>CM068367.1:809395987-809968487 GCA_034769895.1 Magicicada septendecula
AAAATTAGGTTTTTTGTTATATTATTTTTTGTATACCTCAAAATTTCTTTCCTAATTAAAGCCCTTTTAAGTTGAGTGCCATCTTGTAACATCTCGTGGATAAACTCTCTCAGTAGTCAAATAGTATCGTTTGATCTGATCGTCTCCCTTGTGATCGTCACTGCAATTATTTAATAAAATAATTATGTTTTATTTGCCCCATGTTGTTTGCTGCATCTTGTAACGTCTCGCGGGTCTTCTGTCAGAGTCTTATAGACGTACTTTTCCTAAAAAGGTTTCTTATCGTCTATTTATGCTCATCAAAAATCTTGCTTTAATGAGAGTCACAGAATTTGTTATAATTTATGTTCAATGTTTCAAAAAATCGAGTGTGTGTGATTATGCAGATTTTCCCTTAGATTTTATTTGGGTGAATTCAATAAAGTTGTTTGACAGTAGTTAGACGAGAGAGTGCAAAGAGAATTACTCTCTTGGCATACAATTAATTAATTTAAATTTCTCCGCTCATGTGACCAGCTGATTGTGACATTTACAAACACATTTGAGGTTAAATTAACACCAAATGGTATGTAATATTTTCTGGTTGTCCGTTCTCTTCTCTGTCTCCAGACAATCTGTAACCAACTACCATCTACTGAAATTAATACACATTTTTATTCAAATAACAAAGTATTCATTGGATTTATTTAGTAAATTTTTGTTTTATCTTCTCCCAAAACAGAAATGTATAATCGATTCTTACTGACAACACAACATTAGTTCGATCTTATTTTTTAAACATATAATGTATAACAAATTTTAATTTTTTATTTCAAAAAAACAACAAAGAAATAATTTATTAATTTCCAAGGGTTATTTTTGAGTTCTTTGTACTATGAGACGGTCAGAAATGAATATTGGTTAATACCAAGCTTTACATAAATTAATTTATTATAATTTGTAGTATTGAGATTATGTAGTTCCTTGGTTATCCGCCAGAGCGCAGATTATGTTTCTTCACTAAAAACACGAAATTTATTTAATGGCGGCTAGCAATTCACAGGAATCCGTTCTGCTGGTTTTTTGGTTAACTAAAATAATAAAGTTTGTTTTCACCTCTTTTCCTGAAGTGTTTAAAGATATGGTGCTGTTTCTAGTGTTATGAAGTTATAGTTGAGATGTAATTTAGTTAAATTTACTTGGTAATGTTCTCACCAAAATATCGACGTTCTGTAGACTAGGCCTGGATCTTGGAGGTTGATTTTTCAAAGTTTCATCAAATTAAGGTCGTGAATGGTTCTACTCGAAGGAGTTCTAATATGCAGTGGACATCACTCGTCAATTTTATTAATTTTGCACTACTTATTCCGAATGGTATTCGTTAATTTCTCAAATTTTTATAGGCATTACACTTTTCAAAACGTTCACTTCCAATTCGTTTTAACAATTAATTCAAATCTTGTTAGTTGGTTACTGTTAGTAACCAAGAAATTTTTATGGTTTTTTATTGGTGAATCTATATACCTTTTAGTATATAGGCTATTATTAATTATTATAAATTTATTTCTTCTAGTTATAAAAATAATCCTTTTTAGATTTTATTTATTATTGAATTTAATTTATTTATGGTTTTTCTTTATATTTTTCCTTAAGCTTGTACATTGGTATTTTTATATTATAATCTCCTTTAATTTGATTCATTTATAATTTATTATTTACTTAATGTATCCTTACTCTAACCTATTTTTCCTATGCCATCTCGCTAACATAGTATTATTTTATATTATTATTATTTTATATTTAACCCTGGGTTATCTTATATTTAAACAAATCATTATATTAAACACAAAGATTATTCCTAGGTACAAGACCTTTGTGGCCTACACAATACAAAATTACACAAAATACAAAACTTGTCAGCAGCAATATAGTCCACTGCTACAATATTAATAGTTTTTCATCTCCAGTACCAATCTGTGAGATGCTCTTTTAAAAGTTTACACTCTCACCAAGTACACTATATTTCACTTTGTTATTGTTTACAGTGTTTTGTAGTACAAAGTTTTTTATAGCTTGGTACATAATACCCATTTCTGACTTTTAGAATGGGGTGATTACTGGTTTTAACGATGGTGATTGCGTTATCATATTTGGGCATGGGTTATGTAACGTTACATAAAGCCCCCCCACTAGAACAGATTTATTTTTGTTTACTTGTTTTAAAAAATAATCGTTGAACTCTTCAGTCTTCGGATTCTTTCATTATTCTTCATAATATCTTTTTATTTCTGATTGGTTATATACCTGTTATTCGGTTAAATGGTAATAGGCTTGATTTTATATTCAACTCTCTCTCTCTCTCTTGGAGGCAAATTCATTAATGATTTAATTTCTCTGGGTAGTGGTCTTTCACATATTACTTGATAAGGGCTGGTCACACTAATCATAAAAAACTTGTTTTAACACTCATATTTCTATTTGCTTCTATAAATTTGCTTTCTCAATTAAGCTTCTGTCTTCTATCTTCTTTTCTGTTTTCTTTCTTCATACTTTTGGAATCTGATATCAATCTTTTCAGCTATTTTATTATCTCTTAAATATTCAATTTCCCTAACATTTTTTCCTATCCTGTGCGGTGGTTCAGTTCGGGTGGCCACGTTGGGTCCATTACTCCGCTGTCCATCCTTACACCTTCTGAGATCAGGGGAACATCATCCCTGCTCAGTTAAATGATTGCTGGAACATTTCTACAGTCAATTCATTATAATAAAAAACTTACAAGTAGTCGATTAGCGACTAATACTAAACACTTTTGGGATTCTTCACGTTGTAGCTGTTAGCATTTAATTATATATTTCTTTTTCTTCTTGATTCCTTCTTCTTTTTCATTAATTAATAGCATATAACATTATTGATAGGCATTATTTTAAAATCCTTTTGACTTTCCTTCTTGTGACATATTTTCTCCGTATCATTTCTTCCTATATCATTTTCAATTCTGAGAAATTCTAAATTATAGTTGTATTAATTATCATCCTCCTTCAGCTTCATTGTAGTCATTAAATTATTCGTTATTCTTCTTATTTTACCTTCTTATCTGAGCACATTACCATCAATTGTTTTTATTTATTTATTTTTTCTTCTGTTTGTTACCATCAAAATATTATTTTTTTCTATTATTTCAGTTTAAATCTGTTATTTATAAATATTATTTAATAATCTGTTCTTACATTTTCTTGGTGGTTTGTGTTTTTATTTTATCAAATTGTTTTGAAATATTTAGTAAGTTGTCCTTACATACTTTTTGAATTTTGGGGTTTTTCTTTCCAATGGGTTGCTTGGTCGGTATCAGAAAATCAGTCCCCTTTTTCTGGTTGGTTATTATTTAGTTTAACCATGGTCCATTAACTCAGGTACTCCCTTTCCTCGGATTACTGGGGTGTTCAGAATTAATTCTCTCCTTGATAATCTCCTTACCATCCGGCTCTCCCACTTTGCTGCTATGAACCCTTCACTTAAGTACCGGTCTTCCGTCATTGTTCGTTCCTTTTTAACTAACAGGTATTGTACCTCCTCTGACATAACATATTCACTCATTTTTAATATCATTCCATTCCCTTTTTCCTCTGGATTATTTACCAAATTTTTTAATGATATATTCCGTCTTGATGATATGACTAATATCTTCTGATGCACTTCAATCGTCGACCTATTTAACTGAGATCTAAACTTAATTAACTCTCTCTGTTCATTAATTGGAAGGTTAAATACATTAATTAATCCACCTGTAATCATCTCCCATTCTTCCCTTGTATTTATTATTTTCTTTCTACCTGTTTTTCTTATTTTCTTGGTCTTCTTTCCCAGGTATTGATTATGATTATCCTCTTTGTTGTGGCTATTTTTACTTTCAGATAATATTACACCTTGGTATTCTCTAATTTCTAATTCCTTCCTGCTCTCTTCTGTATTCGGACTTACTTTAATACCTTCGGAAGTGTTGTCTATTGTTCCTTTCAAATTCTTAAAATCACTGTCCATTGTTTCCTCTAACTTTCCGAAACTTTCATCCATTTGCTTATTTGTCTCCCCCTTGTATGTATCTGCTTTTTCGCTAAGTGTGTTACTGATCATGTCAATCTTTTCCTGAATTTGTTTTATATTTTTATTACTTTCTTCACATTTGGTGTTCATATATTCCCTTTGTCCGTTAATAATTTCTTTCAATTCCTGGTTTTGTTCCTTCAAAGTTTCGTTTTGTTTCTTTGAAGTTTCCTCCTGTTTCCTAAAATTTTCATCTATTTTGTCAAATTTTTCGTTCAAGGTTTCATTTTGTTTCCTTGCGTTTTCATCTATTTTGTCAAATTTTTCGCTCTGAGTTTCATTTTGTTTCCTAAATTGTTCTGCCATAAATTTCATTATTTCCTGCCAATTTGGTTCTTCTCTGGCTACCGCTTTATCTGGTTGGTCCCCTTGGGCATCCTCTTCAACTATTTCCTTTCCCGTGTCCAGAATTGCTTCAGTTTCTTCTTTATCACCTGTCTGTTGTTCCATTTCACTGTCCGTAACTACTTCTATCTCTCGTTCCTGTCCACCTTCTTCCTTCTCCTTGTCTTCTGCCCTCTTCTTCGATCTGCCTCTGGTATTATGCGTTTCTTGTTTTCTCATAGTTGCCGACGAAAATTAGGTTTTTTGTTATATTATTTTTTGTATACCTCAAAATTTCTTTCCTAATTAAAGCCCTTTTAAGTTGAGTGCCATCTTGTAACATCTCGTGGATAAACTCTCTCAGTAGTCAAATAGTATCGTTTGATCTGATTGTCTCCCTTGTGATCGTCACTGCAATTATTTAATAAAATAATTATGTTTTATTTGCCCCATGTTGTTTGCTGCATCTTGTAACGTCTCGCGGGTCTTCTGTCAGAGTCTTATAGACGTACTTTTCCTAAAAAGGTTTCTTATCGTCTATTTATGCTCATCAAAAATCTTGCTTTAATGAGAGTCACAGAATTTGTTATAATTTATGTTCAATGTTTCAAAAAATCGAGTGTGTGTGATTATGCAGATTTTCCCTTAGATTTTATTTGGGTGAATTCAATAAAGTTGTTTGACAGTAGTTAGACGAGAGAGTGCAAAGAGAATTACTCTCTTGGCATACAATTAATTAATTTAAATTTCTCCGCTCATGTGACCAGCTGATTGTGACATTTACAAACACATTTTGAGGTTAAATTAACACCAAATGGTATGTAATATTTTCTGGTTGTCCGTTCTCTTCTCTGTCTCCAGACAATCTGTAACCAACTACCATCTACTGAAAATAATACACATTTTTATTCAAATAACAAAGTATTCATTGGATTTATTTAGTAAATTTTTGTTTTATCTTCTCCAAAACAGAAATGTATAATCGATTCTTACTGACAACACAACATTAGTTCGATCTTATTTTTTAAACATATAATGTATAACAAATTTTAATTTTTTATTTCAAAAAAACAACAAAGAAATAATTTATTAATTTCCAAGGGTTATTTTTGAGTTCTTTGTACTATGAGACGGTCAGAAATGAATATTGGTTAATACCAAGCTTTACATAAATTAATTTATTATAATTTGTAGTATTGAGATTATGTAGTTCCTTGGTTATCCGCCAGAGCGCAGATTATGTTTCTTCACTAAAAACACGAAATTTATTTAATGGCGGCTAGCAATTCACAGGAATCCGTTCTGCTGGTTTTTTGGTTAACTAAAATAATAAAGTTTGTTTTCACCTCTTTTCCTGAAGTGTTTAAAGATATGGTGCTGTTTCTAGTGTTATGAAGTTATAGTTGAGATGTAATTTAGTTAAATTTACTTGGTAATGTTCTCACCAAAATATCGACGTTCTGTAGACTAGGCCTGGATCTTGGAGGTTGATTTTTCAAAGTTTCATCAAATTAAGGTCGTGAATGGTTCTACTCGAAGGAGTTCTAATATGCAGTGGACATCACTCGTCAATTTTATTAATTTTGCACTACTTATTCCGAATGGTATTCGTTAATTTCTCAAATTTTTATAGGCATTACACTTTTCAAAACGTTCACTTCCAATTCGTTTTAACAATTAATTCAAATCTTGTTAGTTGGTTACTGTTAGTAACCAAGAAATTTTTATGGTTTTTTATTGGTGAATCTATATACCTTTTAGTATATAGGCTATTATTAATTATTATAAATTTATTTCTTCTAGTTATAAAAATAATCCTTTTTAGATTTTATTTATTATTGAATTTAATTTATTTATGGTTTTTCTTTATATTTTTCCTTAAGCTTGTACATTGGTATTTTTATATTATAATCTCCTTTAATTTGATTCATTTATAATTTATTATTTACTTAATGTATCCTTACTCTAACCTATTTTTCCTATGCCATCTCGCTAACATAGTATTATTTTATATTATTATTATTTTATATTTAACCCTGGGTTATCTTATATTTAAACAAATCATTATATTAAACACAAAGATTATTCCTAGGTACAAGACCTTTGTGGCCTACACAATACAAAATTACACAAAATACAAAACTTGTCAGCAGCAATATAGTCCACTGCTACAATATTAATAGTTTTTCATCTCCAGTACCAATCTGTGAGATGCTCTTTTTAAAAGTTTACACTCTCACCAAGTACACTATATTTCACTTTGTTATTGTTTACAGTGTTTTGTAGTACAAAGTTTTTTATAGCTTGGTACATAATACCCATTTCTGACTTTTAGAATGGGGTGATTACTGGTTTTAACGATGGTGATTGCGTTATCATATTTGGGCATGGGTTATGTAACGTTACATAAAGCCCCCCCACTAGAACAGATTTATTTTTGTTTACTTGTTTTAAAAAATAATCGTTGAACTCTTCAGTCTTCGGATTCTTTCATTATTCTTCATAATATCTTTTTATTTCTGATTGGTTATATACCTGTTATTCGGTTAAATGGTAATAGGCTTGATTTTATATTCAACTCTCTCTCTCTCTCTTGGAGGCAAATTCATTAATGATTTAATTTCTCTGGGTAGTGGTCTTTCACATATTACTTGATAAGGGCTGGTCACACTAATCATAAAAAACTTGTTTTAACACTCATATTTCTATTTGCTTCTATAAATTTGCTTTCTCAATTAAGCTTCTGTCTTCTATCTTCTTTTCTGTTTTCTTTCTTCATACTTTTGGAATCTGATATCAATCTTTTCAGCTATTTTATTATCTCTTAAATATTCAATTTCCCTAACATTTTTTCCTATCCTGTGCGGTGGTTCAGTTCGGGTGGCCACGTTGGGTCCATTACTCCGCTGTCCATCCTTACACCTTCTGAGATCAGGGGAACATCATCCCTGCTCAGTTAAATGATTGCTGGAACATTTCTACAGTCAATTCATTATAATAAAAAACTTACAAGTAGTCGATTAGCGACTAATACTAAACACTTTTGGGATTCTTCACGTTGTAGCTGTTAGCATTTAATTATATATTTCTTTTTCTTCTTGATTCCTTCTTCTTTTTCATTAATTAATAGCATATAACATTATTGATAGGCATTATTTTAAAATCCTTTTGACTTTCCTTCTTGTGACATATTTTCTCCGTATCATTTCTTCCTATATCATTTTCAATTCCGAGAAATTCTAAATTATAGTTGTATTAATTATCATCCTCCTTCAGCTTCATTGTAGTCATTAAATTATTCGTTATTCTTCTTATTTTACCTTCTTATCTGAGCACATTACCATCAATTGTTTTTATTTATTTATTTTTTCTTCTGTTTGTTACCATCAAAATATTATTTTTTTCTATTATTTCAGTTTAAATCTGTTATTTATAAATATTATTTAATAATCTGTTCTTACATTTTCTTGGTGGTTTGTGTTTTTATTTTATCAAATTGTTTTGAAATATTTAGTAAGTTGTCCTTACATACTTTTTGAATTTTGGGGTTTTTCTTTCCAATGGGTTGCTTGGTCGGTATCAGAAAATCAGTCCCCTTTTTCTGGTTGGTTATTATTTAGTTTAACCATGGTCCATTAACTCAGGTACTCCCTTTCCTCGGATTACTGGGGTGTTCAGAATTAATTCTCTCCTTGATAATCTCCTTACCATCCGGCTCTCCCACTTTGCTGCTATGAACCCTTCACTTAAGTACCGGTCTTCCGTCATTGTTCGTTCCTTTTTAACTAACAGGTATTGTACCTCCTCTGACATAACATATTCACTCATTTTTAATATCATTCCATTCCCTTTTTCCTCTGGATTATTTACCAAATTTTTTAATGATATATTCCGTCTTGATGATATGACTAATATCTTCTGATGCACTTCAATCGTCGACCTATTTAACTGAGATCTAAACTTAATTAACTCTCTCTGTTCATTAATTGGAAGGTTAAATACATTAATTAATCCACCTGTAATCATCTCCCATTCTTCCCTTGTATTTATTATTTTCTTTCTACCTGTTTTTCTTATTTTCTTGGTCTTCTTTCCCAGGTATTGATTATGATTATCCTCTTTGTTGTGGCTATTTTTACTTTCAGATAATATTACACCTTGGTATTCTCTAATTTCTATTTCCTTCCTGCTCTCTTCTGTATTCGGACTTACTTTAATACCTTCGGAAGTGTTGTCTATTGTTCCTTTCAAATTCTTAAAATCACTGTCCATTGTTTCCTCTAACTTTCCGAAACTTTCATCCATTTGCTTATTTGTCTCCCCCTTGTATGTATCTGCTTTTTCGCTAAGTGTGTTACTGATCATGTCAATCTTTTCCTGAATTTGTTTTATATTTTTATTACTTTCTTCACATTTGGTGTTCATATATTCCCTTTGTCCGTTAATAATTTCTTTCAATTCCTGGTTTTGTTCCTTCAAAGTTTCGTTTTGTTTCTTTGAAGTTTCCTCCTGTTTCCTAAAATTTTCATCTATTTTGTCAAATTTTTCGTTCAAGGTTTCATTTTGTTTCCTTGCGTTTTCATCTATTTTGTCAAATTTTTCGCTCTGAGTTTCATTTTGTTTCCTAAATTGTTCTGCCATAAATTTCATTATTTCCTGCCAATTTGGTTCTTCTCTGGCTACCGCTTTATCTGGTTGGTCCCCTTGGGCATCCTCTTCAACTATTTCCTTTCCCGTGTCCAGAATTGCTTCAGTTTCTTCTTTATCACCTGTCTGTTGTTCCATTTCACTGTCCGTAACTACTTCTATCTCTCGTTCCTGTCCACCTTCTTCCTTCTCCTTGTCTTCTGCCCTCTTCTTCGATCTGCCTCTGGTATTATGCGTTTCTTGTTTTCTCATAGTTGCCGACGAAAATTAGGTTTTTTGTTATATTATTTTTTGTATACCTCAAAATTTCTTTCCTAATTAAAGCCCTTTTAAGTTGAGTGCCATCTTGTAACATCTCGTGGATAAACTCTCTCAGTAGTCAAATAGTATCGTTTGATCTGATTGTCTCCCTTGTGATCGTCACTGCAATTATTTAATAAAATAATTATGTTTTATTTGCCCCATGTTGTTTGCTGCATCTTGTAACGTCTCGCGGGTCTTCTGTCAGAGTCTTATAGACGTACTTTTCCTAAAAAGGTTTCTTATCGTCTATTTATGCTCATCAAAAATCTTGCTTTAATGAGAGTCACAGAATTTGTTATAATTTATGTTCAATGTTTCAAAAAATCGAGTGTGTGTGATTATGCAGATTTTCCCTTAGATTTTATTTGGGTGAATTCAATAAAGTTGTTTGACAGTAGTTAGACGAGAGAGTGCAAAGAGAATTACTCTCTTGGCATACAATTAATTAATTTAAATTTCTCCGCTCATGTGACCAGCTGATTGTGACATTTACAAACACATTTGAGGTTAAATTAACACCAAATGGTATGTAATATTTTCTGGTTGTCCGTTCTCTTCTCTGTCTCCAGACAATCTGTAACCAACTACCATCTACTGAAAATAATACACATTTTTATTCAAATAACAAAGTATTCATTGGATTTATTTAGTAAATTTTTGTTTTATCTTCTCCCAAAACAGAAATGTATAATCGATTCTTACTGACAACACAACATTAGTTCGATCTTATTTTTTAAACATATAATGTATAACAAATTTTAATTTTTTATTTCAAAAAAACAACAAAGAAATAATTTATTAATTTCCAAGGGTTATTTTTGAGTTCTTTGTACTATGAGACGGTCAGAAATGAATATTGGTTAATACCAAGCTTTACATAAATTAATTTATTATAATTTGTAGTATTGAGATTATGTAGTTCCTTGGTTATCCGCCAGAGCGCAGATTATGTTTCTTCACTAAAAACACGAAATTTATTTAATGGCGGCTAGCAATTCACAGGAATCCGTTCTGCTGGTTTTTTGGTTAACTAAAATAATAAAGTTTGTTTTCACCTCTTTTCCTGAAGTGTTTAAAGATATGGTGCTGTTTCTAGTGTTATGAAGTTATAGTTGAGATGTAATTTAGTTAAATTTACTTGGTAATGTTCTCACCAAAATATCGACGTTCTGTAGACTAGGCCTGGATCTTGGAGGTTGATTTTTCAAAGTTTCATCAAATTAAGGTCGTGAATGGTTCTACTCGAAGGAGTTCTAATATGCAGTGGACATCACTCGTCAATTTTATTAATTTTGCACTACTTATTCCGAATGGTATTCGTTAATTTCTCAAATTTTTATAGGCATTACACTTTTCAAAACGTTCACTTCCAATTCGTTTTAACAATTAATTCAAATCTTGTTAGTTGGTTACTGTTAGTAACCAAGAAATTTTTATGGTTTTTTATTGGTGAATCTATATACCTTTTAGTATATAGGCTATTATTAATTATTATAAATTTATTTCTTCTAGTTATAAAAATAATCCTTTTTAGATTTTATTTATTATTGAATTTAATTTATTTATGGTTTTTCTTTATATTTTTCCTTAAGCTTGTACATTGGTATTTTTATATTATAATCTCCTTTAATTTGATTCATTTATAATTTATTATTTACTTAATGTATCCTTACTCTAACCTATTTTTCCTATGCCATCTCGCTAACATAGTATTATTTTATATTATTATTATTTTATATTTAACCCTGGGTTATCTTATATTTAAACAAATCATTATATTAAACACAAAGATTATTCCTAGGTACAAGACCTTTGTGGCCTACACAATACAAAATTACACAAAATACAAAACTTGTCAGCAGCAATATAGTCCACTGCTACAATATTAATAGTTTTTCATCTCCAGTACCAATCTGTGAGATGCTCTTTTTAAAAGTTTACACTCTCACCAAGTACACTATATTTCACTTTGTTATTGTTTACAGTGTTTTGTAGTACAAAGTTTTTTATAGCTTGGTACATAATACCCATTTCTGACTTTTAGAATGGGGTGATTACTGGTTTTAACGATGGTGATTGCGTTATCATATTTGGGCATGGGTTATGTAACGTTACATAAAGCCCCCCCACTAGAACAGATTTATTTTTGTTTACTTGTTTTAAAAAATAATCGTTGAACTCTTCAGTCTTCGGATTCTTTCATTATTCTTCATAATATCTTTTTATTTCTGATTGGTTATATACCTGTTATTCGGTTAAATGGTAATAGGCTTGATTTTATATTCAACTCTCTCTCTCTCTCTTGGAGGCAAATTCATTAATGATTTAATTTCTCTGGGTAGTGGTCTTTCACATATTACTTGATAAGGGCTGGTCACACTAATCATAAAAAACTTGTTTTAACACTCATATTTCTATTTGCTTCTATAAATTTGCTTTCTCAATTAAGCTTCTGTCTTCTATCTTCTTTTCTGTTTTCTTTCTTCATACTTTTGGAATCTGATATCAATCTTTTCAGCTATTTTATTATCTCTTAAATATTCAATTTCCCTAACATTTTTTCCTATCCTGTGCGGTGGTTCAGTTCGGGTGGCCACGTTGGGTCCATTACTCCGCTGTCCATCCTTACACCTTCTGAGATCAGGGGAACATCATCCCTGCTCAGTTAAATGATTGCTGGAACATTTCTACAGTCAATTCATTATAATAAAAAACTTACAAGTAGTCGATTAGCGACTAATACTAAACACTTTTGGGATTCTTCACGTTGTAGCTGTTAGCATTTAATTATATATTTCTTTTTCTTCTTGATTCCTTCTTCTTTTTCATTAATTAATAGCATATAACATTATTGATAGGCATTATTTTAAAATCCTTTTGACTTTCCTTCTTGTGACATATTTTCTCCGTATCATTTCTTCCTATATCATTTTCAATTCCGAGAAATTCTAAATTATAGTTGTATTAATTATCATCCTCCTTCAGCTTCATTGTAGTCATTAAATTATTCGTTATTCTTCTTATTTTACCTTCTTATCTGAGCACATTACCATCAATTGTTTTTATTTATTTATTTTTTCTTCTGTTTGTTACCATCAAAATATTATTTTTTTCTATTATTTCAGTTTAAATCTGTTATTTATAAATATTATTTAATAATCTGTTCTTACATTTTCTTGGTGGTTTGTGTTTTTATTTTATCAAATTGTTTTGAAATATTTAGTAAGTTGTCCTTACATACTTTTTGAATTTTGGGGTTTTTCTTTCCAATGGGTTGCTTGGTCGGTATCAGAAAATCAGTCCCCTTTTTCTGGTTGGTTATTATTTAGTTTAACCATGGTCCATTAACTCAGGTACTCCCTTTCCTCGGATTACTGGGGTGTTCAGAATTAATTCTCTCCTTGATAATCTCCTTACCATCCGGCTCTCCCACTTTGCTGCTATGAACCCTTCACTTAAGTACCGGTCTTCCGTCATTGTTCGTTCCTTTTTAACTAACAGGTATTGTACCTCCTCTGACATAACATATTCACTCATTTTTAATATCATTCCATTCCCTTTTTCCTCTGGATTATTTACCAAATTTTTTAATGATATATTCCGTCTTGATGATATGACTAATATCTTCTGATGCACTTCAATCGTCGACCTATTTAACTGAGATCTAAACTTAATTAACTCTCTCTGTTCATTAATTGGAAGGTTAAATACATTAATTAATCCACCTGTAATCATCTCCCATTCTTCCCTTGTATTTATTATTTTCTTTCTACCTGTTTTTCTTATTTTCTTGGTCTTCTTTCCCAGGTATTGATTATGATTATCCTCTTTGTTGTGGCTATTTTTACTTTCAGATAATATTACACCTTGGTATTCTCTAATTTCTATTTCCTTCCTGCTCTCTTCTGTATTCGGACTTACTTTAATACCTTCGGAAGTGTTGTCTATTGTTCCTTTCAAATTCTTAAAATCACTGTCCATTGTTTCCTCTAACTTTCCGAAACTTTCATCCATTTGCTTATTTGTCTCCCCCTTGTATGTATCTGCTTTTTCGCTAAGTGTGTTACTGATCATGTCAATCTTTTCCTGAATTTGTTTTATATTTTTATTACTTTCTTCACATTTGGTGTTCATATATTCCCTTTGTCCGTTAATAATTTCTTTCAATTCCTGGTTTTGTTCCTTCAAAGTTTCGTTTTGTTTCTTTGAAGTTTCCTCCTGTTTCCTAAAATTTTCATCTATTTTGTCAAATTTTTCGTTCAAGGTTTCATTTTGTTTCCTTGCGTTTTCATCTATTTTGTCAAATTTTTCGCTCTGAGTTTCATTTTGTTTCCTAAATTGTTCTGCCATAAATTTCATTATTTCCTGCCAATTTGGTTCTTCTCTGGCTACCGCTTTATCTGGTTGGTCCCCTTGGGCATCCTCTTCAACTATTTCCTTTCCCGTGTCCAGAATTGCTTCAGTTTCTTCTTTATCACCTGTCTGTTGTTCCATTTCACTGTCCGTAACTACTTCTATCTCTCGTTCCTGTCCACCTTCTTCCTTCTCCTTGTCTTCTGCCCTCTTCTTCGATCTGCCTCTGGTATTATGCGTTTCTTGTTTTCTCATAGTTGCCGACGAAAATTAGGTTTTTTGTTATATTATTTTTTGTATACCTCAAAATTTCTTTCCTAATTAAAGCCCTTTTAAGTTGAGTGCCATCTTGTAACATCTCGTGGATAAACTCTCTCAGTAGTCAAATAGTATCGTTTGATCTGATTGTCTCCCTTGTGATCGTCACTGCAATTATTTAATAAAATAATTATGTTTTATTTGCCCCATGTTGTTTGCTGCATCTTGTAACGTCTCGCGGGTCTTCTGTCAGAGTCTTATAGACGTACTTTTCCTAAAAAGGTTTCTTATCGTCTATTTATGCTCATCAAAAATCTTGCTTTAATGAGAGTCACAGAATTTGTTATAATTTATGTTCAATGTTTCAAAAAATCGAGTGTGTGTGATTATGCAGATTTTCCCTTAGATTTTATTTGGGTGAATTCAATAAAGTTGTTTGACAGTAGTTAGACGAGAGAGTGCAAAGAGAATTACTCTCTTGGCATACAATTAATTAATTTAAATTTCTCCGCTCATGTGACCAGCTGATTGTGACATTTACAAACACATTTGAGGTTAAATTAACACCAAATGGTATGTAATATTTTCTGGTTGTCCGTTCTCTTCTCTGTCTCCAGACAATCTGTAACCAACTACCATCTACTGAAAATAATACACATTTTTATTCAAATAACAAAGTATTCATTGGATTTATTTAGTAAATTTTTGTTTTATCTTCTCCCAAAACAGAAATGTATAATCGATTCTTACTGACAACACAACATTAGTTCGATCTTATTTTTTAAACATATAATGTATAACAAATTTTAATTTTTTATTTCAAAAAAACAACAAAGAAATAATTTATTAATTTCCAAGGGTTATTTTTGAGTTCTTTGTACTATGAGACGGTCAGAAATGAATATTGGTTAATACCAAGCTTTACATAAATTAATTTATTATAATTTGTAGTATTGAGATTATGTAGTTCCTTGGTTATCCGCCAGAGCGCAGATTATGTTTCTTCACTAAAAACACGAAATTTATTTAATGGCGGCTAGCAATTCACAGGAATCCGTTCTGCTGGTTTTTTGGTTAACTAAAATAATAAAGTTTGTTTTCACCTCTTTTCCTGAAGTGTTTAAAGATATGGTGCTGTTTCTAGTGTTATGAAGTTATAGTTGAGATGTAATTTAGTTAAATTTACTTGGTAATGTTCTCACCAAAATATCGACGTTCTGTAGACTAGGCCTGGATCTTGGAGGTTGATTTTTCAAAGTTTCATCAAATTAAGGTCGTGAATGGTTCTACTCGAAGGAGTTCTAATATGCAGTGGACATCACTCGTCAATTTTATTAATTTTGCACTACTTATTCCGAATGGTATTCGTTAATTTCTCAAATTTTTATAGGCATTACACTTTTCAAAACGTTCACTTCCAATTCGTTTTAACAATTAATTCAAATCTTGTTAGTTGGTTACTGTTAGTAACCAAGAAATTTTTATGGTTTTTTATTGGTGAATCTATATACCTTTTAGTATATAGGCTATTATTAATTATTATAAATTTATTTCTTCTAGTTATAAAAATAATCCTTTTTAGATTTTATTTATTATTGAATTTAATTTATTTATGGTTTTTCTTTATATTTTTCCTTAAGCTTGTACATTGGTATTTTTATATTATAATCTCCTTTAATTTGATTCATTTATAATTTATTATTTACTTAATGTATCCTTACTCTAACCTATTTTTCCTATGCCATCTCGCTAACATAGTATTATTTTATATTATTATTATTTTATATTTAACCCTGGGTTATCTTATATTTAAACAAATCATTATATTAAACACAAAGATTATTCCTAGGTACAAGACCTTTGTGGCCTACACAATACAAAATTACACAAAATACAAAACTTGTCAGCAGCAATATAGTCCACTGCTACAATATTAATAGTTTTTCATCTCCAGTACCAATCTGTGAGATGCTCTTTTTAAAAGTTTACACTCTCACCAAGTACACTATATTTCACTTTGTTATTGTTTACAGTGTTTTGTAGTACAAAGTTTTTTATAGCTTGGTACATAATACCCATTTCTGACTTTTAGAATGGGGTGATTACTGGTTTTAACGATGGTGATTGCGTTATCATATTTGGGCATGGGTTATGTAACGTTACATAAAGCCCCCCCACTAGAACAGATTTATTTTTGTTTACTTGTTTTAAAAAATAATCGTTGAACTCTTCAGTCTTCGGATTCTTTCATTATTCTTCATAATATCTTTTTATTTCTGATTGGTTATATACCTGTTATTCGGTTAAATGGTAATAGGCTTGATTTTATATTCAACTCTCTCTCTCTCTCTTGGAGGCAAATTCATTAATGATTTAATTTCTCTGGGTAGTGGTCTTTCACATATTACTTGATAAGGGCTGGTCACACTAATCATAAAAAACTTGTTTTAACACTCATATTTCTATTTGCTTCTATAAATTTGCTTTCTCAATTAAGCTTCTGTCTTCTATCTTCTTTTCTGTTTTCTTTCTTCATACTTTTGGAATCTGATATCAATCTTTTCAGCTATTTTATTATCTCTTAAATATTCAATTTCCCTAACATTTTTTCCTATCCTGTGCGGTGGTTCAGTTCGGGTGGCCACGTTGGGTCCATTACTCCGCTGTCCATCCTTACACCTTCTGAGATCAGGGGAACATCATCCCTGCTCAGTTAAATGATTGCTGGAACATTTCTACAGTCAATTCATTATAATAAAAAACTTACAAGTAGTCGATTAGCGACTAATACTAAACACTTTTGGGATTCTTCACGTTGTAGCTGTTAGCATTTAATTATATATTTCTTTTTCTTCTTGATTCCTTCTTCTTTTTCATTAATTAATAGCATATAACATTATTGATAGGCATTATTTTAAAATCCTTTTGACTTTCCTTCTTGTGACATATTTTCTCCGTATCATTTCTTCCTATATCATTTTCAATTCCGAGAAATTCTAAATTATAGTTGTATTAATTATCATCCTCCTTCAGCTTCATTGTAGTCATTAAATTATTCGTTATTCTTCTTATTTTACCTTCTTATCTGAGCACATTACCATCAATTGTTTTTATTTATTTATTTTTTCTTCTGTTTGTTACCATCAAAATATTATTTTTTTCTATTATTTCAGTTTAAATCTGTTATTTATAAATATTATTTAATAATCTGTTCTTACATTTTCTTGGTGGTTTGTGTTTTTATTTTATCAAATTGTTTTGAAATATTTAGTAAGTTGTCCTTACATACTTTTTGAATTTTGGGGTTTTTCTTTCCAATGGGTTGCTTGGTCGGTATCAGAAAATCAGTCCCCTTTTTCTGGTTGGTTATTATTTAGTTTAACCATGGTCCATTAACTCAGGTACTCCCTTTCCTCGGATTACTGGGGTGTTCAGAATTAATTCTCTCCTTGATAATCTCCTTACCATCCGGCTCTCCCACTTTGCTGCTATGAACCCTTCACTTAAGTACCGGTCTTCCGTCATTGTTCGTTCCTTTTTAACTAACAGGTATTGTACCTCCTCTGACATAACATATTCACTCATTTTTAATATCATTCCATTCCCTTTTTCCTCTGGATTATTTACCAAATTTTTTAATGATATATTCCGTCTTGATGATATGACTAATATCTTCTGATGCACTTCAATCGTCGACCTATTTAACTGAGATCTAAACTTAATTAACTCTCTCTGTTCATTAATTGGAAGGTTAAATACATTAATTAATCCACCTGTAATCATCTCCCATTCTTCCCTTGTATTTATTATTTTCTTTCTACCTGTTTTTCTTATTTTCTTGGTCTTCTTTCCCAGGTATTGATTATGATTATCCTCTTTGTTGTGGCTATTTTTACTTTCAGATAATATTACACCTTGGTATTCTCTAATTTCTAATTCCTTCCTGCTCTCTTCTGTATTCGGACTTACTTTAATACCTTCGGAAGTGTTGTCTATTGTTCCTTTCAAATTCTTAAAATCACTGTCCATTGTTTCCTCTAACTTTCCGAAACTTTCATCCATTTGCTTATTTGTCTCCCCCTTGTATGTATCTGCTTTTTCGCTAAGTGTGTTACTGATCATGTCAATCTTTTCCTGAATTTGTTTTATATTTTTATTACTTTCTTCACATTTGGTGTTCATATATTCCCTTTGTCCGTTAATAATTTCTTTCAATTCCTGGTTTTGTTCCTTCAAAGTTTCGTTTTGTTTCTTTGAAGTTTCCTCCTGTTTCCTAAAATTTTCATCTATTTTGTCAAATTTTTCGTTCAAGGTTTCATTTTGTTTCCTTGCGTTTTCATCTATTTTGTCAAATTTTTCGCTCTGAGTTTCATTTTGTTTCCTAAATTGTTCTGCCATAAATTTCATTATTTCCTGCCAATTTGGTTCTTCTCTGGCTACCGCTTTATCTGGTTGGTCCCCTTGGGCATCCTCTTCAACTATTTCCTTTCCCGTGTCCAGAATTGCTTCAGTTTCTTCTTTATCACCTGTCTGTTGTTCCATTTCACTGTCCGTAACTACTTCTATCTCTCGTTCCTGTCCACCTTCTTCCTTCTCCTTGTCTTCTGCCCTCTTCTTCGATCTGCCTCTGGTATTATGCGTTTCTTGTTTTCTCATAGTTGCCGACGAAAATTAGGTTTTTTGTTATATTATTTTTTGTATACCTCAAAATTTCTTTCCTAATTAAAGCCCTTTTAAGTTGAGTGCCATCTTGTAACATCTCGTGGATAAACTCTCTCAGTAGTCAAATAGTATCGTTTGATCTGATTGTCTCCCTTGTGATCGTCACTGCAATTATTTAATAAAATAATTATGTTTTATTTGCCCCATGTTGTTTGCTGCATCTTGTAACGTCTCGCGGGTCTTCTGTCAGAGTCTTATAGACGTACTTTTCCTAAAAAGGTTTCTTATCGTCTATTTATGCTCATCAAAAATCTTGCTTTAATGAGAGTCACAGAATTTGTTATAATTTATGTTCAATGTTTCAAAAAATCGAGTGTGTGTGATTATGCAGATTTTCCCTTAGATTTTATTTGGGTGAATTCAATAAAGTTGTTTGACAGTAGTTAGACGAGAGAGTGCAAAGAGAATTACTCTCTTGGCATACAATTAATTAATTTAAATTTCTCCGCTCATGTGACCAGCTGATTGTGACATTTACAAACACATTTGAGGTTAAATTAACACCAAATGGTATGTAATATTTTCTGGTTGTCCGTTCTCTTCTCTGTCTCCAGACAATCTGTAACCAACTACCATCTACTGAAAATAATACACATTTTTATTCAAATAACAAAGTATTCATTGGATTTATTTAGTAAATTTTTGTTTTATCTTCTCCCAAAACAGAAATGTATAATCGATTCTTACTGACAACACAACATTAGTTCGATCTTATTTTTTAAACATATAATGTATAACAAATTTTAATTTTTTATTTCAAAAAAACAACAAAGAAATAATTTATTAATTTCCAAGGGTTATTTTTGAGTTCTTTGTACTATGAGACGGTCAGAAATGAATATTGGTTAATACCAAGCTTTACATAAATTAATTTATTATAATTTGTAGTATTGAGATTATGTAGTTCCTTGGTTATCCGCCAGAGCGCAGATTATGTTTCTTCACTAAAAACACGAAATTTATTTAATGGCGGCTAGCAATTCACAGGAATCCGTTCTGCTGGTTTTTTGGTTAACTAAAATAATAAAGTTTGTTTTCACCTCTTTTCCTGAAGTGTTTAAAGATATGGTGCTGTTTCTAGTGTTATGAAGTTATAGTTGAGATGTAATTTAGTTAAATTTACTTGGTAATGTTCTCACCAAAATATCGACGTTCTGTAGACTAGGCCTGGATCTTGGAGGTTGATTTTTCAAAGTTTCATCAAATTAAGGTCGTGAATGGTTCTACTCGAAGGAGTTCTAATATGCAGTGGACATCACTCGTCAATTTTATTAATTTTGCACTACTTATTCCGAATGGTATTCGTTAATTTCTCAAATTTTTATAGGCATTACACTTTTCAAAACGTTCACTTCCAATTCGTTTTAACAATTAATTCAAATCTTGTTAGTTGGTTACTGTTAGTAACCAAGAAATTTTTATGGTTTTTTATTGGTGAATCTATATACCTTTTAGTATATAGGCTATTATTAATTATTATAAATTTATTTCTTCTAGTTATAAAAATAATCCTTTTTAGATTTTATTTATTATTGAATTTAATTTATTTATGGTTTTTCTTTATATTTTTCCTTAAGCTTGTACATTGGTATTTTTATATTATAATCTCCTTTAATTTGATTCATTTATAATTTATTATTTACTTAATGTATCCTTACTCTAACCTATTTTTCCTATGCCATCTCGCTAACATAGTATTATTTTATATTATTATTATTTTATATTTAACCCTGGGTTATCTTATATTTAAACAAATCATTATATTAAACACAAAGATTATTCCTAGGTACAAGACCTTTGTGGCCTACACAATACAAAATTACACAAAATACAAAACTTGTCAGCAGCAATATAGTCCACTGCTACAATATTAATAGTTTTTCATCTCCAGTACCAATCTGTGAGATGCTCTTTTTAAAAGTTTACACTCTCACCAAGTACACTATATTTCACTTTGTTATTGTTTACAGTGTTTTGTAGTACAAAGTTTTTTATAGCTTGGTACATAATACCCATTTCTGACTTTTAGAATGGGGTGATTACTGGTTTTAACGATGGTGATTGCGTTATCATATTTGGGCATGGGTTATGTAACGTTACATAAAGCCCCCCCACTAGAACAGATTTATTTTTGTTTACTTGTTTTAAAAAATAATCGTTGAACTCTTCAGTCTTCGGATTCTTTCATTATTCTTCATAATATCTTTTTATTTCTGATTGGTTATATACCTGTTATTCGGTTAAATGGTAATAGGCTTGATTTTATATTCAACTCTCTCTCTCTCTCTTGGAGGCAAATTCATTAATGATTTAATTTCTCTGGGTAGTGGTCTTTCACATATTACTTGATAAGGGCTGGTCACACTAATCATAAAAAACTTGTTTTAACACTCATATTTCTATTTGCTTCTATAAATTTGCTTTCTCAATTAAGCTTCTGTCTTCTATCTTCTTTTCTGTTTTCTTTCTTCATACTTTTGGAATCTGATATCAATCTTTTCAGCTATTTTATTATCTCTTAAATATTCAATTTCCCTAACATTTTTTCCTATCCTGTGCGGTGGTTCAGTTCGGGTGGCCACGTTGGGTCCATTACTCCGCTGTCCATCCTTACACCTTCTGAGATCAGGGGAACATCATCCCTGCTCAGTTAAATGATTGCTGGAACATTTCTACAGTCAATTCATTATAATAAAAAACTTACAAGTAGTCGATTAGCGACTAATACTAAACACTTTTGGGATTCTTCACGTTGTAGCTGTTAGCATTTAATTATATATTTCTTTTTCTTCTTGATTCCTTCTTCTTTTTCATTAATTAATAGCATATAACATTATTGATAGGCATTATTTTAAAATCCTTTTGACTTTCCTTCTTGTGACATATTTTCTCCGTATCATTTCTTCCTATATCATTTTCAATTCCGAGAAATTCTAAATTATAGTTGTATTAATTATCATCCTCCTTCAGCTTCATTGTAGTCATTAAATTATTCGTTATTCTTCTTATTTTACCTTCTTATCTGAGCACATTACCATCAATTGTTTTTATTTATTTATTTTTTCTTCTGTTTGTTACCATCAAAATATTATTTTTTTCTATTATTTCAGTTTAAATCTGTTATTTATAAATATTATTTAATAATCTGTTCTTACATTTTCTTGGTGGTTTGTGTTTTTATTTTATCAAATTGTTTTGAAATATTTAGTAAGTTGTCCTTACATACTTTTTGAATTTTGGGGTTTTTCTTTCCAATGGGTTGCTTGGTCGGTATCAGAAAATCAGTCCCCTTTTTCTGGTTGGTTATTATTTAGTTTAACCATGGTCCATTAACTCAGGTACTCCCTTTCCTCGGATTACCGGGGTGTTCAGAATTAATTCTCTCCTTGATAATCTCCTTACCATCCGGCTCTCCCACTTTGCTGCTATGAACCCTTCACTTAAGTACCGGTCTTCCGTCATTGTTCGTTCCTTTTTAACTAACAGGTATTGTACCTCCTCTGACATAACATATTCACTCATTTTTAATATCATTCCATTCCCTTTTTCCTCTGGATTATTTACCAAATTTTTTAATGATATATTCCGTCTTGATGATATGACTAATATCTTCTGATGCACTTCAATCGTCGACCTATTTAACTGAGATCTAAACTTAATTAACTCTCTCTGTTCATTAATTGGAAGGTTAAATACATTAATTAATCCACCTGTAATCATCTCCCATTCTTCCCTTGTATTTATTATTTTCTTTCTACCTGTTTTTCTTATTTTCTTGGTCTTCTTTCCCAGGTATTGATTATGATTATCCTCTTTGTTGTGGCTATTTTTACTTTCAGATAATATTACACCTTGGTATTCTCTAATTTCTAATTCCTTCCTGCTCTCTTCTGTATTCGGACTTACTTTAATACCTTCGGAAGTGTTGTCTATTGTTCCTTTCAAATTCTTAAAATCACTGTCCATTGTTTCCTCTAACTTTCCGAAACTTTCATCCATTTGCTTATTTGTCTCCCCCTTGTATGTATCTGCTTTTTCGCTAAGTGTGTTACTGATCATGTCAATCTTTTCCTGAATTTGTTTTATATTTTTATTACTTTCTTCACATTTGGTGTTCATATATTCCCTTTGTCCGTTAATAATTTCTTTCAATTCCTGGTTTTGTTCCTTCAAAGTTTCGTTTTGTTTCTTTGAAGTTTCCTCCTGTTTCCTAAAATTTTCATCTATTTTGTCAAATTTTTCGTTCAAGGTTTCATTTTGTTTCCTTGCGTTTTCATCTATTTTGTCAAATTTTTCGCTCTGAGTTTCATTTTGTTTCCTAAATTGTTCTGCCATAAATTTCATTATTTCCTGCCAATTTGGTTCTTCTCTGGCTACCGCTTTATCTGGTTGGTCCCCTTGGGCATCCTCTTCAACTATTTCCTTTCCCGTGTCCAGAATTGCTTCAGTTTCTTCTTTATCACCTGTCTGTTGTTCCATTTCACTGTCCGTAACTACTTCTATCTCTCGTTCCTGTCCACCTTCTTCCTTCTCCTTGTCTTCTGCCCTCTTCTTCGATCTGCCTCTGGTATTATGCGTTTCTTGTTTTCTCATAGTTGCCGACGAAAATTAGGTTTTTTGTTATATTATTTTTTGTATACCTCAAAATTTCTTTCCTAATTAAAGCCCTTTTAAGTTGAGTGCCATCTTGTAACATCTCGTGGATAAACTCTCTCAGTAGTCAAATAGTATCATTTGATCTTATCGTCTCCCTTGTGATCGTCACTGCAATTATTTAATAAAATAATTATGTTTTATTTGCCCCATGTTGTTTGCTGCATCTTGTAACGTCTCGCGGGTCTTCTGTCAGAGTCTTATAGACGTACTTTTCCTAAAAAGGTTTCTTATCGTCTATTTATGCTCATCGAAAATCTTGCTTTAATGAGAGTCACAGAATTTGTTATAATTTATGTTCAATGTTTCAAAAAATCGAGTGTGTGTGATTATGCAGATTTTCCCTTAGATTTTATTTGGGTGAATTCAATAAAGTTGTTTGACAGTAGTTAGAAGAGAGAGTGCAAAGAGAATTACTCTCTTGGCATACAATTAATTAATTTAAATTTCTCCGCTCATGAGACCAGCTGATTGTGACATTTACAAACACATTTGAGGTTAAATTAACACCAAATGGTATGTAATATTTTCTGGTTGTCCGTTCTCTTCTCTGTTTCCAGACAATCTGTAACCAACTACCATTACTGAAAATAATACACATTTTTATTCAAATAACAAAGTATTCATTGGATTTATTTAGTAAATTTTTGTTTTATCTTCTCCCAAAACAGAAATGTATAATCGATTCTTACTGACAACACAACATTAGTTCGATCTTATTTTTTAAACATATAATGTATAACAAATTTTTTTATTTTTTATTTCAAAAAAAAATAAAGAAATAATTTATTAATTTCCCAGGGTTATTTTTGAGTTCTTTGTACTATGAGACGGTCAGAAATGAATATTGGTTAATACCAAGCTTTACATAAATTAATTTATTATAATTTGTAGTATTGAGATTATGTAGTTCCTTGGTTATCTGCCAGAGCGCAGATTATGTTTCTTCACTAAAAACACGAAATTTATTTAATGGCGGCTAGCAATTCACAGGAATCCGTTCTGCTGGTTTTTTGGTTAACTAAAATAATAAAGTTTGTTTTCACCTCTTTTCCTGAAGTGTTTAAAGATATGGTGCTGTTTCTAGTGTTATGAAGTTATAGTTGAGATGTAATTTAGTTAAATTTACTTGGTAATGATCTCACCAAAATATCGACGTTCTGTAGACTAGGCCTGGATCTTGGAGGTTGATTTTTCAAAGTTTCATCAAATTAAGGGCGTGAGTGGTTCTACTCAAAGGAGTTCTAATATGCAGTGGACATCACTCGTCAATTTTATTAATTTTGCACTACTTATTCCAAATGGTATTCGTTCATTTCTCAAATTTTTATAGGCATTACACTTTTCAAAACGTTCACTTCCAAATCGTTTTAACAATTAATTCAAATCTTGTTAGTTGGTTACTGTTAGTAACCAAGAAATTTTTATGGTTTTTTATTGGTGAATCTATATACCTTTTAGTATATAGGCTATTATTAATTATTATAAATTTATTTCTTCTATTTATAAAAATAATCCTTTTTATATTTTATTTATTATTGAATTTAATTTATTTATGGTTTTTCTTTATATTTTTCCTTAAGCTTGTACATTGGTATTTTTATATTATAATCTCCTTTAATTTGATTCATTTATAATTTATTATTTACTTAATGTATCCTTACTCTAACCTATTTTTCCTATGCCATCTCGCTAACATAGTATTATTTTATATTATTATTATTTTATATTTAACCCTGGGTTATCTTATATTTAAACAAATCATTATATTAAACACAAAGATTATTCCTAGGTACAAGACCTTTGTGGCCTACACAATACAAAATTACACAAAATACAAAACTTGTCAGCAGCAATATAGTCCACTGCTACAATATTAATAGTTTTTCATCTCCAGTACCAATCTGTGAGATGCTCTTTTTAAAAGTTTACACTCTCACCAAGTACACTATATTTCACTTTGTACACTATATTTCACTTTGTTATTGTTTACAGTGTTTTGTAGTACAAAGTTTTTTATAGCTTGGTACATAATACCCATTTCTGACTTTTAGAATGGGGTGATTACTGGTTTTAACGATGGTGATTGCGTTATCATATTTGGGCATGGGTTATGTAACGTTACATAAAGCCCCCCCACTAGAACAGATTTATTTTTGTTTACTTGTTTTAAAAAATAATCGTTGAACTCTTCAGTCTTCGGATTCTTTCATTATTCTTCATAATATCTTTTTATTTCTGATTGGTTATATACCTGTTATTCGGTTAAATGGTAATAGGCTTGATTTTATATTCAACTCTCTCTCTCTCTCTTGGAGGCAAATTCATTAATGATTTAATTTCTCTGGGTAGTGGTCTTTCACATATTACTTGATAAGGGCTGGTCACACTAATCATAAAAAACTTGTTTTAACACTCATATTTCTATTTGCTTCTATAAATTTGCTTTCTCAATTAAGCTTCTGTCTTCTATCTTCTTTTCTGTTTTCTTTCTTCATACTTTTGGAATCTGATATCAATCTTTTCAGCTATTTTATTATCTCTTAAATATTCAATTTCCCTAACATTTTTTCCTATCCTGTGCGGTGGTTCAGTTCGGGTGGCCACGTTGGGTCCATTACTCCGCTGTCCATCCTTACACCTTCTGAGATCAGGGGAACATCATCCCTGCTCAGTTAAATGATTGCTGGAACATTTCTACAGTCAATTCATTATAATAAAAAACTTACAAGTAGTCGATTAGCGACTAATACTAAACACTTTTGGGATTCTTCACGTTGTAGCTGTTAGCATTTAATTATATATTTCTTTTTCTTCTTGATTCCTTCTTCTTTTTCATTAATTAATAGCATATAACATTATTGATAGGCATTATTTTAAAATCCTTTTGACTTTCCTTCTTGTGACATATTTTCTCCGTATCATTTCTTCCTATATCATTTTCAATTCCGAGAAATTCTAAATTATAGTTGTATTAATTATCATCCTCCTTCAGCTTCATTGTAGTCATTAAATTGTTCGTTATTCTTCTTATTTTACCTTCTTATCTGAGCACATTACCATCAATTGTTTTTATTTATTTATTTTTTCTTCTGTTTGTTACCATCAAAATATTATTTTTTTCTATTATTTCAGTTTAAATCTGTTATTTATAAATATTATTTAATAATCTGTTCTTACATTTTCTTGGTGGTTTGTCTTTTTATTTTATCAAATTGTTTTGAAATATTTAGTAAGTTGTCCTTACATACTTTTTGAATTTTGGGGTTTTTCTTTCCAATGGGTTGCTTGGTCGGTATCAGAAAATCAGTCCTCTTTTTCTGGTTGGTTATTATTTAGTTTAACCATGGTCCATTAACTCAGGTACTCCCTTTCCTCGGATTACTGGGGTGTTCAGAATTAATTCTCTCCTTGATAATCTCCTTATCATCCGGCTCTCCCACTTTGCTGCTATGAACCCTTCACTTAAGTACCGGTCTTCCGTCATTGTTCGTTCCTTTTTAACTAACAGGTATTGTACCTCCTCTGACATAACATATTCATTCATTTTTAATATCATTCCATTCCCTTTTTCCTCTGGATTATTTACCAAATTTTTTAACGATATATTCCGTCTTGCTGATATGACTAATATCTTCTGATGCACTTCAATCGTCGACCTATTTAACTGAGATCTAAACTTAATTAACTTTCTCTGTTCATTAATTGGAAGGTTAAATACATTAATTAATCCACCTGTAATCATCTCCCATTCTTCCCTTGTATTTATTATTTTCTTTCTACCTGTTTTTCTTATTTTCTTGGTCTTCTTTCCCAGGTATTGATTATGATTATCCTCTTTGTTGTGGCTATTTTTACTTTCAGATAATATTACACCTTGGTATTCTCTAATTTCTATTTCCTTCCTGCTCTCTTCTGTATTCGGACTTACTTTAATACCTTCGGAAGTGTTGTCTATTGTTCCTTTCAAATTCTTAAAATCACTGTCCATTGTTTCCTCTAACTTTCCGAAACTTTCATCCATTTGCTTATTTGTCTCCCCCTTGTATGTATCTGCTTTTTCGCTAAGTGTGTTACTGATCATGTCAATCTTTTCCTGAATTTGTTTTATATTTTTATTACTTTCTTCACATTTGGTGTTCATATATTCCCTTTGTCCGTTAATAATTTCTTTCAATTCCTGGTTTTGTTCCTTCAAAGTTTCGTTTTGTTTCTTTGAAGTTTCCTCCTGTTTCCTAAAATTTTCATCTATTTTGTCAAATTTTTCGTTCAAGGTTTCATTTTGTTTCCTTGCGTTTTCATCTATTTTGTCAAATTTTTTGCTCTGAGTTTCATTTTGTTTCCTAAATTGTTCTGCCATAAATTTCATTATTTCCTGCCAATTTGGTTCTTCTCTGGCTACCGCTTTATCTGGTTGGTCCCCTTGGGCATCCTCTTCAACTATTTCCTTTTCCGTGTCCAGAATTGCTTTAGTTTCTTCTTTATCGCCTGTCTGTTGTTCCATTTCACTGTCCGTAACTACTTCTATCTCTCGTTCCTGTCCACCTTCTTCCTTCTCCTTGTCTTCTGCCCTCTTCTTCGATCTGCCTCTGGTATTATGCGTTTCTTGTTTTCTCATAGTTGCCGACGAAAATTAGGTTTTTTGTTATATTATTTTTTGTATACCTCAAAATTTCTTTCCTAATTAAAGCCCTTTTAAGTTGAGTGCCATCTTGTAACGTCTCGTGGGTAAACTCTCTCAGTAGTCAAATAGTATCGTTTGATCTAATCGTCTCCCTTGTGATCGTCACTGCAATTATTTAATAAAATAATTATGTTTTATTTGCCCCAAGTTGTTTGCTGCATCTTGTAACGTCTCGCGGGTCTTCTGTCAGAGTCTTATAGACGTACTTTTCCTAAAAAGGTTTCTTATCGTCTATTTATACTCATCGAAAATCTTGCTTTAATGAGAGTCACAGAATTTGTTATAATTTATGTTCAATGTTTCAAAAAATCGAGTGTGTGTGATTATGCAAATTTTCCCTTAGATTTTATTTGGGTGAATTCAATAAAGTTGTTTGACAGTAGTTAGAAGAGAGAGTGCAAAGAGAATTACTCTCTTGGCATACAATTAATTAATTTAAATTTCTCCGCTCATGAGACCAGCTGATTGTGACATTTACAAACACATTTGAGGTTAAATTAACACCAAATGGTATGTAATATTTTCTGGTTGTCCGTTCTCTTCTCTGTCTCCAGACAATCTGTAACCAACTACCATCTACTGAAAATAATACACATTTTTATTCAAATAACAAAGTATTCATTGGATTTATTTAGTAAATTTTTGTTTTATCTTCTCCCAAAACAGAAATGTATAATCGATTCTTACTGACAACACAACATTAGTTCGATATTATTTTTTAAACTTATAATGTATAACAAATTTTTTTATTTTTTATTTCAAAAAACAATAAAGAAATAATTTATTAATTTCCCAGGGTTATTTTTGAGTTCTTTGTACTATGAGACGGTCAGAAATGAATATTGGTTAATACCAAGCTTTACATAAATTAATTTATTATAATTTGTAGTATTGAGATTATGTAGTTCCTTGGTTATCCGCCAGAGCGCAGATTATGTTTCTTCACTAAAAACACGAAATTTATTTAATGGCGGCTAGCAATTCACAGGAATCCGTTCTGCTGTTTTTTTGGTTAACTAAAATAATAAAGTTTGTTTTCACCTCTTTTCCTGAAGTGTTTAAAGATATGGTGCTGTTTCTAGTGTTATGAAGTTATAGTTGAGATGTAATTTAGTTAAATTTACTTGGTAATGATCTCACCAAAATATTGACGTTCTGTAGACTAGGCCTGGATCTTGGAGGTTGATTTTTCAAAGTTTCATCAAATTAAGGGCGTGAATGGTTCTACTCGAAGGAGTTCTAATATGCAGTGGACATCACTCGTCAATTTTATTAATTTTGCACTACTTATTCCAAATGGTATTCATTAATTTCTCAAATTTTTATAGGCATTACACTTTTCAAAACGTTCACTTCCAAATCGTTTTAACAATTAATTCAAATCTTGTTAGTTGGTTACTGTTAGTAACCAAGAAATTTTTATGGTTTTTTATTGGTGAATCTATATACCTTTTAGTATATAGGCTATTATTAATTATTATAAATTTATTTCTTCTATTTATAAAAATAATCCTTTTTAGATTTTATTTATTATTGAATTTAATTTATTTATGGTTTTTCTTTATATTTTTCCTTAAGCTTGTACATTGGTATTTTTATATTATAATCTCCTTTAATTTGATTCATTTATAATTTATTATTTACTTAATGTATCCTTACTCTAACCTATTTTTCCTATGCCATCTCGCTAACATAGTATTATTTTATATTATTATTATTTTATATTTAACCCTGGGTTATCTTATATTTAAACAAATCATTATATTAAACACAAAGATTATTCCTAGGTACAAGACCTTTGTGGCCTACACAATACAAAATTACACAAAATACAAAACTTGTCAGCAGCAATATAGTCCACTGCTACAATATTAATAGTTTTTCATCTCCAGTACCAATCTGTGAGATGCTCTTTTTAAAAGTTTACACTCTCACCAAGTACACTATATTTCACTTTGTACACTATATTTCACTTTGTTATTGTTTACAGTGTTTTGTAGTACAAAGTTTTTTATAGCTTGGTACATAATACCCATTTCTGACTTTTAGAATGGGGTGATTACTGGTTTTAACGATGGTGATTGCGTTATCATATTTGGGCATGGGTTATGTAACGTTACATAAAGCCCCCCCACTAGAACAGATTTATTTTTGTTTACTTGTTTTAAAAAATAATCGTTGAACTCTTCAGTCTTCAGATTCTTTCATTATTCTTCATAATATCTTTTTATTTCTGATTGGTTATATACCTGTTATTCGGTTAAATGGTAATAGGCTTGATTTTATATTCAACTCTCTCTCTCTCTCTTGGAGGCAAATTCATTAATGATTTAATTTCTCTGGGTAGTGGTCTTTCACATATTACTTGATAAGGGCTGGTCACACTAATCATAAAAAACTTGTTTTAACACTCATATTTCTATTTGCTTCTATAAATTTGCTTTCTCAATTAAGCTTCTGTCTTCTATCTTCTTTTCTGTTTTCTTTCTTCATACTTTTGGAATCTGATATCAATCTTTTCAGCTATTTTATTATCTCTTAAATATTCAATTTCCCTAACATTTTTTCCTATCCTGTGCGGTGGTTCAGTTCGGGTGGCCACGTTGGGTCCATTACTCCGCTGTCCATCCTTACACCTTCTGAGATCAGGGGAACATCATCCCTGCTCAGTTAAATGATTGCTGGAACATTTCTACAGTCAATTCATTATAATAAAAAACTTACAAGTAGTCGATTAGCGACTAATACTAAACACTTTTGGGATTCTTCACGTTGTAGCTGTTAGCATTTAATTATATATTTCTTTTTCTTCTTGATTCCTTCTTCTTTTTCATTAATTAATAGCATATAACATTATTGATAGGCATTATTTTAAAATCCTTTTGACTTCCTTCTTGTGACATATTTTCTCCGTATCATTTCTTCCTATATCATTTTCAATTCCGAGAAATTCTAAATTATAGTTGTATTAATTATCATCCTCCTTCAGCTTCATTGTAGTCATTAAATTGTTCATTATTCTTCTTATTTTACCTTCTTATCTGAGCACATTACCATCAATTGTTTTTATTTATTTATTTTTTCTTCTGTTTGTTACCATCAAAATATTATTTTTTTCTATTATTTCAGTTTAAATCTGTTATTTATAAATATTATTTAATAATCTGTTCTTACATTTTCTTGGTGGTTTGTCTTTTTATTTTATCAAACTGTTTTGAAATATTTAGTAAGTTGTCCTTACATACTTTTTGAATTTTGGGGTTTTTCTTTCCAATGGGTTGCTTGGTCGGTATCAGAAAATCAGTCCCCTTTTTCTGGTTGGTTATTATTTAGTTTAACCATGGTCCATTAACTCAGGTACTCCCTTTCCTCGGATTACTGGGGTGTTCAGAATTAATTCTCTCCTTGATAATCTCCTTACCATCCGGCTCTCCCACTTTGCTGCTATGAACCCTTCACTTAAGTACCGGTCTTCCGTCATTGTTCGTTCCTTTTTAACTAACAGGTATTGTACCTCCTCTGACATAACATATTCACTCATTTTTAATATCATTCCATTCCCTTTTTCCTCTGGATTATTTACCAAATTTTTTAATGATATATTCCGTCTTGATGATATGACTAATATCTTCTGATGCATTTCAATCGTCGACCTATTTAACTGAGATCTAAACTTAATTAACTCTCTCTGTTCATTAATTGGAAGGTTAAATACATTAATTAATCCTCCTGTAATCATCTCCCATTCTTCCCTTGTATTTATTATTTTCTTTCTACCTGTTTTTCTTATTTTCTTGGTCTTCTTTCCCAGGTATTGATTATGATTATCCTCTTTGTTGTGGCTATTTTTACTTTCAGATAATATTACACCTTGGTATTCTCTAATTTCTAATTCCTTCCTGCTCTCTTCTGTATTCGGACTTACTTTAATACCTTCGGAAGTGTTGTCTATTGTTCCTTTCAAATTCTTAAAATCACTGTCCATTGTTTCCTCTAACTTTCCGAAACTTTCATCCATTTGCTTATTTGTCTCCACCTTGTATGTATCTGCTTTTTCGCTAAGTGTGTTACTGATCATGTCAATCTTTTCCTGAATTTGTTTTATATTTTTATTACTTTCTTCACATTTGGTGTTCATATATTCCCTTTGTCCGTTAATAATTTCTTTCAATTCCTGGTTTTGTTCCTTCAAAGTTTCGTTTTGTTTCTTTGAAGTTTCCTCCTGTTTCCTAAAATTTTCATCTATTTTGTCAAATTTTTCGTTCAAGGTTTCATTTTGTTTCCTTGCGTTTTCATCTGTTTTGTCAAATTTTTCGCTCTGAGTTTCATTTTGTTTCCTAAATTGTTCTGCCATAAATTTCATTATTTCCTGCCAATTTGGTTCTTCTCTGGCTACCGCTTTATCTGGTTGGTCCCATTGGGCATCCTCTTCAACTATTTCCTTTTCCGTGTCCAGAATTGCTTCAGTTTCTTCTTTATCGCCTGTCTGTTGTTCCATTTCACTGTCCGTAACTACTTCTATCTCTTGTTTCTGTCCACCTTCTTCCTTCTCCTTGTCTTCTGCCCTCTTCTTCGATCTGCCTCTGGTATTATGCGTTTCTTGTTTTCTCATAGTTGCCGACGAAAATTAGGTTTTTTGTTATATTATTTTTTGTATACCTCAAAATTTCTTTCCTAATTAAAGCCCTTTTAAGTTGAGTGCCATCTTGTAACGTCTCGTGGGTAAACTCTCTCAGTAGTCAAATAGTATCGTTTGATCTAATCGTCTCCCTTGTGATCGTCACTGCAATTATTTAATATAATAATTATGTTTTATTTGCCCCATGTTGTTTGCTGCATCTTGTAACGTCTCGCGGGTCTTCTGTCAGAGTCTTATAGATGTACTTTTCCTAAAAAGGTTTCTTATCGTCTATTTATACTCATCGAAAATCTTGCTTTAATGAGAGTCACAGAACTTGTTATAATTTATGTTCAATGTTTCAAAAAATCGACTGTGTGTGATTATGCAGATTTTCCCTCAGATTTTATTTGGGTGAATTCAATAAAGTTGTTTGACAGTAGTTAGAAGAGGGAGTGCAAAGAGAATTACTCTCTTGGCATACAATTAATTAATTTAAATTTCTCCGCTCATGAGACCAGCTGATTGTGACATTTACAAACACATTTGAGGTTAAATTAACACCAAATTGTATGTAATATTTTCTGGTTGTCCGTTCTCTTCTCTGTCTCCAGACAATCTGTAACCAACTACCATCTACTGAAAATAATACACATTTTTATTCAAATAACAAAGTATTCATTGGATTTATTTAGTAAATTTTTGTTTTATCTTCTCCCAAAACAGAAATGTATAATCGATTCTTACTGACAACACAACATTAGTTCGATATTATTTTTTAAACATATAATGTATAACAAATTTTTTTATTTTTTATTTCAAAAAAACAATAAAGAAATAATTTATTAATTTCCCAGGGTTATTTTTGAGTTCTTTGTACTATGAGACGGTCAGAAATGAATATTGGTTAATACCAAGCTTTACATAAATTAATTTATTATAATTTGTAGTATTGAGATTATGTAGTTACTTGGTTATCCGCCAGAGCGCAGATTATGTTTCTTCACTAAAAACACGAAATTTATTTAATGGCGGCTAGCAATTCACAGGAATCCGTTCTGCTGGTTTTTTGGTTAACTAAAATAATAAAGTTTGTTTCACCTCTTTTCCTGAAGTGTTTAAAGATATGGTGCTGTTTCTAGTGTTATGAAGTTATAGTTGAGATGTAATTTAGTTAAATTTACTTGGTAATGATCTCACCAAAATATCGACGTTCTGTAGACTAGGCCTGGATCTTGGAGGTTGATTTTTCAAAGTTTCATCAAATTAAGTGCGTGAATGGTTCTACTCGAAGGAGTTCTAATATGCAGTGGACATCACTCGTCAATTTTTGTTAATTTTGCACTACTTATTCCAAATGGTATTCGTTAATTTCTCAAAGTTTTATAGGCATTACACTTTCCAAAACGTTCACTTCCAAATCGTTTTAACAATTAATTCAAATTTTGTTAGTTGGTTACTGTTAGTAACCAAGAAATTTTTATGGTTTTTTATTGGTGAATTTATATACCTTTTAGTATATAGGCTATTATTAATTATTATAAATTTATTTCTTCTATTTATAAAAATAATCCTTTTTAGATTTTATTTATTATTGAATTTAATTTATTTATGGTTTTTCTTTATATTTTTCCTTAAGCTTGTACATTGGTATTTTTATATTATAATCTCCTTTAATTTGACTCATTTATAATTTATTGTTTACTTAATGTATCCTTACTCTAACCTATTTTTCCTATGCCATCTCGCTAACATAGTATTATTTTATATTATTATTATTTTATATTTAACCCTGGGTTATCTTATATTTAAACAAAATCATTATATTAAACACAAAGATTATTCCTAGGTACAAGACCTTTGTGGCCTACACAATACAAAATTACGCAAAATACAAAACTTGTCAGCAGCAATATAGTCCACTGCTACAATATTAATAGTTTTTCATCTCCAGTACCAATCTGTGAGATGCTCTTTTTAAAAGTTTACACTCTCACCAAGTACACTATATTTCACTTTGTACACTATATTTCACTTTGTTATTGTTTACAGTGTTTTGTAGTACAAAGTTTTTTATAGCTTGGTACATAATACCCATTTCTGACTTTTAGAATGGGGTGATTACTGGTTTTAACAATGGTGATTGCGTTATTATATTTGGGCATGGGTTATGTAACGTTACATAAAGCCCCCCCACTAGAACAGATTTATTTTTGTTTACTTGTTTTAAAAAATAATCGTTGAACTCTTCAGTCTTCGGATTCTTTCATTATTCTTCATAATATCTTTTTATTTCTGATTGGTTATATACCTGTTATTCGGTTAATGGTAATAGGCTTGATTTTATATTCGACTCTCTCTCTCTCTCTCTTGGAGGAAAATTCATTAATGATTTAATTTCTCTGGGTAGTGGTCTTTCACATATTACTTGATAAGGGCTGGTCACACTAATCATAAAAAATTTGTTTTAACACTCATATTTCTATTTGCTTCTATAAATTTGCTTTCTCAATTAAGCTTCTGTCTTCTATCTTCTTTTCTGTTTTCTTTCTTCATACTTTTGGAATCTGATATCAATCTTTTCAGCTATTTTATTATCTCTTAAATATTCAATTTCCCTAACATTTTTTCCTATCCTGTGCGGTGGTTCAGTTCGGGTGGCCACGTTGGGTCCATTACTCCGCTGTCCATCCTTACACCTTCTGAGATCAGGGGAACATCATCCCTGCTTAGTTAAATGATTACTGGAACATTTCTACCATCAATTCATTATAATAAAAAACTTACAAGTAGTCGATTAGCGACTAATACTAAACACTTTTGGGATTCTTCATGTTGTAGCTGTTAGCATTTAATTATATATTTCTTTTTCTTCTTGATTCCTTCTTCTTTTTCATTAATTAATAGCATATAACATTATTGATAGGCATGATTTTAAAATCCTTTTGACTTTCCTTCTTGTGACATATTTTCTCCGTATCATTTCTTCCTATATCACTTTCAATTCTGAGAAATTCTAAATTATAGTTGTATTAATTATCATCCTCCTTCAGCTTCATTGTAGTCATTAAATTATTCGTTATTCTTCTTATTTTACCTTCTTATCTGAGCATATTACCATCAATTGTTTTTATTTATTTATTTTTTCTTCTATTTGTTACCATCTAAATATTATTTTTTTCTATTATTTCAGTTTAAATCTGTTATTTATAAATATTATTTAATAATCTGTTCTTACATTTTCTTGGTGGTTTATCTTTTTATTTTATCAAATTGTTTTGAAATATTTAGTAAGTTGTCCTTACATACTTTTTGAATTTTGGGGTTTTTCTTTCCAATGGGTTGCTTGGTCGGTATCAGAAAATCAGTCCCCTTTTTCTGGTTGGTTATTATTTAGTTTAACCATGGTCCATTAACTCAGGTACTCCCTTTCCTCGGATTACTGAGGTGTTCAGAATTAATTCTCTCCTTGATAATCTCCTTAGCATCCGGCTCTCCCACTTTGCTGCTATGAACCCTTCACTTAAGTACCGGTCTTCCGTCATTGTTTGTTCCTTTTTAACTAACAGATATTGTACCTCCTCTGACATAACATATTCACTCATTTTTAATATCATTCCATTCCCTTTTTCCTCTGGATTATTTACCAAATTTTTTAATGATATATTCCGTCTTGATGATATGACTAATATCTTCTGATGCACTTCAATCGTCGACCTATTTAACTGAGATCTAAACTTAATTAACTCTCTCTGTTCATTAATTGGAAGGTTAAATACATTAATTAATCCACCTGTAATCATCTCCCATTCTTCCCTTGTATTTATTATTTTCTTTCTACCTGTTTTTCTTATTTTCTTGGTCTTCTTTCCCAGGTATTGATTATGATTATCCTCTTTGTTGTGGCTATTTTTACTTTCAGGTAATATTACACCTTGGTATTCTCTAATTTCTATTTCCTTCCTGCTCTCTTCTGTATTCAGACTTACTTTAATACCTTCGGAAGTGTTGTCTATGGTTCCTTTCAAATTCTTAAAATCACTGTCCATTGTTTCCTCTAACTTTCCGAAACTTTCATCCATTTGCTTATTTGTCTCCCCCTTGTATGTATCTGCTTTTTCGCTAAGTGTGTTACTGATCATGTCAATCTTTTCCTGAATTTGTTTTATATTTTTATTACTTTCTTCACATTTGGTGTTCATATATTCCCTTTGTCCGTTAATAATTTCTTTCAATTCCTGGTTTTGTTCCTTCAAAGTTTCGTTTTGTTTCTTTGAAGTTTCCTCCTGTTTCCTAAAATTTTCATCTATTTTGTCAAATTTTTTGTTCAAGGTTTCATTTTGTTTCCTTGCGTTTTCATCTATTTTGTCAAATTTTTCGCTCTGAGTTTCATTTTGTTTCCTAAATTGTTCTGCCATAAATTTCATTATTTCCTGCCAATTTGGTTCTTCTCTGGCTACCGCTTTATCTGGTTGGTCCCCTTGGGCATCCTCTTCAACTATTTCCTTTTCTGTGTCCAGAATTGCTTCAGTTTCTTCTTTATCACCTGTCTGTTGTTCCATTTCACTGTCCGTAACTACTTCTATCTCTCGTTCCTGTCCACCTTCTTCCTTCTCCTTGTCTTCTGCCCTCTTCTTCGATCTGCCTCTGGTATTATGCATTTCTTGTTTTCTCATAGTTGCCGACGAAAATTAGGTTTTTTGTTATATTATTTTTTGTATATCTCAAAATTTCTTTCATAATTAAAGCCCTTTTAAGTTGAGTGCCATCTTGTAACCTCTCGTGGGTAAACTCTCTCAGTAGTCAAATAGTATCGTTTGATCTTATCGTCTCCCTTGCGATCGTCACTGCAATTATTTAATAAAATAATTATGTTTTATTTGCCCCATGTTGTTTGCGGCATCTTGTAACGTCTCGCGGGTCTTCTCTCAGAGTCTTATAGACGTACTTTTCCTAAAAAGGTTTCTTATCGTCTATTTATGCTCATCGAAAATCTTGCTTTAATGAGAGTCACAGAATTTGTTATAATTTATGTTCAATGTTTCAAAAAATCGAGTGTGTGTGATTATGCAGATTTTCCCTTAGATTTTATTTGGGTGAATTCAATAAAGTTGTTTGACAGTAGTTAGAAGAGAGAGTGCAAAGAGAATTACTCTCTTGGCATACAATTAATTAATTTAAATTTCTCCGCTCATGAGACCAGCTGATTGTGACATTTACAAACACATTTGAGGTTAAATTAACACCAAATGGTATGTAATATTTTCTGGTTGTCCGTTCTCTTCTCTGTCTCCAGACAATCTGTAACCAACTACCATTACTGAAAATAATACACATTTTTATTCAAATAACAAAGTATTCATTGGATTTATTTAGTAAATTTTTGTTTTATCTTCTCCCAAAACAGAAAAGTATAATCGATTCTTACTGACAACACAACATTAGTTCGATCTTATTTTTTAAACATATAATGTATAACAAATTTTTTTATTTTTTATTTCAAAAAAACAATAAAGAAATAATTTATTAATTTCCCAGGGTTATTTTTGAGTTCTTTGTACTATGAGACGGTCAGAAATGAATATTGGTTAATACCAAGCTTTACATAAATTAATTTATTATAATTGTAGTATTGAGATTATGTAGTTCCTTGGTTATCCGCCAGAGCGCAGATTATGTTTCTTCACTAAAAACACGAAATTTATTTAATGGCGGCTAGCAATTCACAGGAATCCGTTCTGCTGGTTTTTTGGTTAACTAAAATAATAAAGTTTGTTTTCACCTCTTTTCCTGAAGTGTTTAAAGATATGGTGCTGTTTCTAGTGTTATGAAGTTATAGTTGAGATGTAATTTAGTTAAATTTACTTGGTAATGATCTCACCAAAATATTGACGTTCTGTAGACTAGGCCTGGATCTTGGAGGTTGATTTTTCAAAGTTTCATCAAATTAAGGGCGTGAATGGTTCTACTCGAAGGAGTTCTAATATGCAGTGGACATCACTCGTCAATTTTATTAATTTTGCACTACTTATTCCGAATGGTATTCTTTAATTTCTCAAATTTTTATAGGCATTACACTTTTCAAAACGTTCACTTCCAAATCGTTTTAACAATTAATTCAAATCTTGTTAGTTGGTTACTGTTAGTAACCAAGAAATTTTTATGGTTTTTTATTGGTGAATCTATATACCTTTTAGTATATAGGCTATTATTAATTATTATAAATTTATTTCTTCTATTTATAAAAATAATCCTTTTTAGATTTTATTTATTATTGAATTTAATTTATTTATTGTTTTTCTTTATATTTTTCCTTAAGCTTGTACATTGGTATTTTTATATTATAATCTCCTTTAATTTGATTCATTTATAATTTATTATTTACTTAATGTATCCTTACTCTAACCTATTTTTCCTATGCCATCTCGCTAACATAGTATTATTTTATATTATTATTATTTTATATTTAACCCTGGTTTATCTTATATTTAAACAAAATCATTGTATTAAACACAAAGATTATTCCTAGGTACAAGACCTTTGTGGCCTACACAATACAAAATTACGCAAAATACAAAACTTGTCAGCAGCAATATAGTCCACTGCTACAATATTAATAGTTTTTCATCTCCAGTACCAATCTGTGAGATGCTCTTTTTAAAAGTTTACACTCTCACCAAGTACACTATATTTCACTTTGTTATTGTTTACAGTGTTTTGTAGTACAAAGTTTTTTATAGCTTGGTACATAATACCCATTTCTGACTTTTAGAATGGGGTGATTACTGGTTTTAACGATGGTGATTGCGTTATCATATTTGGGCATGGGTTATGTAACGTTACATAAAGCCCCCCCACTAGAACAGATTTATTTTTGTTTACTTGTTTTAAAAAATAATCGTTGAACTCTTCAGTCTTCGGATTCTTTCATTATTCTTCATAATATCTTTTTATTTCTGATTGGTTATATACCTGTTATTCGGTTAAATGGTAATAGGCTTGATTTTATATTCAACTCTCTCTCTCTCTCTTGGAGGCAAATTCATTAATGATTTAATTTCTCTGGGTAGTGGTCTTTCACATATTACTTGATAAGGGCTGGTCACACTAATCATAAAAAACTTGTTTTAACACTCATATTTCTATTTGCTTCTATAAATTTGCTTTCTCAATTAAGCTTCTGTCTTCTATCTTCTTTTCTGTTTTCTTTCTTCATACTTTTGGAATCTGATATCAATCTTTTCAGCTATTTTATTATCTCTTAAATATTCAATTTCCCTAACATTTTTTCCTATCCTGTGCGGTGGTTCAGTTCGGGTGGCCACGTTGGGTCCATTACTCCGCTGTCCATCCTTACACCTTCTGAGATCAGGGGAACATCATCCCTGCTCAGTTAAATGATTGCTGGAACATTTCTACAGTCAATTCATTATAATAAAAAACTTACAAGTAGTCGATTAGCGACTAATACTAAACACTTTTGGGATTCTTCACGTTGTAGCTGTTAGCATTTAATTATATATTTCTTTTTCTTCTTGATTCCTTCTTCTTTTTCATTAATTAATAGCATATAACATTATTGATAGGCATTATTTTAAAATCCTTTTGACTTCCTTCTTGTGACATATTTTCTCCGTATCATTTCTTCCTATATCATTTTCAATTCCGAGAAATTCTAAATTATAGTTGTATTAATTATCATCCTCCTTCAGCTTCATTGTAGTCATTAAATTGTTCATTATTCTTCTTATTTTACCTTCTTATCTGAGCACATTACCATCAATTGTTTTTATTTATTTATTTTTTCTTCTGTTTGTTACCATCAAAATATTATTTTTTTCTATTATTTCAGTTTAAATCTGTTATTTATAAATATTATTTAATAATCTGTTCTTACATTTTCTTGGTGGTTTGTCTTTTTATTTTATCAAACTGTTTTGAAATATTTAGTAAGTTGTCCTTACATACTTTTTGAATTTTGGGGTTTTTCTTTCCAATGGGTTGCTTGGTCGGTATCAGAAAATCAGTCCCCTTTTTCTGGTTGGTTATTATTTAGTTTAACCATGGTCCATTAACTCAGGTACTCCCTTTCCTCGGATTACTGGGGTGTTCAGAATTAATTCTCTCCTTGATAATCTCCTTACCATCCGGCTCTCCCACTTTGCTGCTATGAACCCTTCACTTAAGTACCGGTCTTCCGTCATTGTTCGTTCCTTTTTAACTAACAGGTATTGTACCTCCTCTGACATAACATATTCACTCATTTTTAATATCATTCCATTCCCTTTTTCCTCTGGATTATTTACCAAATTTTTTAATGATATATTCCGTCTTGATGATATGACTAATATCTTCTGATGCATTTCAATCGTCGACCTATTTAACTGAGATCTAAACTTAATTAACTCTCTCTGTTCATTAATTGGAAGGTTAAATACATTAATTAATCCTCCTGTAATCATCTCCCATTCTTCCCTTGTATTTATTATTTTCTTTCTACCTGTTTTTCTTATTTTCTTGGTCTTCTTTCCCAGGTATTGATTATGATTATCCTCTTTGTTGTGGCTATTTTTACTTTCAGATAATATTACACCTTGGTATTCTCTAATTTCTAATTCCTTCCTGCTCTCTTCTGTATTCGGACTTACTTTAATACCTTCGGAAGTGTTGTCTATTGTTCCTTTCAAATTCTTAAAATCACTGTCCATTGTTTCCTCTAACTTTCCGAAACTTTCATCCATTTGCTTATTTGTCTCCCCCTTGTATGTATCTGCTTTTTCGCTAAGTGTGTTACTGATCATGTCAATCTTTTCCTGAATTTGTTTTATATTTTTATTACTTTCTTCACATTTGGTGTTCATATATTCCCTTTGTCCGTTAATAATTTCTTTCAATTCCTGGTTTTGTTTCTTCAAAGTTTCGTTTTGTTTCTTTGAAGTTTCCTCCTGTTTCCTAAAATTTTCATCTATTTTGTCAAATTTTTCGTTCAAGGTTTCATTTTGTTTCCTTGCGTTTTCATCTATTTTGTCAAAATTTTCGCTCTGAGTTTCATTTTGTTTCCTAAATTGTTCTGCCATAAATTTCATTATTTCCTGCCAATTTGGTTCTTCTCTGGCTACCGCTTTATCTGGTTGGTCCCCTTGGGCATCCTCTTCAACTATTTCCTTTTCCGTGTCCAGAATTGCTTCAGTTTCTTCTTTATCGCCTGTCTGTTGTTCCATTTCACTGTCCGTAACTACTTCTATCTCTCGTTCCTGTCCACCTTCTTCCTTCTCCTTGTCTTCTGCCCTCTTCTTCGATCTGCCTCTGGTATTATGCGTTTCTTGTTTTCTCATAGTTGCCGACGAAAATTAGGTTTTTTGTTATATTATTTTTTGTATACCTCAAAATTTCTTTCCTAATTAAAGCCCTTTTAAGTTGAGTGCCATCTTGTAACGTCTCGTGGGTAAACTCTCTCAGTAGTCAAATAGTATCGTTTGATCTAATCGTCTCCCTTGTGATCGTCACTGCAATTATTTAATATAATAATTATGTTTTATTTGCCCCATGTTGTTTGCTGCATCTTGTAACGTCTCGCGGGTCTTCTGTCAGAGTCTTATAGATGTACTTTTCCTAAAAAGGTTTCTTATCGTCTATTTATACTCATCGAAAATCTTGCTTTAATGAGAGTCACAGAACTTGTTATAATTTATGTTCAATGTTTCAAAAAATCGACTGTGTGTGATTATGCAGATTTTCCCTCAGATTTTATTTGGGTGAATTCAATAAAGTTGTTTGACAGTAGTTAGAAGAGGGAGTGCAAAGAGAATTACTCTCTTGGCATACAATTAATTAATTTAAATTTCTCCGCTCATGAGACCAGCTGATTGTGACATTTACAAACACATTTGAGGTTAAATTAACACCAAATGGTATGTAATATTTTCTGGTTGTCCGTTCTCTTCTCTGTCTCCAGACAATCTGTAACCAACTACCATCTACTGAAAATAATACACATTTTTATTCAAATAACAAAGTATTCATTGGATTTATTTAGTAAATTTTTGTTTTATCTTCTCCCAAAACAGAAATGTATAATCGATTCTTACTGACAACACAACATTAGTTCGATATTATTTTTTAAACATATAATGTATAACAAATTTTTTTATTTTTTATTTCAAAAAAACAATAAAGAAATAATTTATTAATTTCCCAGGGTTATTTTTGAGTTCTTTGTACTATGAGACGGTCAGAAATGAATATTGGTTAATACCAAGCTTTACATAAATTAATTTATTATAATTTGTAGTATTGAGATTATGTAGTTACTTGGTTATCCGCCAGAGCGCAGATTATGTTTCTTCACTAAAAACACGAAATTTATTTAATGGCGGCTAGCAATTCACAGGAATCCGTTCTGCTGGTTTTTTGGTTAACTAAAATAATAAAGTTTGTTTCACCTCTTTTCCTGAAGTGTTTAAAGATATGGTGCTGTTTCTAGTGTTATGAAGTTATAGTTGAGATGTAATTTAGTTAAATTTACTTGGTAATGATCTCACCAAAATATCGACGTTCTGTAGACTAGGCCTGGATCTTGGAGGTTGATTTTTCAAAGTTTCATCAAATTAAGGGCGTGAATGGTTCTACTCGAAGGAGTTCTAATATGCAGTGGACATCACTCGTCAATTTTATTAATTTTGCACTACTTATTCCAAATGGTATTCGTTAATTTCTCAAAGTTTTATAGGCATTACACTTTCCAAAACGTTCACTTCCAAATCGTTTTAACAATTAATTCAAATTTTGTTAGTTGGTTACTGTTAGTAACCAAGAAATGTTTATGGTTTTTTATTGGTGAATTTATATACCTTTTAGTATATAGGCTATTATTAATTATTATAAATTTATTTCTTCTATTTATAAAAATAATCCTTTTTAGAGTTTATTTATTATTGAATTTAATTTATTTATGGTTTTTCTTTGGGGCCTAAATGGGGGAGTGATGCGTAATATATGGCCTGCATACAAGAGCTGGTCACTAGCCTCTCCTCTCCAACTCCAACTCTCACCTACAAGCGGTGGGCCCTGTTAAGTCGAGCAACCCATGCTAAGGTTGTGGTAACCAATCCCTTCGGCAGCTTGGGTCGGCGAGCCAACGAGAGATGGGGGTCTGGGCGAGGTGGCCCTGAGGTAATCAGGGACCCGTCTTACCAAGATGTAGTGTGTCGGCAGCAGGATGCATGGCGGGGTTGGCGGCGGAAGAACATAAAAATGTCAACGGCGGCGCCCATAGATCTAGTGAGCATGGTCTACTGCGGACGGGTGGATGAGACTCGTTAGCTCAGTGAAGGCAACTCATCTAAGAGACGGGAACTCTAAACATAAAACCCCTGGTCCTCCAGGTTGGGGGTTGGGCGTAGGGTTAACAACCCACCCCATAAAAAAAAAGATTGTTATGAAACCAAGAGAAAAAGGAAAAGCCGGACGGATTAATGGAATTGGGACTGGATCGTGTAAAAAGGACAAAGATTTTAAACTTGCGACATGGAACTTGCGTTCCTTATACAGACCTGGAGCCTTGAAGATATTAATAGGAGAGGTTCTCAAATATAAGATAGATGTTTTGGCTATGCAGGAGATGAGGTGGACTGGTGCTGGAATCATGGATCGAAGGGACTACTCGGTGTATTACAGCTGTCAGAACCGGGACCATGTGCTTGGAACTGGCTTCTTGGTAAGCCGTAGAATGAAAGCAAATATCATCGATTTTAAACCCCTTACACCTAGAATGTGTAAAATAAGACTTAGGGGAATTTTCTTTAACTATACTATAATAAACGTGCATGCCCCAACTGATGATAAGCCTGAGGAGGAGAAAGATGATTTTTATGACTTGCTGGAGAATGCGTATGCTAGCAGCCCTAGACATGACATAAAAATAATCATAGGTGACTTAAATGCCAAAGTGGGAAGCAGCCATACCTGTAGTAATATAGGAAAGTATAGTTTACACTCTGAACACTCAGACAATGGTTTCCGACTATTGAACTTTGCAGTTGGTCAAAATATGATCATAGGAGGGACTTTCTTCGACCACAAAGTCATACATAAGGGCACATGGATGTCTCCAGATGGGAGAACGGTCAATCAAATAGATCATGTCCTATTGGATGGCCGCCATAAGTCAGACTTACAAGACGTGAGAGTTTATAGAAGTGCCAACATGGACAGCGATCACTATCTCGTAGTTGCAAAACTGAGAGCTAGAATCTCCAATAATAGAAATGAAAAAGGAATAAAGACTGTTAGATACAATACAGAAATGCTAAAGGAAGAAGAAATAAAACGGAGGTTCGAGGAAGTTACTAATGAGAAAATTAGACAGTGGAGACTTGAATGCCGTGAGGAACAAGATATAGAAAACCACTGGCTTAATCTAAAAAACATGTTAGTGACCACGGGAGAAGAAATCGTTGGTTTGAAGAAGAGACATGGGCGAGATGAGTGGTTTGATAAGGAGTGTGAAGAGGCAACTGACTTCAAAAACAAGACATACAAATTTATGATCCAAAGGAAATGCACTAGGGCTGTTCAAGAGGAATACAGGAAGGCCAGGCGGAGGGAAAAGAAGATTCATAGAGGAAAAAAGAGGGAGTATATGATGAGACAGATGGAAAAGATAGAGGAATATAAGAGTAAAAGGCTGAGCCGAGATATGTACAGGAAGGTGAATGATATGAGACAGGAATTTCAGCCTAGAACAAATGCCTGTAGGGATAATAATGGTGGCCTTGTGAGTGATAATGCTGGCGTGATCAGGAGATGGACAGAACACTTCGAAGAGTTGCTAGGCTCAGTTGGGGAGGCTTCGATGGAGGCATCTGAGAATGAAGAGGAGGTAGGAGAATTCGAGGATGATAGAGAGGAGTTGGTGCCATCCTATGACGAGGTGTATGAAGCTCTAGAAAAGCTTAAAAATAACAAGGCAGCAGGTTCCGATGGTTTACCAGGGGAACTATTAAAGAGCGCAGGAGGAGATTTCATAAAGGAATTTGCCCATCTTATAGAGCGAATATGGCTGGAGGAGGTAATGCCTGATGAGTGGAACAATGGGGTGGTGTGTTTAATACATAAAAAGGGTGATCCGCTTATATGTAAAAATTATAGGGGCATCTCTCTACTTAATACAGCATATAAGGTATTGTCCAACATCATATTTTCTAGGCTGCTTCCCTACGCTGAGGAAAACATAAAAGAATATCAGTGTGGATTCACTAGGAATAGGTCAACAACAGACCAAATATTTACACTAAGGCAAATCCTGGAAAAAACGTTGGAATATGGAGTGCCCACTCACCATCTCTTTGTGGATTTCCAGTCGGCATATGATTCAATCAACCGGAAAATGCTATATAGAGCTATGAAGGAGTTGCATATACCATCTAAGTTGGTGCGTATGGTTGGAGTAGTTATGTCCAATTCTAAGTGCCAAATCAGAATACAATCAAATCTATCTAACTCCTTAAAAACATTGAATGGGTTGAAACAAGGAGATGCCTTAGCATGTCTGTTGTTCAACATAGCTCTAGAAAAGGTCATCAGGGATTCAGGAATTCAAACTAGCGGACACATATTTCACAAGGAGGTACAGCTTCTGGCCTATGCCGATGACATTGACGTCATAAGTAGGTCTGAATCTGGCTTAAAGGAAGCCTTTCAGGAACTGGAGTTGTCCGCTAAGGCTATGGGCTTGGTTATAAACCAAAGCAAAACCAAATATATGGTTGTAGGTGCCAATACTCGTACCCTGTCCCTGCGCATTAACGATTATGAATTTGAAAAGGTTCAGGGTTTTCCATATCTCGGGTCATATGTGGACTCTGGAAATGACTCCTCTAGAGATATTGAAAGACGAATATTATCTGCTAATAGGTGTTACTACGGACTGGTGAAACATTTTAAATCAAAATTAATAACTAAAGATACAAAAGCCTCCCTATACAAGACCTTGATTAGACCAGTCCTGATGTACGGCTCGGAATGCTGGGTGTTAAAAAAACTAGATGAGCAGAGACTATCCGTTTTTGAGAGGAGGGTACTGAGGAGAATCTATGGCCCTGTGAGGGAAAACAACATTTGGAGGCGACTGCATAATCGAGAGTTGTACGAAAGGTTTAAAGATCTTCCGATCGTGCAACTCATACAAATTAGCAGATTGCGTTGGGCTGGTCATGTGCAGAGAATGGCGGAGGATAGAATCCCAAAAAGAGTGATGAATTATTTGCCGATGGGAAGGAGAAGGAGGGGAAGACCGCGTACAAGATGGCTGGACCAGGTTGGTAAGGAGGCAGTGAGGCTGGGTGCAGCAAACTGGTGGACATTGGCCGGGAGTAGAGACCAGTGGGGAAGATTTCTTTTGGAGGCCAGGGCCCGGACTGGGCTGTAGCGCCGAGGATGGATGGATGGATGGATGGTTTTTCTTTATATTTTTCCTTAAGCTTGTACATTGGTATTTTTATATTATAATCTCCTTTAATTTGACTCATTTATAATTTATTGTTTACTTAATGTATCCTTACTCTAACCTATTTTTCCTATGCCATCTCGCTAACATAGTATTATTTTATATTATTATTATTTTATATTTAACCCTGGGTTATCTTATATTTAAACAAAATCATTATATTAAACACAAAGATTATTCCTAGGTACAAGACCTTTGTGGCCTACACAATACAAAATTACGCAAAATACAAAACTTGTCAGCAGCAATATAGTCCACTGCTACAATATTAATAGTTTTTCATCTCCAGTACCAATCTGTGAGATGCTCTTTTTAAAAGTTTACACTCTCACCAAGTACACTATATTTCACTTTGTACACTATATTTCACTTTGTTATTGTTTACAGTGTTTTGTAGTACAAAGTTTTTTATAGCTTGGTACATAATACCCATTTCTGACTTTTAGAATGGGGTGATTACTGGTTTTAACAATGGTGATTGCGTTATTATATTTGGGCATGGGTTATGTAACGTTACATAAAGCCCCCCCACTAGAACAGATTTATTTTTGTTTACTTGTTTTAAAAAATAATCGTTGAACTCTTCAGTCTTCGGATTCTTTCATTATTCTTCATAATATCTTTTTATTTCTGATTGGTTATATACCTGTTATTCGGTTAAATGGTAATAGGCTTGATTTTATATTCGACTCTCTCTCTCTCTCTCTTGGAGGAAAATTCATTAATGATTTAATTTCTCTGGGTAGTGGTCTTTCACATATTACTTGATAAGGGCTGGTCACACTAATCATAAAAAATTTGTTTTAACACTCATATTTCTATTTGCTTCTATAAATTTGCTTTCTCAATTAAGCTTCTGTCTTCTATCTTCTTTTCTGTTTTCTTTCTTCATACTTTTGGAATCTGATATCAATCTTTTCAGCTATTTTATTATCTCTTAAATATTCAATTTCCCTAACATTTTTTCCTATCCTGTGCGGTGGTTCAGTTCGGGTGGCCACGTTGGGTCCATTACTCCGCTGTCCATCCTTACACCTTCTGAGATCAGGGGAACATCATCCCTGCTTAGTTAAATGATTACTGGAACATTTCTACCGTCAATTCATTATAATAAAAAACTTACAAGTAGTCGATTAGCGACTAATACTAAACACTTTTGGGATTCTTCATGTTGTAGCTGTTAGCATTTAATTATATATTTCTTTTTCTTCTTGATTCCTTCTTCTTTTTCATTAATTAATAGCATATAACATTATTGATAGGCATGATTTTAAAATCCTTTTGACTTTCCTTCTTGTGACATATTTTCTCCGTATCATTTCTTCCTATATCATTTTCAATTCTGAGAAATTCTAAATTATAGTTGTATTAATTATCATCCTCCTTCAGCTTCATTGTAGTCATTAAATTATTCGTTATTCTTCTTATTTTACCTTCTTATCTGAGCATATTACCATCAATTGTTTTTATTTATTTATTTTTTCTTCTGTTTGTTACCATCTAAATATTATTTTTTTCTATTATTTCAGTTTAAATCTGTTATTTATAAATATTATTTAATAATCTGTTCTTACATTTTCTTGGTGGTTTATCTTTTTATTTTATCAAATTGTTTTGAAATATTTAGTAAGTTGTCCTTACATACTTTTTGAATTTTGGGGTTTTTCTTTCCAATGGGTTGCTTGGTCGGTATCAGAAAATCAGTCCCCTTTTTCTGGTTGGTTATTATTTAGTTTAACCATGGTCCATTAACTCAGGTACTCCCTTTCCTCGGATTACTGAGGTGTTCAGAATTAATTCTCTCCTTGATAATCTCCTTAGCATCCGGCTCTCCCACTTTGCTGCTATGAAACCTTCACTTAAGTACCGGTCTTCCGTCATTGTTTGTTCCTTTTTAACTAACAGATATTGTACCTCCTCTGACATAACATATTCACTCATTTTTAATATCATTCCATTCCCTTTTTCCTCTGGATTATTTACCAAATTTTTTAATGATATATTCCGTCTTGATGATATGACTAATATCTTCTGATGCACTTCAATCGTCGACCTATTTAACTGAGATCTAAACTTAATTAACTCTCTCTGTTCATTAATTGGAAGGTTAAATACATTAATTAATCCACCTGTAATCATCTCCCATTCTTCCCTTGTATTTATTATTTTCTTTCTACCTGTTTTTCTTATTTTCTTGGTCTTCTTTCCCAGGTATTGATTATGATTATCCTCTTTGTTGTGGCTATTTTTACTTTCAGATAATATTACACCTTGGTATTCTCTAATTTCTATTTCCTTCCTGCTCTCTTCTGTATTCAGACTTACTTTAATACCTTCGGAAGTGTTGTCTATTGTTCCTTTCAAATTCTTAAAATCACTGTCCATTGTTTCCTCTAACTTTCCGAAACTTTCATCCATTTGCTTATTTGTCTCCCCCTTGTATGTATCTGCTTTTTCGCTAAGTGTGTTACTGATCATGTCAATCTTTTCCTGAATTTGTTTTATATTTTTATTACTTTCTTCACATTTGGTGTTCATATATTCCCTTTGTCCGTTAATAATTTCTTTCAATTCCTGGTTTTGTTCCTTCAAAGTTTCGTTTTGTTTCTTTGAAGTTTCCTCCTGTTTCCTAAAATTTTCATCTATTTTGTCAAATTTTTTGTTCAAGGTTTCATTTTGTTTCCTTGCGTTTTCATCTATTTTGTCAAATTTTTCGCTCTGAGTTTCATTTTGTTTCCTAAATTGTTCTGCCATAAATTTCATTATTTCCTGCCAATTTGGTTCTTCTCTGGCTACCGCTTTATCTGGTTGGTCCCCTTGGGCATCCTCTTCAACTATTTCCTTTTCTGTGTCCAGAATTGCTTCAGTTTCTTCTTTATCACCTGTCTGTTGTTCCATTTCACTGTCCGTAACTACTTCTATCTCTCGTTCCTGTCCACCTTCTTCCTTCTCCTTGTCTTCTGCCCTCTTCTTCGATCTGCCTCTGGTATTATGCATTTCTTGTTTTCTCATAGTTGCCGACGAAAATTACGTTTTTTGTTATATTTTTTTTTGTATATCTCAAAATTTCTTTCCTAATTAAAGCCCTTTTAAGTTGAGTGCCATCTTGTAACGTCTCGTGGGTAAACTCTCTCAGTAGTCAAATAGTATCGTTTGATCTTATCGTCTCCCTTGCGATCGTCACTGCAATTATTTAATAAAATAATTATGTTTTATTTGCCCCATGTTGTTTGCGGCATCTTGTAACGTCTCGCGGGTCTTCTCTCAGAGTCTTATAGACGTACTTTTCCTAAAAAGGTTTCTTATCGTCTATTTATGCTCATCGAAAATCTTGCTTTAATGAGAGTCACAGAATTTGTTATAATTTATGTTCAATGTTTCAAAAAATCGAGTGTGTGTGATTATGCAGATTTTCCCTTAGATTTTATTTGGGTGAATTCAATAAAGTTGTTTGACAGTAGTTAGAAGAGAGAGTGCAAAGAGAATTACTCTCTTGGCATACAATTAATTAATTTAAATTTCTCCGCTCATGAGACCAGCTGATTGTGACATTTACAAACACATTTGAGGTTAAATTAACACCAAATGGTATGTAATATTTTCTGGTTGTCCGTTCTCTTCTCTGTCTCCAGACAATCTGTAACCAACTACCATTACTGAAAATAATACACATTTTTATTCAAATAACAAAGTATTCATTGGATTTATTTAGTAAATTTTTGTTTTATCTTCTCCCAAAACAGAAAAGTATAATCGATTCTTACTGACAACACAACATTAGTTGGATCTTATTTTTTAAACATATAATGTATAACAAATTTTTTTATTTTTTATTTCAAAAAAACAATAAAGAAATAATTTATTAATTTCCCAGGGTTATTTTTGAGTTCTTTGTACTATGAGACGGTCAGAAATGAATATTGGTTAATACCAAGCTTTACATAAATTAATTTATTATAATTGTAGTATTGAGATTATGTAGTTCCTTGGTTATCCGCCAGAGCGCAGATTATGTTTCTTCACTAAAAACACGAAATTTATTTAATGGCGGCTAGCAATTCACAGGAATCCGTTCTGCTGGTTTTTTGGTTAACTAAAATAATAAAGTTTGTTTTCACCTCTTTTCCTGAAGTGTTTAAAGATATGGTGCTGTTTCTAGTGTTATGAAGTTATAGTTGAGATGTAATTTAGTTAAATTTACTTGGTAATGATCTCACCAAAATATTGACGTTCTGTAGACTAGGCCTGGATCTTGGAGGTTGATTTTTCAAAGTTTCATCAAATTAAGGGCGTGAATGGTTCTACTCGAAGGAGTTCTAATATGCAGTGGACATCACTCGTCAATTTTATTAATTTTGCACTACTTATTCCGAATGGTATTCTTTAATTTCTCAAATTTTTATAGGCATTACACTTTTCAAAACGTTCACTTCCAAATCGTTTTAACAATTAATTCAAATCTTGTTAGTTGGTTACTGTTAGTAACCAAGAAATTTTTATGGTTTTTTATTGTGAATCTATATACCTTTTAGTATATAGGCTATTATTAATTATTATAAATTTATTTCTTCTATTTATAAAATAATCCTTTTTAGATTTTATTTATTATTGAATTTAATTTATTTATTGTTTTTCTTTATATTTTTCCTTAAGCTTGTACATTGGTATTTTTATATTATAATCTCCTTTAATTTGATTCATTTATAATTTATTATTTACTTAATGTATCCTTACTCTAACCTATTTTTCTATGCCATCTCGCTAACATAGTATTATTTTATATTATTATTATTTTATATTTAACCCTGGGTTATCTTATATTTAAACAAAATCATTGTATTAAACACAAAGATTATTCCTAGGTACAAGACCTTTGTGGCCTACACAATACAAAATTACGCAAAATACAAAACTTGTCAGCAGCAATATAGTCCACTGCTACAATATTAATAGTTTTTCATCTCCAGTACCAATCTGTGAGATGCTCTTTTTAAAAGTTTACACTCTCACCAAGTACACTATATTTCACTTTGTTATTGTTTACAGTGTTTTGTTGTACAAAGTTTTTTATAGCTTGGTACCTAATACCCATTTCTGACTTTTAGAATGGGGTGATTACTGGTTTTAACAATGGTGATTGCGTTATCATATTTGGGCATGGGTTATGTAACGTTACATAAAGCCCCTCCACTAGAACAGATTTATTTTTGTTTACTTGTTTTAAAAAATAATCGTTGAACTCTTCAGTCTTCGGATTCTTTCATTATTCTTCATAATATCTTTTTATTTCTGATTGGTTATATACCTGTTATTCGGTTAAATGGTAATAGGCTTGATTTTATATTCGACTCTCTCTCTCTCTCTCTCTTGGAGGAAAATTCATTAATGATTTAATTTCTCTGGGTAGTGGTCTTTCACATATTACTTGATAAGGGCTGGTCACACTAATCATAAAAAATTTGTTTTAACACTCATATTTCTATTTGCTTCTATAAATTTGCTTTCTCAATTAAGCTTCTGTCTTCTATCTTCTTTTCTGTTTTCTTTCTTCATACTTTTGGAATCTGATATCAATCTTTTCAGCTATTTTATTATCTCTTAAATATTCAATTTCCCTAACATTTTTTCCTATCCTGTGCGGTGGTTCAGTTCGGGTGGCCACGTTGGGTCCATTACTCCGCTGTCCATCCTTACACCTTCTGAGATCAGGGGAACATCATCCCTGCTTAGTTAAATGATTGCTGGAACATTTCTACAGTCAATTCATTATAATAAAAAACTTACAAGTAGTCGATTAGCGACTAATACTAAACACTTTTGGGATTCTTCACGTTGTAGCTGTTAGCATTTAATTATATATTTCTTTTTCTTCTTGATTCCTTCTTCTTTTTCATTAATTAATAGCATATAACATTATTGATAGGCATTATTTTAAAATCCTTTTGACTTCCTTCTTGTGACATATTTTCTCCGTATCATTTCTTCCTATATCATTTTCAATTCCGAGAAATTCTAAATTATAGTTGTATTAATTATCATCCTCCTTCAGCTTCATTGTAGTCATTAAATTGTTCATTATTCTTCTTATTTTACCTTCTTATCTGAGCACATTACCATCAATTGTTTTTATTTATTTATTTTTTCTTCTGTTTGTTACCATCAAAATATTATTTTTTTCTATTATTTCAGTTTAAATCTGTTTTTTATAAATATTATTTAATAATCTGTTCTTACATTTTCTTGGTGGTTTGTCTTTTTATTTTATCAAACTGTTTTGAAATATTTAGTAAGTTGTCCTTACATACTTTTTGAATTTTGGGGTTTTTCTTTCCAATGTGTTGCTTGGTCGGTATCAGAAAATCAGTCCCCTTTTTCTGGTTGGTTATTATTTAGTTTAACCATGGTCCATTAACTCAGGTACTCCCTTTCCTCGGATTACTGGGGTGTTCAGAATTAATTCTCTCCTTGATAATCTCCTTACCATCCGGCTCTCCCACTTTGCTGCTATGAACCCTTCACTTAAGTACCGGTCTTCCGTCATTGTTCGTTCCTTTTTAACTAACAGGTATTGTACCTCCTCTGACATAACATATTCACTCATTTTTAATATCATTCCATTCCCTTTTTCCTCTGGATTATTTACCAAATTTTTTAATGATATATTCCGTCTTGATGATATGACTAATATCTTCTGATGCATTTCAATCGTCGACCTATTTAACTGAGATCTAAACTTAATTAACTCTCTCTGTTCATTAATTGGAAGGTTAAATACATTAATTAATCCTCCTGTAATCATCTCCCATTCTTCCCTTGTATTTATTATTTTCTTTCTACCTGTTTTTCTTATTTTCTTGGTCTTCTTTCCCAGGTATTGATTATGATTATCCTCTTTGTTGTGGCTATTTTTACTTTCAGATAATATTACACCTTGGTATTCTCTAATTTCTAATTCCTTCCTGCTCTCTTCTGTATTCGGACTTACTTTAATACCTTCGGAAGTGTTGTCTATTGTTCCTTTCAAATTCTTAAAATCACTGTCCATTGTTTCCTCTAACTTTCCGAAACTTTCATCCATTTGCTTATTTGTCTCCCCCTTGTATGTATCTGCTTTTTCGCTAAGTGTGTTACTGATCATGTCAATCTTTTCCTGAATTTGTTTTATATTTTTATTACTTTCTTCACATTTGGTGTTCATATATTCCCTTTGTCCGTTAATAATTTCTTTCAATTCCTGGTTTTGTTCCTTCAAAGTTTCGTTTTGTTTCTTTGAAGTTTCCTCCTGTTTCCTAAAATTTTCATCTATTTTGTCAAATTTTTCGTTCAAGGTTTCATTTTGTTTCCTTGCGTTTTCATCTATTTTGTCAAATTTTTCGCTCTGAGTTTCATTTTGTTTCCTAAATTGTTCTGCCATAAATTTCATTATTTCCTGCCAATTTGGTTCTTCTCTGGCTACCGCTTTATCTGGTTGGTCCCCTTGGGCATCCTCTTCAACTATTTCCTTTTCCGTGTCCAGAATTGCTTCAGTTTCTTCTTTATCGCCTGTCTGTTGTTCCATTTCACTGTCCATAACTACTTCTATCTCTCGTTCCTGTCCACCTTCTTCCTTCTCCTTGTCTTCTGCCCTCTTCTTCGATCTGCCTCTGGTATTATGCGTTTCTTGTTTTCTCATAGTTGCCGACGAAAATTAGGTTTTTTGTTATATTATTTTTTGTATACCTCAAAATTTCTTTCCTAATTAAAGCCCTTTTAAGTTGAGTGCCATCTTGTAACGTCTCGTGGGTAAACTCTCTCAGTAGTCAAATAGTATCGTTTGATCTAATCGTCTCCCTTGTGATCGTCACTGCAATTATTTAATATAATAATTATGTTTTATTTGCCCCATGTTGTTTGCTGCATCTTGTAACGTCTCGCGGGTCTTCTGTCAGAGTCTTATAGATGTACTTTTCCTAAAAAGGTTTCTTATCGTCTATATATACTCATCGAAAATCTTGCTTTAATGAGAGTCACAGAACTTGTTATAATTTATGTTCAATGTTTCAAAAAATCGACTGTGTGTGATTATGCAGATTTTCCCTCAGATTTTATTTGGGTGAATTCAATAAAGTTGTTTGACAGTAGTTAGAAGAGGGAGTGCAAAGAGAATTACTCTCTTGGCATACAATTAATTAATTTAAATTTCTCCGCTCAGGAGACCAGCTGATTGTGACATTTACAAACACATTTGAGGTTAAATTAACACCAAATGGTATGTAATATTTTCTGGTTGTCCGTTCTCTTCTCTGTCTCCAGACAATCTGTAACCAACTACCATCTACTGAAAATAATACACATTTTTATTCAAATAACAAAGTATTCATTGGATTTATTTAGTAAATTTTTGTTTTATCTTCTCCCAAAACAGAAATGTATAATTGATTCTTACTGACAACACAACATTAGTTCCATATTATTTTTTAAACATATAATGTATAACAAATTTTTTTATTTTTTATTTCAAAAAAACAATAAAGAAATAATTTATTAATTTCCCAGGGTTATTTTTGAGTTCTTTGTACTATGAGACGGTCAGAAATGAATATTGGTTAATACCAAGCTTTACATAAATTAATTTATTATAATTTGTAGTATTGAGATTATGTAGTTACTTGGTTATCCGCCAGAGCGCAGATTATGTTTCTTCACTAAAAACACGAAATTTATTTAATGGCGGCTAGCAATTCACAGGAATCCGTTCTGCTGGTTTTTTGGTTAACTAAAATAATAAAGTTTGTTTCACCTCTTTTCCTGAAGTGTTTAAAGATATGGTGCTGTTTCTAGTGTTATGAAGTTATAGTTGAGATGTAATTTAGTTAAATTTACTTGGTAATGATCTCACCAAAATATCGACGTTCTGTAGACTAGGCCTGGATCTTGGAGGTTGATTTTTCAAAGTTTCATCAAATTAAGTGCGTGAATGGTTCTACTCGAAGGAGTTCTAATATGCAGTGGACATCACTCGTCAATTTTATTAATTTTGCACTACTTATTCCAAATGGTATTCGTTAATTTCTCAAAGTTTTATAGGCATTACACTTTCCAAAACGTTCACTTCCAAATCGTTTTAACAATTAATTCAAATTTTGTTAGTTGGTTACTGTTAGTAACCAAGAAATTTTTATGGTTTTTTATTGGTGAATTTATATACCTTTTAGTATATAGGCTATTATTAATTATTATAAATTTATTTCTTCTATTTATAAAAATAATCCTTTTTAGATTTTATTTATTATTGAATTTAATTTATTTATGGTTTTTCTTTATATTTTTCCTTAAGCTTGTACATTGGTATTTTTATATTATAATCTCCTTTAATTTGACTCATTTATAATTTATTGTTTACTTAATGTATCCTTACTCTAACCTATTTTTCCTATGCCATCTCGCTAACATAGTATTATTTTATATTATTATTATTTTATATTTAACCCTGGGTTATCTTATATTTAAACAAAATCATTATATTAAACACAAAGATTATTCCTAGGTACAAGACCTTTGTGGCCTACACAATACAAAATTACGCAAAATACAAAACTTGTCAGCAGCAATATAGTCCACTGCTACAATATTAATAGTTTTTCATCTCCAGTACCAATCTGTGAGATGCTCTTTTTAAAAGTTTACACTCTCACCAAGTACACTATATTTCACTTTGTACACTATATTTCACTTTGTTATTGTTTACAGTGTTTTGTAGTACAAAGTTTTTTATAGCTTGATACATAATACCCATTTCTGACTTTTAGAATGGGGTGATTACTGGTTTTAACAATGGTGATTGCGTTATTATATTTGGGCATGGGTTATGTAACGTTACATAAAGCCCCCCCACTAGAACAGATTTATTTTTGTTTACTTGTTTTAAAAAATAATCGTTGAACTCTTCAGTCTTCGGATTCTTTCATTATTCTTCATAATATCTTTTTATTTCTGATTGGTTATATACCTGTTATTCGGTTAAATGGTAATAGGCTTGATTTTATATTCGACTCTCTCTCTCTCTCTCTTGGAGGAAAATTCATTAATGATTTAATTTCTCTGGGTAGTGGTCTTTCACATATTACTTGATAAGGGCTGGTCACACTAATCATAAAAAATTTGTTTTAACACTCATATTTCTATTTGCTTCTATAAATTTGCTTTCTCAATTAAGCTTCTGTCTTCTATCTTCTTTTCTGTTTTCTTTCTTCATACTTTTGGAATCTGATATCAATCTTTTCAGCTATTTTATTATCTCTTAAATATTCAATTTCCCTAACATTTTTTCCTATCCTGTGCGGTGGTTCAGTTCGGGTGGCCACGTTGGGTCCATTACTCCGCTGTCCATCCTTACACCTTCTGAGATCAGGGGAACATCATCCCTGCTTAGTTAAATGATTACTGGAACATTTCTACCGTCAATTCATTATAATAAAAAACTTACAAGTAGTCGATTAGCGACTAATACTAAACACTTTTGGGATTCTTCATGTTGTAGCTGTTAGCATTTAATTATATATTTCTTTTTCTTCTTGATTCCTTCTTCTTTTTCATTAATTAATAGCATATAACATTATTGATAGGCATGATTTTAAAATCCTTTTGACTTTCCTTCTTGTGACATATTTTCTCCGTATCATTTCTTCCTATATCATTTTCAATTCTGAGAAATTCTAAATTATAGTTGTATTAATTATCATCCTCCTTCAGCTTCATTGTAGTCATTAAATTATTCGTTATTCTTCTTATTTTACCTTCTTATCTGAGCATATTACCATCAATTGTTTTTATTTATTTATTTTTTCTTCTGTTTGTTACCATCTAAATATTATTTTTTTCTATTATTTCAGTTTAAATCTGTTATTTATAAATATTATTTAATAATCTGTTCTTACATTTTCTTGGTGGTTTATCTTTTTATTTTATCAAATTGTTTTGAAATATTTAGTAAGTTGTCCTTACATACTTTTTGAATTTTGGGGTTTTTCTTTCCAATGGGTTGCTTGGTCGGTATCAGAAAATCAGTCCCCTTTTTCTGGTTGGTTATTATTTAGTTTAACCATGGTCCATTAACTCAGGTACTCCCTTTCCTCGGATTACTGAGGTGTTCAGAATTAATTCTCTCCTTGATAATCTCCTTAGCATCCGGCTCTCCCACTTTGCTGCTATGAACCCTTCACTTAAGTACCGGTCTTCCGTCATTGTTTGTTCCTTTTTAACTAACAGATATTGTACCTCCTCTGACATAACATATTCACTCATTTTTAATATCATTCCATTCCCTTTTTCCTCTGGATTATTTACCAAATTTTTTAATGATATATTCCGTCTTGATGATATGACTAATATCTTCTGATGCACTTCAATCGTCGACCTATTTAACTGAGATCTAAACTTAATTAACTCTCTCTGTTCATTAATTGGAAGGTTAAATACATTAATTAATCCACCTGTAATCATCTCCCATTCTTCCCTTGTATTTATTATTTTCTTTCTACCTGTTTTTCTTATTTTCTTGGTCTTCTTTCCCAGGTATTGATTATGATTATCCTCTTTGTTGTGGCTATTTTTACTTTCAGATAATATTACACCTTGGTATTCTCTAATTTCTATTTCCTTCCTGCTCTCTTCTGTATTCAGACTTACTTTAATACCTTCGGAAGTGTTGTCTATTGTTCCTTTCAAATTCTTAAAATCACTGTCCATTGTTTCCTCTAACTTTCCGAAACTTTCATCCATTTGCTTATTTGTCTCCCCCTTGTATGTATCTGCTTTTTCGCTAAGTGTGTTACTGATCATGTCAATCTTTTCCTGAATTTGTTTTATATTTTTATTACTTTCTTCACATTTGGTGTTCATATATTCCCTTTGTCCGTTAATAATTTCTTTCAATTCCTGGTTTTGTTCCTTCAAAGTTTCGTTTTGTTTCTTTGAAGTTTCCTCCTGTTTCCTAAAATTTTCATCTATTTTGTCAAATTTTTTGTTCAAGGTTTCATTTTGTTTCCTTGCGTTTTCATCTATTTTGTCAAATTTTTCGCTCTGAGTTTCATTTTGTTTCCTAAATTGTTCTGCCATAAATTTCATTATTTCCTGCCAATTTGGTTCTTCTCTGGCTACCGCTTTATCTGGTTGGTCCCCTTGGGCATCCTCTTCAACTATTTCCTTTTCTGTGTCCAGAATTGCTTCAGTTTCTTCTTTATCACCTGTCTGTTGTTCCATTTCACTGTCCGTAACTACTTCTATCTCTCGTTCCTGTCCACCTTCTTCCTTCTCCTTGTCTTCTGCCCTCTTCTTCGATCTGCCTCTGGTATTATGCATTTCTTGTTTTCTCATAGTTGCCGACGAAAATTAGGTTTTTTGTTATATTATTTTTTGTATATCTCAAAATTTCTTTCCTAATTAAAGCCCTTTTAAGTTGAGTGCCATCTTGTAACGTCTCGTGGGTAAACTCTCTCAGTAGTCAAATAGTATCGTTTGATCTTATCGTCTCCCTTGCGATCGTCACTGCAATTATTTAATAAAATAATTATCTTTTATTTGCCCCATGTTGTTTGCGGCATCTTGTAACGTCTCGCGGGTCTTCTCTCAGAGTCTTATAGACGTACTTTTCCTAAAAAGGTTTCTTATCGTCTATTTATGCTCATCAAAAATCTTGCTTTAATGAGAGTCACAGAATTTGTTATAATTTATGTTCAATGTTTCAAAAAATCGAGTGTGTGTGATTATGCAGATTTTCCCTTAGATTTTATTTGGGTGAATTCAATAAAGTTGTTTGACAGTAGTTAGAAGAGAGAGTGCAAAGAGAATTACTCTCTTGGCATACAATTAATTAATTTAAATTTCTCCGCTCATGAGACCAGCTGATTGTGACATTTACAAACACATTTGAGGTTAAATTAACACCAAATGGTATGTAATATTTTCTGGTTGTCCGTTCTCTTCTCTGTCTCCAGACAATCTGTAACCAACTACCATTACTGAAAATAATACACATTTTTATTCAAATAACAAAGTATTCATTGGATTTATTTAGTAAATTTTTGTTTTATCTTCTCCCAAAACAGAAAAGTATAATCGATTCTTACTGACAACACAACATTAGTTGGATCTTATTTTTTAAACATATAATGTATAACAAATTTTTTTATTTTTTATTTCAAAAAAACAATAAAGAAATAATTTATTAATTTCCCAGGGTTATTTTTGAGTTCTTTGTACTATGAGACGGTCAGAAATGAATATTGGTTAATACCAAGCTTTACATAAATTAATTTATTATAATTGTAGTATTGAGATTATGTAGTTCCTTGGTTATCCGCCAGAGCGCAGATTATGTTTCTTCACTAAAAACACGAAATTTATTTAATGGCGGCTAGCAATTCACAGGAATCCGTTCTGCTGGTTTTTTGGTTAACTAAAATAATAAAGTTTGTTTTCACCTCTTTTCCTGAAGTGTTTAAAGATATGGTGCTGTTTCTAGTGTTATGAAGTTATAGTTGAGATGTAATTTAGTTAAATTTACTTGGTAATGATCTCACCAAAATATTGACGTTCTGTAGACTAGGCCTGGATCTTGGAGGTTGATTTTTCAAAGTTTCATCAAATTAAGGGCGTGAATGGTTCTACTCGCAGGAGTTCTAATATGCAGTGGACATCACTCGTCAATTTTATTAATTTTGCACTACTTATTCCGAATGGTATTCTTTAATTTCTCAAATTTTTATAGGCATTACACTTTTCAAAACGTTCACTTCCAAATCGTTTTAACAATTAATTCAAATCTTGTTAGTTGGTTACTGTTAGTAACCAAGAAATTTTTATGGTTTTTTATTGGTGAATCTATATACCTTTTAGTATATAGGCTATTATTAATTATTATAAATTTATTTCTTCTATTTATAAAAATAATCCTTTTTAGATTTTATTTATTATTGAATTTAATTTATTTATTGTTTTTCTTTATATTTTTCCTTAAGCTTGTACATTGGTATTTTTATATTATAATCTCCTTTAATTTGATTCATTTATAATTTATTATTTACTTAATGTATCCTTACTCTAACCTATTTTTCCTATGCCATCTCGCTAACATAGTATTATTTTATATTATTATTATTTTATATTTAACCCTGGGTTATCTTATATTTAAACAAAATCATTGTATTAAACACAAAGATTATTCCTAGGTACAAGACCTTTGTGGCCTACACAATACAAAATTACGCAAAATACAAAACTTGTCAGCAGCAATATAGTCCACTGCTACAATATTAATAGTTTTTCATCTCCAGTACCAATCTGTGAGATGCTCTTTTTAAAAGTTTACACTCTCACCAAGTACACTATATTTCACTTTGTTATTGTTTACAGTGTTTTATAGTACAAAGTTTTTTATAGCTTGGTACATAATACCCATTTCTGACTTTTAGAATGGGGTGATTACTGGTTTTAACAATGGTGATTGCGTTATCATATTTGGGCATGGGTTATGTAACGTTACATAAAGCCCCTCCACTAGAACAGATTTATTTTTGTTTACTTGTTTTAAAAAATAATCGTTGAACTCTTCAGTCTTCGGATTCTTTCATTATTCTTCATAATATCTTTTTATTTCTGATTGGTTATATACCTGTTATTCGGTTAAATGGTAATAGGCTTGATTTTATATTCGACTCTCTCTCTCTCTCTCTCTCTTGGAGGAAAATTCATTAATGATTTAATTTCTCTGGGTAGTGGTCTTTCACATATTACTTGATAAGGGCTGGTCACACTAATCATAAAAAATTTGTTTTAACACTCATATTTCTATTTGCTTCTATAAATTTGCTTTCTCAATTAAGCTTCTGTCTTCTATCTTCTTTTCTGTTTTCTTTCTTCATACTTTTGGAATCTGATATCAATCTTTTCAGCTATTGTATTATCTCTTAAATATTCAATTTCCCTAACATTTTTTCCTATCCTGTGCGGTGGTTCAGTTCGGGTGGCCCCGTTGGGTCCATTACTCCGCTGTCCATCCTTACACCTTCTGAGATCAGGGGAACATCATCCCTGCTCAGTTAAATGATTGCTGGAACATTTCTACAGTCAATTCATTATAATAAAAAACTTACAAGTAGTCGATTAGCGACTAATACTAAACACTTTTGGGATTCTTCATGTTGTAGCTGTTAGCATTTAATTATATATTTCTTTTTCTTCTTGATTCCTTCTTCTTTTTCATTAATTAATAGCATATAACATTATTGATAGGCATGATTTTAAAATCCTTTTGACTTTCCTTCTTGTGACATATTTTCTCCGTATCATTTCTTCCTATATCATTTTCAATTCTGAGAAATTCTAAATTATAGTTGTATTAATTATCATCCTCCTTCAGCTTCATTGTAGTCATTAAATTATTCGTTATTCTTCTTATTTTACCTTCTTATCTGAGCATATTACCATCAATTGTTTTTATTTATTTATTTTTTCTTCTGTTTGTTACCATCTAAATATTATTTTTTTCTATTATTTCAGTTTAAATCTGTTATTTATAAATATTATTTAATAATCTGTTCTTACATTTTCTTGGTGGTTTATCTTTTTATTTTATCAAATTGTTTTGAAATATTTAGTAAGTTGTCCTTACATACTTTTTGAATTTTGGGGTTTTTCTTTCCAATGGGTTGCTTGGTCGGTATCAGAAAATCAGTCCCCTTTTTCTGGTTGGTTATTATTTAGTTTAACCATGGTCCATTAACTCAGGTACTCCCTTTCCTCGGATTACTGAGGTGTTCAGAATTAATTCTCTCCTTGATAATCTCCTTAGCATCCGGCTCTCCCACTTTGCTGCTATGAACCCTTCACTTAAGTACCGGTCTTCCGTCATTGTTTGTTCCTTTTTAACTAACAGATATTGTACCTCCTCTGACATAACATATTCACTCATTTTTAATATCATTCCATTCCCTTTTTCCTCTGGATTATTTACCAAATTTTTTAATGATATATTCCGTCTTGATGATATGACTAATATCTTCTGATGCACTTCAATCGTCGACCTATTTAACTGAGATCTAAACTTAATTAACTCTCTCTGTTCATTAATTGGAAGGTTAAATACATTAATTAATCCACCTGTAATCATCTCCCATTCTTCCCTTGTATTTATTATTTTCTTTCTACCTGTTTTTCTTATTTTCTTGGTCTTCTTTCCCAGGTATTGATTATGATTATCCTCTTTGTTGTGGCTATTTTTACTTTCAGATAATATTACACCTTGGTATTCTCTAATTTCTATTTCCTTCCTGCTCTCTTCTGTATTCAGACTTACTTTAATACCTTCGGAAGTGTTGTCTATTGTTCCTTTCAAATTCTTAAAATCACTGTCCATTGTTTCCTCTAACTTTCCGAAACTTTCATCCATTTGCTTATTTGTCTCCCCCTTGTATGTATCTGCTTTTTCGCTAAGTGTGTTACTGATCATGTCAATCTTTTCCTGAATTTGTTTTATATTTTTATTACTTTCTTCACATTTGGTGTTCATATATTCCCTTTGTCCGTTAATAATTTCTTTCAATTCCTGGTTTTGTTCCTTCAAAGTTTCGTTTTGTTTCTTTGAAGTTTCCTCCTGTTTCCTAAAATTTTCATCTATTTTGTCAAATTTTTGTTCAAGGTTTCATTTTGTTTCCTTGCGTTTTCATCTATTTTGTCAAATTTTTCGCTCTGAGTTTCATTTTGTTTCCTAAATTGTTCTGCCATAAATTTCATTATTTCCTGCCAATTTGGTTCTTCTCTGGCTACCGCTTTATCTGGTTGGTCCCCTTGGGCATCCTCTTCAACTATTTCCTTTTCTGTGTCCAGAATTGCTTCAGTTTCTTCTTTATCACCTGTCTGTTGTTCCATTTTACTGTCCGTAACTACTTCTATCTCTCGTTCCTGTCCACCTTCTTCCTTCTCCTTGTCTTCTGCCCTCTTCTTCAATCTGCCTCTGGTATTATGCATTTCTTGTTTTCTCATAGTTGCCGACGAAAATTAGGTTTTTTGTTATATTATTTTTTGTATATCTCAAAATTTCTTTCCTAATTAAAGCCCTTTTAAGTTGAGTGCCATCTTGTAACGTCTCGTGGGTAAACACTCTCAGTAGTCAAATAGTATCGTTTGATCTTATCGTCTCCCTTGCGATCGTCACTGCAATTATTTAATAAAATAATTATGTTTTATTTGCCCCATGTTGTTTGCGGCATCTTGTAACGTCTCGCGGGTCTTCTCTCAGAGTCTTATAGACGTACTTTTCCTAAAAAGGTTTCTTATCGTCTATTTATGCTCATCGAAAATCTTGCTTTAATGAGAGTCACAGAATTTGTTATAATTTATGTTCAATGTTTCAAAAAATCGAGTGTGTGTGATTATGCAGATTTTCCCTTAGATTTTATTTGGGTGAATTCAATAAAGTTGTTTGACAGTAGTTAGAAGAGAGAGTGCAAAGAGAATTACTCTCTTGGCATACAATTAATTAATTTAAATTTCTCCGCTCATGAGACCAGCTGATTGTGACATTTACAAACACATTTGAGGTTAAATTAACACCAAATGGTATGTAATATTTTCTGGTTGTCCGTTCTCTTCTCTGTCTCCAGACAATCTGTAACCAACTACCATTACTGAAAATAATACACATTTTTATTCAAATAACAAAGTATTCATTGGATTTATTTAGTAAATTTTTGTTTTATCTTCTCCCAAAACAGAAAAGTATAATCGATTCTTACTGACAACACAACATTAGTTGGATCTTATTTTTTAAACATATAATGTATAACAAATTTTTTTATTTTTTATTTCAAAAAAACAATAAAGAAATAATTTATTAATTTCCCAGGGTTATTTTTGAGTTCTTTGTACTATGAGACGGTCAGAAATGAATATTGGTTAATACCAAGCTTTACATAAATTAATTTATTATAATTGTAGTATTGAGATTATGTAGTTCCTTGGTTATCCGCCAGAGCGCAGATTATGTTTCTTCACTAAAAACACGAAATTTATTTATTGGCGGCTAGCAATTCACAGGAATCCGTTCTGCTGGTTTTTTGGTTAACTAAAATAATAAAGTTTGTTTTCACCTCTTTTCCTGAAGTGTTTAAAGATATGGTGCTGTTTCTAGTGTTATGAAGTTATAGTTGAGATGTAATTTAGTTAAATTTACTTGGTAATGATCTCACCAAAATATTGACGTTCTGTAGACTAGGCCTGGATCTTGGAGGTTGATTTTTCAAAGTTTCATCAAATTAAGTGCGTGAATGGTTCTACTCGAAGGAGTTCTAATATGCAGTGGACATCACTCGTCAATTTTATTAATTTTGCACTACTTATTCCGAATGGTATTCATTAATTTCTAAAATTTTTATAGGCATTACACTTTTCAAAACGTTCACTTCCAAATCGTTTTAACAATTAATTCAAATCTTGTTAGTTGGTTACTGTTAGTAACCAAGAAATTTTTATGGTTTTTTATTGGTGAATCTATATACCTTTTAGTATATAGGCTATTATTAATTATTATAAATTTATTTCTTCTATTTATAAAAATAATCCTTTTAGATTTTATTTATTATTGAATTTAATTTATTTATTGTTTTTCTTTATATTTTTCCTTAAGCTTGTACATTGGTATTTTTATATTATAATCTCCTTTAATTTGATTCATTTATAATTTATTATTTACTTAATGTATCCTTACTCTAACCTATTTTTCCTATGCCATCTCGCTAACATAGTATTATTTTATATTATTATTATTTTATATTTAACCCTGGGTTATCTTATATTTAAACAAAATCATTGTATTAAACACAAAGATTATTCCTAGGTACAAGACATTTGTGGCCTACACAATACAAAATTACGCAAAATACAAAACTTGTCAGCAGCAATATAGTCCACTGCTACAATATTAATAGTTTTTCATCTCCAGTACCAATCTGTGAGATGCTCTTTTTAAAAGTTTACACTCTCACCAAGTACACTATATTTCACTTTGTTATTGTTTACAGTGTTTTGTAGTACAAAGTTTTTTATAGCTTGGTACATAATACCCATTTCTGACTTTTAGAATGGGGTGATTACTGGTTTTAACGATGGTGATTGCGTTATCATATTTGGGCATGGGTTATGTAACGTTACATAAAGCCCCCCCACTAGAACAGATTTATTTTTGTTTACTTGTTTTAAAAAATAATCGTTGAACTCTTCAGTCTTCGGATTCTTTCATTATTCTTCATAATATCTTTTTATTTCTGATTGGTTATATACCTGTTATTCGGTTAAATGGTAATAGGCTTGATTTTATATTCAACTCTCTCTCTCTCTCTTGGAGGGAAATTCATTAATGATTTAATTTCTCTGGGTAGTGGTCTTTCACATATTACTTGATAAGAGCTGGTCAAACTAACCATAAAAAACTTGTTTTAACACTCATATTTCTATTTGCTTCTATAAATTTGCTTTCTCAATTAAGCTTCTGTCTTCTATCTTCTTTTCTGTTTTCTTTCTTCATACTTTTGGAATCTGATATCAATCTTTTCAGCTATTGTATTATCTCTTAAATATTCAATTTCCCTAACATTTTTTCCTATCCTGTGCGGTGGTTCATTTCGGGTGGCCCCATTGGGTCCATTACTCCGCTATCCATCCTTACACCTTCTGAGATCAGGGGAACATCATCCCTGCTCAGTTAAATGATTGCTGGAACATTTCTACAGTCAATTCATTATAATAAAAAACTTACAAGTAGTCGATTAGCGACTAATACTAAACACTTTTGGGATTCTTCATGTTGTAGCTGTTAGCATTTAATTATATATTTCTTTTTCTTCTTGATTCCTTCTTCTTTTTCATTAATTAATAGCATATAACATTATTGATAGGCATTATTTTAAAATCCTTTTGACTTTCCTTCTTGTGACATATTTTCTCCGTATCATTTCTTCCTATGTCATTTTCAATTCAGAGAAATTCTAAATTATAGTTGTATTAATTATCATCCTCCTTCAGCTTCATTGTAGTCATTAAATTATTCGTTATTCTTCTTATTTTACCTTCTTATCTGAGCACATTACCATCAATTGTTTTTATTTATTTATTTTTTCTTCTGTTTTTTACCATCTAAATATTATTTTTTTCTATTATTTCAGTTTAAATCTGTTATTTATAAATATTATTTAATAATCTGTTCTTACATTTTCTTCGTGGTTTGTCTTTTTATTTTATCAAATTGTTTTGAAATATTTAGTAAGTTGTCCTTACATACTTTTTGAATTTTGGGGTTTTTCTTTCCAATGGGTTGCTTGGTCGGTATCAGAAAATCAGTCCCCTTTTTCTGGTTGGTTATTATTTAGTCTATTAACTCAGGTACTCCCTTTCCTCGGATTACTGGGGTGTTCAGAATTAATTCTCTCCTTGATAATCTCCTTACCATCCGGCTCTCCCACTTTGCTGCTATGAACCCTTCACTTAAGTACCGGTCTTCCGTCATTGTTTGTTCCTTTTTAACTAACAGGTATTGTACCTCCTCTGACATAACATATTCACTCATTTTTAATATCATTCCATTCCCTTTTTCCTCTGGATTATTTACCAAATTTTTTAATGATATATTCCGTCTTGATGATATGACTAATATCTTCTGATGCACTTCAATCGTCGACCTATTTAACTGAGATCTAAACTTAATTAACTCTCTCTGTTCATTAATTGGAAGGTTAAATACATTAATTAATCCACCTGTAATCATCTCCCATTCTTCCCTTGTATTTATTATTTTCTTTCTACCTGTTTTTCTTATTTTCTTGGTCTTCTTTCCCAGGTATTGATTATGATTATCCTCTTTGTTGTGGCTATTTTTACTTTCAGATAATATTACACCTTGGTATTCTCTAATTTCTATTACCTTCCTGCTCTCTTCTGTATTCGGACTTACTTTAATACCTTTGGAAGTGTTGTCTATTGTTCCTTTCAAATTCTTAAAATCACTGTCCATTGTTTCCTCTAACTTTCCGAAACTTTCATCCATTTGCTTATTTGTCTCCCCCTTGTATGTATCTGCTTTTTCGCTAAGTGTGTTACTGATCATGTCAATCTTTTCCTGAATTTGTTTTATATTTTTATTACTTTCTTCACATTTGGTGTTCATATATTCCCTTTGTCCGTTAATAATTTCTTTCAATTCCTGGTTTTGTTCCTTCAAAGTTTCGTTTTGTTTCTTTGAAGTTTCCTCCTGTTTCCTAAAATTTTCATCTATTTTGTCAAATTTTTCGTTCAAGGTTTCATTTTGTTTCCTTGCGTTTTCATCTATTTTGTCAAATTTTTCGCTCTGAGTTTCATTTTGTTTCCTAAATTGTTCTGCCATAAATTTCATTATTTCCTGCCAATTTGGTTCTTCTCTGGCTACCGCTTTATCTGGTTGGTCCCCTTGGGCATCCTCTTCAACTATTTCCTTTTCCGTGTCCAGAATTGCTTCAGTTTCTTCTTTATCGCCTGTCTGTTGTTCCATTTCACTGTCCGTAACTACTTCTATCTCTCGTTCCTGTCCACCTTCTTCCTTCCCCTTGTCTTCTGCCCTCTTCTTCGATCTGCCTCTGGTATTATGCATTTCTTGTTTTCTCATAGTTGCCGACGAAAATTAGGTTTTTTGTTATATTATTTTTTGTATATCTCAAAATTTCTTTCCTAATTAAAGCCCTTTTAAGTTGAGTGCCATCTTGTAACGTCTCGTGGGTAAACTCTCTCAGTAGTCAAATAGTATCGTTTGATCTTATCGTCTCCCTTGCGATCGTCACTGCAATTATTTAATAAAATAATTATGTTTTATTTGCCCCATGTTGTTTGCGGCATCTTGTAACGTCTCGCGGGTCTTCTCTCAGAGTCTTATAGACGTACTTTTCCTAAAAAGGTTTCTTATCGTGTATTTATGCTCATCGAAAATCTTGCTTTAATGAGAGTCACAGAATTTGTTATAATTTATGTTCAATGTTTCAAAAAATCGAGTGTGTGATTATGCAGATTTTCCCTTAGATTTTATTTGGGTGAATTCAATAAAGTTGTTTGACAGTAGTTAGAAGAGAGAGTGCAAAGAGAATTACTCTCTTGGCATACAATTAATTAATTTAAATTTCTCCGCTCATGAGACCAGCTGATTGTGACATTTACAAACACATTTGAGGTTAAATTAACACCAAATGGTATGTAATATTTTCTGGTTGTCCGTTCTCTTCTCTGTCTCCAGACAATCTGTAACCAACTACCATCTACTGAAAATAATACACATTTTTATTCAAATAACAAAGTATTCATTGGATTTATTTAGTAAATTTTTGTTTTATCTTCTCCCAAAACAGAAAAGTATAATCGATTCTTACTGACAACACAACATTAGTTGGATCTTATTTTTTAAACATATAATGTATAACAAATTTTTTTATTTTTTATTTCAAAAAAACAATAAAGAAATAATTTATTAATTTCCCAGGGTTATTTTTGAGTTCTTTGTACTATGAGACGGTCAGAAATGAATATTGGTTAATACCAAGCTTTACATAAATTAATTTATTATAATTTGTAGTATTGAGATTATGTAGTTCCTTGGTTATCCGCCAGAGCGCAGATTATGTTTCTTCACTAAAAACATGAAATTTATTTAATGGCGGCTAGCAATTCACAGGAATCCGTTCTGCTGGTTTTTTGGTTAACTAAAATAATAAAGTTTATTTTCACCTCTTTTCCTGAAGTGTTTAAAGATATGGTGCTGTTTCTAGTGTTATGATGTTATAGTTGAGATGTAATTTAGTTAAATTTACTTGGTAATGATCTCACCAAAATATCGACGTTCTGTAGACTAGGCCTGGATCTTGGAGGTTGATTTTTCAAAGTTTCATCAAATTAAGTGCGTGAATGGTTCTACTCGAAGGAGTTCTAATATGCAGTGGACATCACTCGTCAATTTTATTAATTTTGCACTACTTATTCCGAATGGTATTCATTAATTTCTAAAATTTTTATAGGCATTACACTTTTCAAAACGTTCACTTCCAAATCGTTTTAACAATTAATTCAAATCTTGTTAGTTGGTTACTGTTAGTAACCAAGAAATTTTTATGGTTTTTTATTGGTGAATCTATATACCTTTTAGTATATAGGCTATTATTAATTATTATAAATTTATTTCTTCTATTTATAAAAATAATCCTTTTTAGATTTTATTTATTATTGAATTTAATTTATTTATGGTTTTTCTTTATATTTTTCCTTAAGCTTGTACATTGGTATTTTTATATTATAATCTCCTTTAATTTGATTCATTTATAATTAATTATTTACTTAATGTATCCTTACTCTAACCTATTTTTCCTATGCCATCTCGCTAACATAGTGTTATTTTATATTTAACCCTGGGTTATCTATATTTAAACAAAATCATTATATTAAACACAAAGATTATTCCTAGGTACAAGACCTTTTTTGGCCTACACAATACAAAATTACACAAAATACAAAACTTGTCAGCAGCAATATAGTCGACTGCTACAATATTAATAGTTTTTCATCTCCAGTACCAATCTGTGAGATGCTCTTTTTACAAGGAACGTGGAAACTAGTAGTTCCAAATTCTCTAGAAAACAAAATAATTAAAGACTACCATGTTAGATATGGACACATGGGAACATTAAAAACGGTAAAAGCATTAGAGGAAGAACTATTCATCAAAAGTATAACTAGAAAAGTAAATCAAAACATTAAAACCTGCACAATATGTCAGATGGTCAAAACAAATAACGAGAGAAAAGATGGAATGATGATACCCATCACTTCAAACGCCAAACTGGAAAAAGTGTTTCTCGACATATGTGGACCATTCCCATGTAGTGGAGGGAGACATAGATTCAAGTTCATAGTGATTCTATTGGACCATTACACCAAGTACACAAAGTTATACGCTAAAAACAGAGCAGCAACATAGAAAATATTAGATATCATAAAAAACAAATACATCACAGAAATTGGAAAACAGAAATATACATTTCTTTTATGAATTTGCTAACTGCTATAATTTTTGTTGTTCGACTAAGCTTTTCGTCATCACTGACATCATCAGGTCTGTGATGACGAAAAGCTTAGTCGAACAACAAAAATTATTAGTTAGCAAATTCATAAAACAAATAGTAAGGATGGCTGCTAATTTAAACAATACTAAGAAAGAAATATACATGATTATAACAGACCACGGAACACAATTCAAAGGGAAAAAGTGGAGAGATGAATTATTAAAATTAAACATAAAAACCTATAAAACATTTGTATACCACCCTAGCAGTAATCCCGCAGAAAGAGTGTTAAGAGAGGTGGGACGTATTTTAAGAACATACTGCTATGATAATCAAAAGAATGGCAGAAATATTTAACTTCAACCGAAGAATTTTTGAATATAAGTTACCACCATTTTATTGAGAACACCCCATATTTAATGATGTTCGGAAGAAAACCACATAGAGAGATACAGGCATTAATAGACTTCCCAAACAACCCAGAAGACCTATATGATGAAAACAAATGTTAGAGCCGAATAATGGAGAAAATCGAGAAACAAAAAGCAAAGTATTCTCAAAACCAACCTAAAATAATTAAATATAACAAAGGAGAAAGGATATTAATCAAAAACCGTGAACTACCCAGTACACTTGAAGGTATAGCCAAGAAACTGTTATTATTATACATAGGACCCTATGTCATAACCAAGGACAATGGTAACAATACATACGAAATAAGCAATATAATAACAAAAAAGATAAAAGGAGTGTATAATCAAGTTTCTATAAAAAAGTTTTACGAGGAAAAATAAACCATAATAAACAAATAAAGAATTACCAAATTCAAAAGATGTAAGATCAGCTTACAACAATATTTCGATGACATATGAGGTACAATATAAAATATAAAATAAAGGAATAAGTTACAAAAATTCCTACAAAGTAAGATCACCTTACAATAATGTATAAATAACATATAAAGTAAAAAAAAATATATATATATAAAAATGAAGGAATAAGTTACAAAAATTCCTAAAATAGTAAGAACAACAAACTTACAAACATTATTTAGAATAATATTTAAAACAAAACAAAATAAACAAAAATAAAATCAAGCAAGACTGCTAAGACAAATACCTACAATTAGAAAGAATATAGAGTATTCAAAAGAAAAAAAAAAAAACTGAACTGGTATAAGAAAAAAAAATGTGTATAAAGCAAATATACACCAAATGGCTAAAGCAAAATAATGGTAATCAACCAAGAAAAAAAAAGATGTCTAAGATAATTAAAGTGACCACAAGAAGAAAAGAAAAACAAACTAATGAAAAGTTACAAAAATAATGAAATTAACAACTAAATAAATAAAAAACAATCAACTGTATGAGTAGATAACAGTATATAGCAAAGATACAGTGGAAGGAAGAATGAGTAAAAGATTAAAATGATCGAAAAAACCACGAAGTGGACAATCCCAAAAAATATTATTATTATGAATTTAAGTCACAAGATGACAAAAAAAGGTATTTAAGATTGACTGAGAATAGGTCCAGCAATCAAATAACTGAGCAGAGATGATGTTCCTCTGGTCTCAGAAAAATGGGTAGTAATGGAAGAAACCAGCTACTAAAAAGTTAGAGAAAAAATTATATAATAGGGAGAACGCACTAATGGAAATAAATAAAAACAGATCTAAATAAAAAGGAGTGGAACAAGTAAGAATAGAAATAAGAAGGAAGAAATAAACAAGAAGAAAAAGGACAAAATTAGATGTAACTGATAATTTCATAAAAAACTATGCTAGTGTTTTACCAAAATGATCAATTTTGAAGGAGAGGCATTATGTTACAACACAAATAAGCCACCCCAATACCAGGGATAAAAAAGATGAATCAACAATATAAAAAGTAATTCGTATAATATAAAATGTGTAAACTAATGAAAATAAAATGACAATGACGCGACAAACGATGACACGACCTAACCCAAGTGATTGACCAAATAAAAGGAAACAAAAGGAGAAGGGGAAAACCGAAACCAAATAAGAAAGTGATTGACTCGATACAACCAAATGAAATAAAACCAAATGAGAAGGGGAAAACCAAAATAAAATGAAATTAAAACAAAATAAGATGAAAGTGAAGAAGAAGGAAAATGAAAATGAAACAAAACAAGTATAAAGGAAATAAAATGGAATCAAATAAGAAGAGTCACAGACAAATAATATAGAATATGAAAAGGAGAAATGGTACACTCAAATATAATAATGGAAACAAAACCAGTAACTAACCAATGTAAAAAATAAATATTAGTATTGACTAAATGATAAATGTAAATGATAATTGATAAAACCCGATAAATAAAAGTACACTAACCCAAGAATTAGAGTTATATGTAATAAAGAACTCTATAAAGACATGAAATTAATGATAGTATAAATAACAATTTGTAAAGAGGGAGATAGTGAGATGGTGAGAAAATAAAAATAACTACGTGACAATGAGAAAGTAATGGTAGAGAGTACCCACTAATAAACACTTAAAATAAAAATTTAAGAAGTGCAAAAGTGAAAGTGTAAAATCCCCAAAATAATTAGAAAACTAGTGATAGATAAAAAAACGCTTAATAAATCAGTGATAAACACTAAACGATTTAATGGTGAACATGAATAGTAAGTAAGAATTTTGTTAATGATAGTAATTAAAGATAGCAATTAAAGATAGTCTTAAGATTAAATATAAATGAGGGATACGATGTTATTCAGGAGAGTGAGCCCATAGAATGTCAACAGTTAGTGTTACCATGGATAGAAGGTAGAGATTATTTAAGAAATAATATAGTAAAGAAATTAAAAACAAAATCAATAAACACCCCATGTTATAAGGGATAATCAATTAAGTAAGTTTAAATGGTGTGATGATATTTATCACCCAAAAAATAATAAAGAATGAAATGAATTGTAAACAAACATTGCTTAATAGCTCTTAAAAAATTGTTCAATTAAATTTATGAATAGGATATGGCTAAAGGAATTATACAGACCATAGGCCTAGTTGTTATGTTTTATGTAATAAAGAATAGTAAGTAATAGCCAAATTATTAACAGTGGCAATTTAAATAAATCAGAAGGTGAATCAATACAGATCTAATAATACTGGAAAATCAGTTAGGAAATAATTAACAAGCCATGATGTAGAAAATAATGATAACATACAATTAGTATAAAAACAGATCCAAAACACATCAACAAATAAACAAATCAATTATAATAACAAAACAAAACACATTAGGGTAAAATAAGATGTAATTTGTATAAAATAAGTAAATATAATCAGTTACTACTTAGGCCTATGAAATGCCTAACTGTCAAAAACAAATAACTACAAATTGTAAAAAATTAACAAGGAAATTAGCAAATCCAAGGCAAGTAACTAGCCAAGGATAATTTGTGGATCATATTAAAAGAAAAATGTAAGAATAAGGACTTAAAATAGAAAAGAAATGTAATTAACAAACATTAACATAATTGTGCAAACAATAATACATTAGAGAACCCAACCTTATGGGATGTCAAAATAATCTTTGAAAGGAAATACAAACAGTAGTGATAATATTTAACTATAAAATATGTTAATTACCTTCTGTCAACGTTTCTTAGAATCCTTTACGGGATAATTCGAGTTTCGACACCAACGGTGTCATCATCAGATCGGATATGAATAAGGTTAAAACATTACTGATGTATATACATCTTGTTAAATATTAAAAATTAAAAACAACACATTCATTATACAAATAATAAATAACACATATTAAAACAAAATAACAATATAACAACGAAATATAAAAACACGCGGCCACAACGAACCTACACACGAACGCCCCCACGGTAAGACTAATCAATGCCGGCTTGACCTTGGTTCAATTTTATCGATCTGATATAGCCGATTTCTCGTTCTATATGATCAATTCTATTAAATAAAATATTATTTGTATGTATTGCTTTTTCATTTAGGACACGATTGTGATCCTCCTTTATAGCTTTATATATCTCGAACCTTTCAAGGGTGTCCAGCTTTAGTGACTTTTTACATTTATGTAGGATATCTAAATTATCACCAATACTCTTTATATTATGGTCATGTAAGCTTAAATGTTCTGCAAATGTAGATCTTCTTACATTTGACTTGGAGCTTGGGATATGTTCTTTATAGCGTAATTTGAAGGAACGACCCGTTTGTCCTATATAGAACTGTGTGCAATCAGAACAATTAAGTCTATATACACCAGTACCGTCAAATATATATCGGAGGGTATATATATTACAAACAAAAATATATATATTGGTGTCGAAACTCGAGTTATCCCATAAAGGATTCTAAGAAACGTTGACAGAAGGTAATTAACCTATTTTATAGTCTTAACCGTTTCTGGAGGCAAGAAAATGTTTAAAATAATATTTAATACATAGGAAGGAAGACGGAAGAATAAAAGCAATCAGAAGATATACAGTAATTTTGAATAAAAATTCAAAATTGATAACAATGGTTATAAGTCATGATCAACCAATTGGAATCAATTCGTAACCATGACAACGAATGTCGGTTACGATTTTTCCGTTAAATCTTAGTATTCAATAAGTGACGCTCTTCCAGAATAGACGCCAGGCCGTGAATGACCAAAATTTTAATCTAAAATGTATAAAAAGTAATCAAAATTCAAAAAGATGGAAACGTAAGAAGCAGACGAGGAACGAGAACATTTAACTGATGCCAAGGACCAATTTAAATAAATTTTAAATGAATAAATTGCTACAACTAACATGAAAAAGATGCCAGAAGCCCCAGACAATTGAAAATTGACCACTATTGAAGCCCCATTCCATTTCAACTGAACGACTGTTTACATCAAGTCTACTGATTTGATAAGTATTATTAAATTACCCGAATTTAAGAAATAAACTAACTTTAAATATTTCTCACAGTAATCTGAACTCTCACTATAAACTGAATATTATTTCTTTCAAAGATTAAGTAAAAAAATAAAACACTGAAAATTTGTTAACTAATAAAATAACCTGTTGTTAGATTATGAACTTTTGAAACACACTACTACACTGCAGGAACAAATTATAGTTACACATTATATTATTTAAGTAAAAATAATGTAAGGTAGTGTTCTGTTTATTGTAATCATTATTAATATCTTTTTCTTGTAATCACAAGAACCCAAGACTTTGAACGAGAATAACTGTAAACAAACAACACAGTCGCCATCTTTGACTGTATAATCCGTTCAAAATCGATTTGCCAAACCCTAGAGATATTAGTCTCATATTAATTGTTGGTGCAAATTTGTTGAATAACCAAATATAATTTTAATGTCAAACTGAATAATTACCAATCACAAATTAAAGAAACTAGTACAGAGTGTAACCATTGTTTTTATTTCATAGGGAAGTGTATTGTATAATTTGTGCATTTTAGCGAACAACTAGGATTGACGGCAAGCGCTCACACCACAAACTCTGCGAACTACCTGCTTGATTAGGAAGGTCGAACAAAGGCGGGAATAAATTTGAATACTCCAGACCGTCGTAGCTAAGATCGCTAAACCCTATTATTTAATCATTTTAATTGTTTAAAGTAAACAATTTGGCGCCACCCGGGATTTATAAACACCTATGAAACAACAGGTAATGTTTCCACTCGCGTTGTACTGGTAATTGAAGGATCGCTACGGACATCGTTAGCGCAAAACATAGGAGTAACGACACCAGTGTGAGGCGAACACACAACTTATATACATTTTTAAAGAACACGTACAGATCTTCATGTTACAATATATATAATCATATTTTTATTTACTATTATTAATGTAACAAGACATTGTTTGAACATGATTTTAATTTACAATTAAATTTATGCATCCTCAAAACCAATCGCCCCATTAGTGGGGGCTAAGCAAAGTCTACAGGACAGAACAATTCAAGTCAGTACTTACATCTCAAGTGTGGAGGTTGTTAGGTCAAAGTATGCCTATACAATACATTTGTGGCATCACCTTACTTCACGTTTTCAAAGTCTTTCAATATGTTAGAAGAATAGTGAAGCAGTTTATGTTTCAAAGGGGTCAAAAAAGATCTGGGAAAATATTATAATTAGTTTGTAGCATGCTTAAAGTCGTATACTGAATAACTGTAGCCACCACTGCACCAAATCATTATTCTTGAGAAAAGAATAATATTTAACTCATGTTCTATGAGTTTTTGATTATGCGTATTGTTGCCACTGAACACAGTGCAGTTAGACATACTCACTTTTTTTAATATACTATTAAAACTTACTAAATATAATTAAAATATTTTAAAAAACTACACATTATTATTAAAAGAAACACTACAAGATTACAACCAAAAGAAATTCTGCGGTACAACTTCTATTCATGTGTGAAAGATTAGTGGCAGTCACACAAAATTTGTCCATGATGTCACCCTCATGGCTGTAGTTACACTATACGTGTATATTTAGGTTTTCTCAAGTGTTCGTAAAAGAGCCCCGAAACAATATATCAATAGATGTCTGTTGTAATAATAATAAAATAGAATACTCAAATGTGCTCTAACTTTTGTGCATTTTAGTTTTTTTGTATATCTTTGATGACTAAAATATTCATTACCTTCATTGCAGTCGAAATTAGGCTTATCAACATTTGGCACTGAATAATATTACCATGTTAAAATTTTTGCAACTTAAAATTTTTCTAGATTTGTGTAACTTCTCTTCTGTAGTTGTCACTAGCTAGCATTCCATGAAAGAGTTTTTACGAGCATTTTTTAGAGTAGAAAACTATAGTCTCCCTTTATTAGGTGCTTCAGTATACAACACGTTTCACATTTATTGTTTCCAACATTTTAGAGACACTTTTCAATTTTGTTTTAAATTGTACAGAAAAAAGTTCCTGGTAATGCCTTTTAAAATATTCAATTTCCTTTTTGTCGAAGGGTTTCATAAGACTGGCTGCATTAGTGTAGAAAAAACTTGAGGTATGACAATGTAATGATAAATTATAAGTAGCAAAAGCAAGTTTTTTATTTTTAAAATGATTGAAGACTAGGAAACCGTTCAGTAAACACGTCAGAAGGCATCCACAGATTTTTTGGTTTCAGTAAAGTCTTCAGGTGGGGAATGCTAGAGTGCCTGCAGTATTACTATGTACTTAATTGGTTATTTGTTGTTTATTAATTATATGTCTACGTCTAGACTTTTTTTCTTTTGAAGCAAGATATTTTTTTAGTACCAGTTGAAAATTTAATCCAGATTCACATGGACACAAATTTAATAATCTTACAGAAGACATTTAAAACATAAAAAATTTCTTTATTATTTTTATTACTAATTGGTTTTGTTACTAATTTGGTTTTCTAATTTGAATTCAAGTACAAAAAAATTACAAATTGGTCACTATTTCCAGTTCTTCTTTGACATCACTTCCCTCTTCTGTATCACTACTTACTGTTTTAATATATTTAAACTTGTCATTCTACAGTATTTTCTGTTCTGTCCGTGTTATTAGACATGCTGCAATCCTTAAAACCCTAAAGAATAGATTCATTTGAGATTCTGTTCTACAACTCCAATATCTTATCACTGATATACTGTGAATTTTTTTCTGTTGTAATAAATGAGTGAGCAGTGTAACACATCCTGTCATTACGTTATTGCTTTTAAATAACGTTCAACAGTTTACTGAGCACCTGTAACACCAATGCCACCCCTCCTGGAACAAACACTAAATTCATCTGCCCACTCCTTATCATTAAATTTTACAACAACTTCATTTTATATATTATTATATGTATAAACTTTCACATATGAACTTACTTTGGTTATCACTTCCCCATACGTTTCAAGGTGATGTGCCTCTTCCTCAGTGGGAGTAAATACTGAATGTCATTTTACAGAATAACGGTTATGGACTATAGGTGTGTGTGGTGGGGGTTGATGGTGGGAGGGAATTGGCGCTGAGGTTCAAATTGTGTGTTTGGATCAGTGTATCGAATAGTGTATGTGATCTATAATGTAATTGTTCATTTAATATGTTGTTTGGTTGTAGTGCGTGATATCTGTATATTTCGAATTGTTCAGCTGTGTTTAGTTTTCTACTTTTAGGTAAGTAGTGTAATATTTCCATGTTGTAGTTGTCTTGATTGTTCATCACTTCTTTCACAGCACTAACACTTATCTAAAAACGAACTTTTTCTCTCACAAGAAAAAGTTCATTTCTAGATAAGTGTTCTATGTTTGTGTAACTGTGGTTTTCGTTTTGTAAATGTGTGGCAAATGTGGAATGTATGTAGTTTGTGGTGAGGGCTTTTAAATGTTCTGAAAATCTGGAGGAAAAAGATCTTCCCGTCTGGCCGATGTAGAATTGGTGACAATCATTACAATGTAATTTATAAACCCCTGTTTTACTGATGTGTCTGTGTCTTTGTTAGTATTATTTATGTGTTTCCTAATGGTGTTGTTGGTTCTGTAGGCTACTTTATAATTGTGTTTCATTTTATAATTTTTCTGTTGGCTTTGATTTTATTTTCAGAATACAAACGAAACAAAAGAATCAGAATAAAACAGAAGGATATAAAACAGAATAAAACAAAAGGAGTTTTGCTATCTACTAAAACACACACCATCACTGCATAACCATAATTTGTGGTTTTTTGCTGGTCTGAACTGAATTTGATTTTTAACTCTTGTATTCAAAGTAGTGTTACTTAGGATATCATAGAAAACTAGGTTTCACTGGTGTTCTTAATTTGTAAACCATGTGTGAGTTGTCACAACTGAGGAGTCTTACATGTATAACATGACACTAAACAGATAGCAGTTTTTTTGTACTTGGTAGGATAGTTTTGTCTAATGGAGTGAAACGAATGAGTACTGATCTATTGCTATATATGAGTAAGTTACACAACTGAAAATTGCTTTAAAATTATATTCATCTACATTAGTCTCTAAGCCACCCCTCTTGCTGTCTTTTGTATTACATCCCTTGTAACAGGAAATCCGTGATTCCTGAAATATGAACCATAAATCTATGAAAAACTAACAATGAGTTGCTTTTGCTACTACTTTTAATGTCAAAACTAATATTGTTAATACATTAAACACACAGTTGTCAAATATAGTCATGATGATTGAAAAAATTAAGCTGAAATCTTAAACTTAAAATGAAAAACGAATGGTATGGCACTGTGAGTCAAGTGAGCATCTATAGTCTGGCATACAAAATCCGCTTACACTAAACAGAAGACTTTAGAATAATAAAGTATTCTAGACAGTGAGCAGGATGATTACGGTACACAAGTGTTGGTGTGACTTTTAGCTCTCCCAGTGAATTAGAGATATTTCTTACTTGTACAAGTAAAGCAAATTCGTTAAAACATGTTAACTTTGTTACACTGCGTGTGAGTTGAGGTCAAACTTGTGGCTACTCAGATGAGTTGTAGAGACAAATCAAGCAAGTTTGTTTTTCTTGTCACTCATCTGTAATTTTTTGTATGCTATAATATGTATCTGGAATGTTTAATTGACCTTTTAGAACTCAAAAGAACTTAAAATCTAAATTCAAAAGAATACCAGAATAGAGATATCGAAGGAAATTTTGAAGTGTGTAGATTTATAATTGTAATAATAAAATAATACTCATGACAAGAGTTCATCCTGTTTATAAGAAAAATAAATATAACCACAGTCAAATGAGAAGAAATAAGAAATGCAAGTTTGAGAAGTTAGGCAACTATTATTCATTCAGCATGTCTTTTACTCATCGAAGGCTACTAACTCTGAAGTAAAATTAGTATTAGTGTGCCTATTAAATACAATTTAAAAATGAGTGTTAACCAGAAATACATTTTCAGATAAAATCTGGTTTCTAGGAAGCCAATTAGACTACCACGATAATTTTTTAGACAAGCGGATATTAAGCTCAATGAATACAGTAGATATTAAGCTTAAGCAATACAGAATGTGGGAGTCTGATTGTTTATAATGTTAGAGTGAGCTACATATTTTGTCTAATATGCAGCTGAAAGTGTCTGATGCCTTCTGAAGTATTTGAAAATTGCTGTTGGTTTTTCAATTGTGGAAATAACTGACAAATTCTTCACCCTCATCATGTTTCGAAAATACATCATTCATCCAACGATCTTTTGTACCTCTTAAAACTTTGAATTTAGTATGTAAAACTGCTAGTTCATAAAAAATTACAGATCAAGAGGATTCATTTTTAAAGAAATTTAAGTATTACTCATGATGTCGTAGTTGATGACAGTTTGTTATCATATAATTAAAGTTATCCTATATTACTCATATAGGATATATTAGGCTATATCCTATAGTATATGTTACTAATATAGGATAACTAAAGTTATCCATATTACTCATGATGGAAAATTTGTTAACACTAGGAGGCTGTGTCACTGGGGGCTCATTTTAGTAATTTGTAGCTAGTAAACTTGGATATTTTGAACTAGTTGCCTTGAATACAATATAATCATGACCATATTATCAGCTCGTAGTTGATGACAGTTTGTTATCATATAATTAAAGTTATCCTATATAAACATGTACTGAGAATTGTTTACTTCTTTTACATCCTGTCTCTATATTAACTTCTGTGCAAAGTGGAAGATTTATTAAAATTAAGCTGTTGGTAATAAAACAAACACATTCATGTATGATATTTAAATGCTGTACAAATACTAATAACTAAAAGACTTGATAATAAATGACCCAAAATTTTTTAGATCTTTTTTCCAAGTTTTGCCATATAATCAGAACAATATGGTAATAGCCATGAAATAAAATGAGATGAGTAATGATAACTTCAAGAATAATGAATTCAGGAGAGTATGTGATTATGCATAGTGGCGGTGATGGATACTTTAATGGAACTGGTTTTCTAGTGCATAAAAAAGTAAAACCACTTGTCCTGAATTTCAGCCCCATGTGACCGAATGTGTTCTCCGAGAATAAAAGACAAAATTTTCAATGTGACTTTGTTCTGTGTCTACATACCAATAGAAGAAGCTGACGAAGATGTAAAAGAAGCTTCTTCTACAGCAAGTTGGAAGAGGAAATAGGAAAGATCCAAAAACATGATTGTATAATAATATTGGGGGACCTAAACGCCAAGGTGGGGAGAGAGGAGATTTACCAACAGACAGTAGGGGAAGAAAGTTTACATAATGTCAGTAATGATAATGGATAGAGACTAATAGACTTTGCAGTTAGCAGAAATATGTTGGTAAAGAGCACCTGGATGCAGCGGAAGGACGTTAATAAAGTAACCTGGCGCTCGGCTGATTGCAACAGAGAAAACCAAATTGATCATGTGTTGATTGATACACGCCATGCATCTGATGATGTAATGGAGGTTAAAGCTGTAGAGGTGCAGATGGTGACACGGACCATTACTTAGTGAGAGTAAAAAAGGTTATCAAAAAAAAATAGACTGTGCTAGACAAAGTCACAATAAGACACAAGAGCACTTTGATGTGAATAATTTAAAAAAATATGACCATATAAGAGAGGAACATTCTAACATACAAGCTGTGACAGAAGAAGGGAAAAAGAAAAACAATCCAAGTGCTTTGACAACGAGTGCGCAGAGGCAGTAAAAGAGAGCAATGAAGCAAGAATAAAGATGCTTCAGCGTAAAACAAGACAAACTGTAGAGGAATTTAGACAGAAACGTAGAAGGGTGCATACAGAATGTAGAAAAAGGAAGCGACTATTTGATAAGAACAGACTAGAAGACATGAGAAACAGAATTGAGAATAGGAACTTTCATCTCAGAGCAAGAGACATTAGGAAGGGGTTTACTCCCAGGGCGGTCTTTATGAAGAAAGGAGAAAAGGAACTGGTTAGCGACAAGAAGAAAATATTAGAAATGTGGTGGAACTATTTTCGAGAACTTTTAAATGGAGAAGATGAGATACAAGTGCAGGAAGAAGTGGGAGAAATGAGCACAGAGAAGAACCATCCTAAGGACAGACCAATTTGAAGAAAGTTCAAGGCTACCATCAAAAGAAGAATTATGACTAGCAATTGGAGCCCTAAAAAAAAATAAAGCACCTGGAGAGTATCAGATAGAGGCAGAAATACTAAAGTATGGAGGTGATATGCTCGTCAAACGATTGCATAAACTAATTGAAAGGATCTGAATTGGGGGAAAGATGCCAAGAGACTGTGGATTAGGTGTAATATGCCTGGTGCATAAGAAGAACGATAAATCAGTGTGCGAGAATTATCATGGCATTACACTTTTAAGTGTTGTATATGTTACCGGCAAAGTATTGAATCCAGGCATTTATAGAATACCTACGTATTTCATACAATGCCTGGAGTTTTTTGGCAAAGTATATAATAGAATACTTTTCAAATGTTTTTTATGCTTATCCCAGGTATTCTGTACATTGCCTAGGCATTGTATATAATGCCAGTGATGCTTTAGGCAAAGTGTAAAATAAGCTTACTATGTTCAATATGAAAACATTTTATTACAATATCACACTTAATTGTTTGATTTTACACAGAGGAGGACTTTGTATGACATTCTGAGATTAATCTATTCTCTACTTAATTATGTTAAGATACTATTATTAAAAATATACTGTATAAGAACTTTTTTAACCAATCTGGATAAAAAAAATGATTTGAGATAAAAACTTGAAAACCGCTTATAGCATAGAATAAAATTTTAGTTTCTCTTCACAAAATGCGAGTTGTGTCAGTTATTGAAATAACCTTAAATCACTCTTGCATCTCGACGTTCGTGTGACGTAACCCTGACAAAGAAGAACAGTTTAGAGGTAAGTGGAATAACCAATAATTTTATTTATTTGTATTTGAATATAATTTAACAATGGCGCCATGAAAGGGACGAATTTTATTAATTGAATTGTATTAAAATTCCACACCTACAACAGATGCAAGCGTGATTTGGGGTTGAGTTAGGAATACGCAAAAAATAAGAGAAGTAACGCAAAGTGATATGTAAGGAGAATACATTGTTGTGTGAGAAAGAGATGTTAGTATTTTGATTTAAAAGTAATAATTTTACCCTTACAAAATGGAGAATCAAGAATTAAGTTTAGAAAGCACTCTTACAGAGTCAATGTTGACTGACAATGTAGCGGCACAATCTACTCCAGCGACAACACGAGTCAAAGAGTGTCGATGGACGATCTGTTTAATCTGATAAAAACCATATCTGAAAATATAAATAGCAACTTAAATGCAAAATTGGAGGAACAAAAAAGCGATTCCAATGTTAAATTTGATAAACAAAGTAGTGATTTTGATGAGAAATTCGATAAAATAGAACGTCGGTTTGACGCTCAAAATAGCAATTTTGACAAAAAATTTAATGAACAGAATAATGAGATAAAATTAATGAGAGATGAAATTAAACAAATTAAACAACAGAATGTCAAGTTGAATGAGCGAGTGAATGTAATTAATACAAATTTAAATAATGTGAAAGAACAGGTAATAAATTCTATAAATAATAATTGTGAAAAAATGGTTAATGAAGTGAATAAAAATCTAGACAGAAAATTAGATCAGATAATGAATCAGAAGTTAGATGACAATGTTACGAATATTAATAATGGCAAAATAGTAGAAGAGAATAAAATATTGAATAGTGATGAGATAGAGATAGTGAGTGAGAGAGAGAGAATAATAGGTTGTAACGGAGTAGTAATTAGTGTTGATGAATTAGAGAAAGAGTGGCAAGAGAGAGTAGATGAGTATGTAGGGCAGAGGGTAAATTTTCCCCATATTTATGGTGAACCAGGGTGTTCACAAATGTTATTGTTGAAGGACAAGAGTCCCTTGTTATTGGAAGACATGAGGCTTTTGAGTTGTTTCTCCTTTTTGTATGAGTTAGTACCCTCTGTGTGGAATGGTGTCGAAAGTGTGAGATGGTGTTATGATGAGAGAGATTTAGATGGAGAGTTGTGTATTGATAGAGAGATAGAAGTATATAAGTTGAAGAGAAATTATAATGAGTTGAAAGAGATGTTAGAAGTGGTAAAAATAAATGATATGAAATACTTACTTTGTAGAGTAGAGATTGAGTATTGTTTTAATGATACCTGTTTAAATAATAATAATAATTTACCTTATGAGGAGAAAGTAACTGACCTTATATTGAATGTAACTACTGATGGAGACTGGACAGAAATAAATAATGTTGACTTGGTTTATGATAAAATAATTATAATAGGAAGTAACCCTATGTATGATTATTGTGGTAAAATGAATGAACTAAAATTTTATGGTTATTACACACAAGATAGCCATACGATGTACGTAAATAAAATTGAGAAATGTTATGTGAAACCAAGACTAATTTTCGATGATGGAGGCTGAACATAAACTTAATAAATGGACATTTTAAATATTTTGATTTATGGTTCTGACCTTGCTGATTTTTGACAATGAAGTGTGATAAAACTGAATAATTAATGATGAAGAATTGTAAATAATTAATAGTGAAATTAATTGTGTGTATTGTAAAAGGTTAGGTAAACAATGTGTGTATGTATTAGAAATTGTTGTGATAATAATAATAATATTTTGGCAGTCTAAATTAATAACAAAAATAATGTTGAAGAGGATAACAAATGAATTGTAATTATTGTAATGGGTGAAAGTAATTAAAAATGTTGTTTTCAATAATTAATTTCATTAAAATAATTGGAGGTGTTTAAATATTTTGATTGATTTAAATGTTATATAATTGAATTTTTCTAATGAGTTTAAATTATTTTATGAGATGTGAAGTTGATAAGTAATAAATAAATAAGTGTTAAATTGTTCAGTATGGAGTAACATTGTTGTTATTGTTTCAGAAGGTACAGGGTGTTTGGTGTTTTATTTGTGTATTTAGGACAGTGTATGAGTGATGTACAGTACTGTAAGTATAAAATTTATAATACCAATTAGATAGAGTAAAATGTTTACAGGTGTGAAAAGATTTTGATTCAATAATGAAAATAATTTGAGATAATTGTACTAAATATAAACAAACTATAGTTAAAAAGTAATAATAACTGAAAGGTGATGTAAAATAAATGTTAATAATAAATTTGGAAATTTTGAGGAATATAAGTGTAGTGAATGAGAAATAATGAAGTGATGTTATGTAGACGGATTAGTTTAGTTATTAAGTGGCTAGTACGGTGGTGGCATGTGCCACTGTAGGTAGCGACAAGTGTTGGGGGTAACAGAGAGTGTTACCTCCATCGGAGGCCAAAATGGCGTAAAATACACGGCACACCCTTTTATACAATTTTATATTGTATCCTGATAGATTGCCGTGCCGTGTATAATAATAATGATGAAAACATGCCTGAAAGTAGAGTTGATTTCCCCGACTTTTCGGGCGATTACTGCCTTACCAGCACTAATCGTGGTTTTGGCTAGCGGTCAGCTATGGCCATAAATTAAGAACCTTGACCATAGCTGGCTTGAAATTGGTTTATATTTGAAATTGATGGGGGGTGACATTAGGGGAAATCCCCGGAAACTATGGAACAGCGGCTGCCATTCTGTTCGAGTAGGAACAGCAAGGCCAGGTGGTAGACCCGTTTTAAGGGCTTATAAATTTGTAACATGGATATGATGATATCCAAATAATTTCAAATGTAACGCTGAAGCAAGGACACGGAGATGTTAAATTCCTCCACCTATGCCGTCCTTGTGGAGGCAAATGGGCGCAACAGTCCAACAGAAAAAAACAATAGTGTGTGTGGCAGGGTGGTTGCTCAGGGGAGCAACGAATTAAAATATTGTAACTTAACAATGACAACTCACTTTGGAAGCAATTAAATAATTGTTTGATTTGAGAAAATGTATACAATAGATGTTTATTATGTTTTAGTTATCATGTTTCAATGGGTCATTAATCTTGTTGTGTTAGAATGTAAGAATTATAAATATGTGTTGTGTATTTTTTGTTATATAATTTTGTGTAGCATTTTGAACAAAGGTCATTCACCTTGCTAAGAAAATCAGCTGATCCGCTGTAGAATGTCACATATAAATTGTTTGCTAATTTCCAAGGTAACTAATGTTTGAATATAATGATTTTAATGTGTTAAAGATTTTATTTTAAATGATGAAAATAATCTGATATAGTTGAGAATTTTAAATGATTTGTGAAAGATAGTAAAAGGTAGATGTTGGGTGATTAATATTTTGTTAGGACAGGTAGGTCAGTCCATGTTAAGTTTAAAGGGGCAATAGAGAGAATAATATTGTTATGAAGTAATGTAATGTAGAATTGGAGATGTGATAGTGACACAGTAGATATGGGGAATATATGTAGAGCATTGATTGATATATTGAGGTAATAAATAAGTGGAGATATTTTATAAATGAGAGTATTGTATTGGGAGAGTAATTAGAGTTGATGGGAATTTTGTAAGAGGGGGTGGTGTGGTAGGAGTCCGCAACAAAAGGGTTGGGACGGGAAGGGACCGTTTAGCACTGGAAAGGGTCGCCTAGGTAGAATCCAGGGACCAGATAAGGGAATGAGCTTTTGGGGGGGGAACACACATCCTGAGTACAAAGGGTTAGAGAGTATTTTTTATATGTAAGGGTAGATTGATGCGAATTGAGTTGAGTAGTAAGCAGGGTTTAGAAATGTTTGATAGATGTTTTTGATAGAGATGGGTGTCATATTAGTTAAAGATGTCAGTGATATTCGAGTCCGGAGGGGATTATAAATGTATATATGCCAAGTTGATACAGTCAAGTTATTATGATTAATTAAATCACCCAAACTAATGGAGATTGAGAATGTTAAAGAAAGAGAGTCATAGTAAAAATATAAACTTAATGGAAACAAGTGACAAACTTTAATAGAATTTGAGAATAAGGTAAAGTTAAAAAATGTGTAATTTTTAGTAATTTAAATGTCAATTTTATTGTTAATTATAATAATACTATGTTAATTTTGAAGGTCACATTTTATTATGTTGTTGTGTTTGAAGATAGAATTTTGAAGATGTTTAATGTACTTTATGATGTAGCCTATGTATAACCTATGTAGGTCAAGGTTGTGGACTTGACCCAGTTTGATCAGCTGATGGGTGATGTTGTAAACTAGACCAGTTTTGGCAATGAAGTGATGCCAATTTTGTTGTTTGATTGATTTAAATAATTTTAAATTTTCTGAATATTGAGAAAAGTATATTTTAATAAATTAAAATTTTTTTTTTGAAAAAAAAATTTTTTGAATTTCTGTGCCTGCCATCTAATTGATGTTTTGAGTTTTAAGTGTATTATTGTTTAGGTGCATTACTAGTGTTTTTTATTGAATTGTATTGTTTAGTAGGTATGTATAATCAAATGTTAGGAGAAATGAGTTCATGTAGTTAGATGTTCAATTTATTTGTTTTTCTGATTATGAATAATAGTGAAGAGAATTAATAGAGTGATGAATTATGTAACAGATTTTTGGTTTTAGAAGGTCACTTAAATGAGTTTATTTAATGATAAATATTTTGAGTTTGAAAAAGGTATTATAAGAGTATGTAAGAGCCCAGTAACTGCTAAAGGCAGCCCAGTGTGCATGGTAAGGGGGAACATATCGGTTGAGGATCTGGCGTGATGTAAGGCCAGGGGTTTGGATTTTGGGGTGGCATGTTAAACGGTTAGGTGCGCTGTGGTGCGCGTCTGTGCGATTTTATGGTGTTGGGATCTCGTATAGGGAAGTCCAGTGATCTCGTTCAGATGTGGCCATAGTCGCCGAGCCAGGGGGGTAGTTTACCCATGATGTAGAACTAGTGGGGTGGTTGTTGGCACCATATCCTCACCGATCCTCTTAGGGGTTTAGCAATGAGATTTCTTCTGTTTTGGCAGAAGATCTCTCATTGGGGGGGGGGGTATTGTAACGGGGCAAAAGGGGGGGCTTTTTATTTTATTAGATTTGGGTTTTTATTTTATTAAAATATTATTAAATTCGGTTTCATCTGTGTGGACAGCCACGTGTTGAAATGAAGCATAGTTAGAACAAAGGACTTGTGAGGTGATGCCAATGCAATGGAATGTGCGGGTTGACGATTCTTAGAACTTTGCGACTGTGTGACACACCCACAAACACGCAAGCACCAACATCTGCAGAGCGCCTAAACGACGCCAAGAAGCGAAAACAATATCTGGAGAATAATTTTGTCCTACACGTGGTCTCAAAGTGACGGAAACGAAACTTAGTCCTGCCCACTTTTGTGACATCGACCAGTGAACACTAAATATCGTCAACGTCCAACACACGAAAATCCCATGTGTCATGTGTGCAGCTACCAAGACTGTGAGAAATGAAGGCTGTGTACCAGCGACGAAATTTGACAGCAAGAAAGGCAGTGATTTCCGCCCGCATGTAAAAAAGGCAGTCTTCACTCACGCTTAGCCTGGCCAGGCGAGGACCAAACGTGGTCCATTAGTAAAATTTTCAAACATTAAGTAAAAGAACAGTGTAGTGGTGAAACAAGTTCAAAATCAAACGTGCGGATCTGATTTAATTAAAGAAGAAAACAAAATATGAACTCATGACTTTCGGACAACTAAGAGAGAGGACTTTGTGTGGGATGCGCCACGAGGTCAGGGGAGACGCCGCTGCAACACGTAAACGTATTCACTCAAAAAATTTAATGATTGGCTAAATTAAATAAATGGGGGGGGGGTAAAATGGAATGAATGTGAGTGCGAGCAGGCTGGGCGGCTTTATTTAATATAAGATGTCTATTTTAAAATTTATTTCTATCAGATTGTTTCAATAATAGAATATCGAAAGAATGTTTTGTCTCAATTGTTGAAGGAGAATTGATAACATGATTTGAGATAAAAACTTGAAAACCGCTTATAGCATAGAATAAAATTTTAGTTTCTCTTCACAAAATGCGAGTTGCGTCAGTTATTGAAATAACCTTAAATCACTCTTGCATCTCGACGTTTGTGTGACGTAACCCTGACAAAGAAGAACAGTTTAGAGGTAAGTGGAATAACCAATAATTTTATTTATTTATATTTGTATTAATAGATAATTCAACAAGGTGGACAATCCTTAAACAAGTATGGTTTGATAAAACCTTTGAAAATGGAGAAAATGTAAATTGGATGTTTTTTCTCCAACTAAAAAGTCTCTATTTTGCTTTTGTTGCACTTTATTTCCACGAAAAACTATCAAAGAAGTCATCTCAATAGGAAAAATGGGTTTTCGTCAAGGCGAAAGTTAAATCCCCATGGTCAGGATCATGAAAATAGTCCTGCTCATCGCTCTGCGTTTTTTGAATGGAAGGAATTGGAACGTTCTTTAAGCAAAGGGGGACTTATTGATGATCTACTTCAGGAACAAATGAGTAAAGCAGTTAAGACATGGAAAGAAATCCTTGAACGGGTCATTGCCACAATACAAACTGTTGCACAACAAAATCTGGCACTGATAGGACATCGAGAGTCAATTACTAACGACTCAAATCCTGGAAACTTTCTTGTTTTGTTAAAATACTTGGATACATTTTTAGCGTATAAAAATATACTTTATGTATAACATATTAAAATACTTTGTTATGCTTTGGATAAATAAAGCATTGACACCTCTGCAGACGCTAACAGACAAATTAAAAGTTTGGAGGAATGAGCTGTGTGACAATATCGTTACTAAGGCAGAGCAGGTATGTAATTAATGGAGTGTCAGTATAACAAAAAGGATAAGTAGGAATCGCACGATTCCAGGGGAGTATGCAGACGATTCTGCGTTAACCGTTCAGCAAGAAATGGGATGTTCTCTAATACAAATTTGGACAAACTGTCAGTTGAAATTTCAAGCCGCTTCTCTAAAATAAAAGAGTTAGAAAAACGCTTTGGGTTGCTCTGTAAATTTTGAGGTCTATGTAAATGATTGGGATATACATTTTAAGGAACAGGTTTCCCAAATCAATATTAAATGCACAGTATTTGCAAAACTGTAATGACCTTAAACAGTAAAGAATTGTTCAGTGATTTGAAAGACGTGATACTTTTATTTAAAAGGGAAGAAGTTAATGGAGAACAAAAAGACTTTACACCTCAGGACTGCTACAATACATTTCTTCAATGAGATTAGAAGCCTACAAAACAGTAGCAACAGCTTTAAAAATGTTTCTTACTTTACCGGTGTCTGTGTTGTCTTGTGAGAGATCATTTAGTAAGCTTCAACTGATTAAATCGTACCTATGATCAACAATATCTTAAGACAGGGTATCAAATCTTTCAATTGAAAATGACATTGCTTCGTCTTTAGATTATAGTGATTTAATAACCCACTTTGCAGAAATTAAGACCAAGAAAGTGACATTTTAAAATGTCTCGTTTTAAATATTCATTAAATATTAAAAATAAATATAATACATTTAATATTTATAATTAAATTTACCTCAAGATGTTATTTTTCTATATGGAACATGTTTCAATAGTTCCTGTTCTCTCATCTTCAGCCTTGGCTATCTTGTTTCTGGTGAAGTATTTGTGTATTGGCTGCTGGATGCAATTAAGGTTGTTTGTTGGTCTTTGGCATTTTAAAGTTGTACGAGGGAGTACCCAAAAATAACCGGAATTTTTTTTTAAAGCTATGTATTTAATTTTTTTTACAAAACAACCTTATCACCTTCAAAGTACTCTCCATTACACTTAATACATTTGTCCAATCTGCGATCCCATTCCTGGAAACATTTTTCAAACTCGTCTGTTGTGATGGCTGACAGCTCCTGCCTCTTTTTTTCTTTACCGCTTGCATGTCGTCAAAACGTTGTCCTTTCATGTCCCTCTTCATTCATGGAAACAAGAAGAAATCGCACGGAGCGAGGTCAGGTGAGTAAGGGGCGTGGGGCAAGGGAGTCATGTTGTTTTTTGCTAAAAACTGGCGCACTGAAATGGCTGCGTGAGCAGGTGCATTGTCATGGTGGAAAAACCAGTCCCTCGTCTGCCACAAATTGGGCCTTTTTTGTCGCACATTGTTACACAATCTTTTTAAAACTTCCAAATAGAAAGCCTGATTAACAGTCTGACCTGGTGGGACGAATTCAGAATGCACTACCCCTCTCACATCGAAAAAACAAATGAGCATCATCTTGATGTTTGATTTCACGTGACGAGCTTTTTTTGGGCGAGGCGACAATGAAGTTTTCCACTGGCTTGACTGTTGTTTAGTTTCGGGGTCATAACCATAGCACCATGACTTGTCACCAGTAATGACCTTGGAGAAAAAATCTGGGTCGGTTTGGAGCTGGTCTTTCAATGCACGGCATGTTTCAACTCGATTCTCTTTTTGCTGTTCAGTCAGGACCCGAGGCACAAATTTTGCAGTGCCCCTTCTCATCCCCAAATCTTCTGACAAAATTCGCTGTACCGAGCTCCAAGTTATTCCAGATAACTTACTAATTTCTTCAATGGTCCGTCATCGGTCTTCAAGCATGATTGCATGAACTTTTTTAACATTTTCGTCAATTCTGGAAGTTGACGGACGTCCAGAATGAGGTTTGTCATCAATTGACATTTCATTTTCATTGAAACGAGAAAACCATTGGTACACTTGAGTTTTTCCCATAGCACTATCCTTGTAAGCTGTTTTCAACATCACAACAGTTTCTGCGGCGTTTTTCCCAAGCAGGAAACAAAATTTCACAGCAGCGCGCTGTTCACTTAAATCCGCCATGACAAAAAACGAGGAGCAAGCGAAACTGCTTTTACAAAACGAATTACTGTGACCGGACATAACCTTCTCAGGCGACAACAATGACGGCACTGAACTCAGAACGAGTTGCGCTACACTCGCCTAGTGGGAGAAATGCGTGGTACGTAAGCTCCGCCAGTCGCAGCGCTATTCCGGTTATTTTTGGGTACCCCCTCGTATTATTGTGTGTGATTGTGGTATATGTTTTTGTATTTTGTGTATTTTCGATGTTGAGTGCTTTGAATATTGTGTCATGTTTTGTATAGATTTGTATTTGTTCTGGTATTAGTTTGTTTTGTGTTTTATGTTTGTATATTTGTAGATTTTCATCATGTAGATGTACAAAGAAAGAAATATAATATACCAAATTGGTTATGAAAATGGATACAATAAAAATACTGTGAACAAAATAGAAAATAAAATCAAATATAAAATAAAAACTGAACACTTAAGAATTAATCAAAATGAACAACGCATAAATAATAACAACAACAAAAAATGGGCCACATTCACATACATAAATAATAAAATGACAAAACTAACAAAACTATTTAAAAACACAGATATAAAAAAAAGCATACAAAACTAATAAAAATAAATTACAAATTCTAAATAGCTCACACAACAAAGATAATACAACAACTAACGGTATATACAAAATTGAATGCCAAGATTGCAATAAATGTTACATAGGACAAACAAAAAAAACAGCTGAAAAAACGTTATTTTGAACACCTAAACGCATACAAAAAACCAGAAATATATAAATCCAATTTAGCCACACATGCAATAAACACAGGACACGAATTCCCAGACATAACCAATGTATCACTAATAAAACATATACCACACAAAGGCACCATAATGAACATTTGGGAAAATCTACAAATATACAAACATAAAACACAAAACAAACTAATACCAGAACAAATACAAATCAATACAAAACATGACACAATATTCAAAGCACTCAACATCGAAAATACACAAAATACAAAAACATATACCATAATCACACACAGTAATACAACTTTAAAATACCAAAGACCAACAAACAACCTTAATTGCATCCAGCAGCCAACACACAACAAATACTTCACCAGAACAAGATCGCCAAGGCTGAAGATGAGAGAACAGGAACTCTCGAAACATGTTCCATATAGAAAAATAACATATTGAGGTAAATTTAATTATAAATATTAAATGTATTATATACATCAAGAAACGGACTGTAGCAGAAAGTGATTGAATAAAAATAAATAATACATGTTTATTAATAGAAGACGGAACCATTAACCTGTAATAGTAAGTGATTAATTTTATTACTTTTAATGTAATTCTTTGTTGTTTTAGGATATTGTTTTGATGATGCGCTTCAGACCTACAAGGAAATTGCATGTTTATTAGAACATTTTTACGATTAAAATTTTTTATATTACTACATTTCTTTATAGTCTACATTTGCTAATAATAAATGTATACAAACTGAATACCAGTAATAATATGATATGAAATTTCTTAATTTTGACTTAACAAATATTGTTAAGACGTTTGCTGGATGTGCTTTCATACAAAAATCTACACATTTGCATTTATTAAGTACTTTGTTCACTTGATGAGCCTTCATTTTTGCTCTTTTGTGCCCGTTTATTTGTGAAGGTGAGGCGGCCGACGATCTCCTTGCCCCGGGCGCCAAAAAGCCTAGCTACGCTACTGGCTATAGGATCAATGCTTACAGTTAAACTGCGTGCATGTTCTGTTGCATGAATTAGGTTAGGCATGGTAGGGTTGATAGATTCAATTATGCTGGTATCGGTATTTTGTGTAGTCTGTATATTGTTGATGACTTGTTTGAGATCTTCTTCACTTTCAAGAGTTTTCAACACATCATGGGGATTCAAGGGTGTAGTAAGCCCTACCTTAACTTTACATCCAAAGAGAGTTTCATAGGGTGTTCGTTTGATGCTAGAGTATAAGGCTCTATTTTTCATCAACTGAAGTAACCTTAGACCCTCACTCCATTGGTCAGTTTTCTCATCTTGCATCCAAGTTACAATCATATTTTCAATGTCTTGATATGCCCGTTCGATACTGCCCTGACTTTGTGAATGACTGGGCTTACCATGAACAGTTGTCAATGAAGGCCAATATTTTTTCAAATTATTTACAATTTTATTAGAAAATTCTCTACCGTTATCAGACTGTAAAATAGACGGAGCTCCAAATAGCGTAAAAATATCAACGAGGTTGTCCGCAATTTCTTCAGCAGTCCTTGTTTTGAGGGCCCGAAGGACAACAAATTTGGTCAAATGGTCCTGATAAACCATAACAAACTTAAAATCTCTGGCTGGGATTGGAAATCGATGAGGTCAACCTGGCAAGGAGAGTTAAACTCAATGAAATTATTGGTTTTACGACTATTACCTTTCTTACACCTTTTTCCTTTTTTTGACAAGGCTCACACAAATGAAGGTATAGTTCAACGTCATGATGTGTAATGTTTTTATACATAATAGATAGTCCTTTTAACATTGTCTCTGCCTCCATGGCCTATCGCTACGTGGACTTCATGCAGTACAGACTCCATATCACTGACATAAAACTGAATAGCACTATCACCTTGCTTGAGGGGATGAATTAGTTTGCTTTTATTTTCAACAAGCATAACATTGTACCTACTCATTAGCCAGTAATCCCGTGGGTCCTTCTGTTCTTTTTTCTTAGCAGCATAGACGTCCAACACTAGCTTATGATAGTCACCATCATTGAGGAAAACACTGTTTTTAGTGCTAGAACTTCGAAGCTGTGATATGTCAGCTTCAAATCGAACTCACATTAAAGCAACGTGGTCATTAGCACTAGACTCAGCACGTGGTTGCAACATCTCAAACGTTACTGAAAGTCAGTGGGAGGTAGGCACGTGGAGAGGTATGGGGTGAGGAAGGGGGGATTAATGTTGTGACATGAAACCATAGCTCACTCATTGTCTTCTATACATTACCTAGAAGACATTAGGCATTCTATACAATGCCGGCTGAAGAAGTATGAAGACATTTATTTCATACTTTACTGGCTGGATTCAGGCATTGTATGAAATTCCTAGGCATTCTGTAAAATGCCTGATTTTGTACTTTGCTGGTAACATATACAAAGTGCTAGCAAAAATATTAGCCTGGGGATTAGAGCCACTTGCAGAGAACATTGTAAGGGAATACCAGTGTGGTTTCAGGAAGAAGAGAGCTACCATTGACCAAGTTTTCCTGATATGACAAACACTGGAAAAGTGCCATTAATACCAAATTGAGCTGCATCATTTGTTTGTAGACTACAAACAAGCATATGATAGCCTGAAAAGACAAAGTATAATAGAGATAATGGAAGAATTTGGGCGAGGGAAACTGGTGAGTCTGATAAAAATGACACTGGAAGGAACACGGAGCAAGGTGTGAGTACAAAAAGAGTTTACAGAGGAATTTGATGTTAAAAGGATGCTTAGACAAGGCGATGTGCTCTCTACAATTCTGTTTAACTTGGCTCTCAAAAAAGGTGTAAGGCAAATGCCTATAAACCCAGTGGGATGATATTTAACAGAATGCTGCAGTGCCTAGCTTATGCTGATGACATAATACTTATCTCAAGAAGCCAACAAGACCTAAAAGAGGGTTTCTTGATTCTAGAAGAGGCTGCAATGAATTTAGGCCTAAAAGTAAACACAGAAAAGACAAATACATGTTAACAGGCAGTAAAATGCAAGAGAGAAGAGCACCCCTGGTGTTTGGAGGACACAGATTTCAAAAGGTTGCAAAATTTAAATACTTGGGCTCAAAATTTAAATATATGGTCAAAGAAATGAAAGGATAGCTGCTGGTAACAGACATCCATATTAAAGAAAATTTTTATGGGGAGACCTGATGGAAGAAGAAGGAGGGGTTGGCCCAGAAAACGATGGTTGAATGATCTTGAGGATGACAGGCAATGGTACAAGAAAATGGACAGGCTCGGTACAAGAAAATGGAGAATGACAGCAAAGGATCAAAATGACTGGAGGCGGATTGTCCAGGAAGCCAAGGCTCTCCAAGAGGTGTAACGCCAAATGAGAGAGAGAATGATAACTTCAACATTATATGCTATGCAGATGGGTAGTTCTTACAGGTGGCACAGAGGATGAACTAAAGAAGCTTTTGTTCAGATTTAATAATATGTGCAAGCAATATAATGGTGGTTATCTCTGTTTCTTTCAGTGACTGTCACTGAAACTTGAGTGAGATATATGGTAGTAGTAGTTGCTGCTGAAATTTTGAAGCAGTTGAGGAGGATGGTTTCTAAGGGTAATAGTAATAACTATGGCTCGACAGGAAAACAAATGAACTACCAGATTACAGAAGCACAGGGTATCAGATAACATGAGTGATGCATTTTGGAGATTTAAAAATGACATTTTGTGTAATGAATATGGTACAATGGTGACTACAGTTTGCATTTATAATCAACTAAACGCTATGTAACTCACCATCTGTGGCTTAAGTAAATGTCTTTATACAATTGACATGTTTTGGGACACTTGTCCCATCCTCAGAATATTTAAAAAAGTCTCTTCATACCATCATACGATGGCACAGTCGTCAATATATTAAAAATATTAAAATCCACATAACACAAAACACAATTACACTACACAAAGTACGCACACAACAATTTTCGGTGTACACCACACGGTAACCGACAGCGCACTGGTTCATAATTGACTCGTGTCGCAACAATATCGCAATGCGGTATCATACAGGACATTAGATTTAAAGTTCAGCTGATCATTTAAAACATGTGGCCTGGTAACAGGATTATTATACGCTCTATATATCTCAAACTCCTCAAGGGCGTTCATGTAACGTCCTTTATTACAAAAGTGAAGGGGTATCAAGTTGGTATGAAAATTAGTATAGTTGTGATTTTCATCAATAAGATGTTTAGCGAATTTAGATTTTACATTTTCTGTGTTATGAAAATAAGTGGGTGGCTTATGTTCAACAAACCTCTTGAAAAAACCACGGCCCGTTTGGCCCACATTAAAATACGTGGCTTGGACTATAAGCGGATTTATTCCATTAACAATATGCATTTATAAGTCAATAGTCAAAAGCCTAGCACCTTAGGAAGTTCAGAAGTATGGAAAACAGTCAGTAAAAGTAAATCAAAAATAAAAGTAGTAGAAAAGAACTGCTGAAAATGCTGTAGGCTGAATAGGCTTGACAGGGTAAGAACTAAAAACATGGGCTAGAATAAGCATTCATTTTGATGTAATGGCACAATTGAAGCAAAGCAGCTGAAATGGTATTGACCATATAATAGATGGCCTAATAATCTAGTCATGGATTCCACATCAAAGTAGGTAATGTGGTGGGCTAAGGAGCACTGGGAATAGTGATGGTTGAAAAAAAGAACAGAAATAAGTGAAAGCTAGGATGCAAGAGAGAGTGTCAGCTTTAAGCAACTTCCCATATGATGAGAAATGAAAACAGGACTATGTAAAATTAGGCCTTACTGATGTATGGAGCAGAATCAAGAGGAGACACTGCAACAACTGACAACACTGCAAAATAACTGACTACAGGCTGTATAATAGAAAGGCATAGCTGTAGACTGACCATGTCAACAACAGGATGGATTAGTTTATAAAGTTCGAAATAATAATTGCCCAAAGGACTGAGAGAATCAGGTGGCTAAGAATGAGAAGGGAAAACTGCATAGATTAGTGATGTTTGTTATACATATATCTCTTAAAACAACAGGAGAAGAATACAGCCTCACATATATCTGGATGATACATTCTATTATTTTAGTTTAGAGATACAATGTCTAACATTTTATTCACCAACAAACAGACTGTAATGTTGATGTACATAATATTATATACGAATTTTAAGAAATTATTACATGAAACCTAGTTGGGCGGAGCCTGATGAGCGCAGCGAAATCAGGCATAGCCCTCTATCCATGACTCGGTGCACAACTTAGACCGCGAACGCCACCGAAACTACTCAACCGAATGTTATAAAAATACATATCTGGACTGTATTGTAGTGTGCACACATGTAATTTTTATTTCTCTAAATTATTTGGTTCAAAAGATATTAAGATTTTTTAAAAATCTTAGCTTAAACGTGTGGGAGGAAGAGAGATAGAGATACTGTAGCCCAGCTACGGCGCTCTGTCTCACTCGCACTTACGGGGTGCTAGACGACTCACCAGTCACAGGTTGATTTCGGCGCTCGAGTGCCGGTGCTTGTGCGTATGCGGCTCCTGCCGCCTGTACTGGCTGTCGCTCGATAAGATAAGATTTTGCTGTATACACTTTGTATTCGTGTCTCACACATGTTTAATTCAAACAATAGTAGAGCATTGTTCTATGGTGTAGCCAGATGTACGGATTGGACTCAAGTGTTGAACCAGTGTCAATTTTAGACGAGAATCTATGTAGTCGCTGATGCAACTGCAACTTTCCATTATATATTGCAACGAATCACAGTTCAGGTAAATTTTAATCCAAATTCGATTAAATTATGATTCTTGTACTTCTTATTCAATTTTGTACTTTTTATTTAAGTACTTTTTTCTGTTATACGCATATTCTATACATTCTTATTCATCAATTTATATATACGTAATATTTTTAGTATGCCTCGACGGAGAAGAGGTCCAAATATTGGTTGTTTAACTACAAATCAAAGACGGATGTGACAGTGACTAAGTGTTGCTGCAGCAACTGATGAAGGCCCTGCAGAACATAACATGAATCATGTGTTATATGATCAAAACAACACAGGATGTAGGAATCTTAAGATTGAATTTGAAGATAATTTATGATCTCTAGAATTCTATGAATGTGTAAATTGTTCTCAAGTGTTGATGCAGCAAACATTTTTGATATGTGTCCGCAGTGTAAGCAAAACCCAAATAAGTTTACTGCAGTTAATCGTATGGATCCTAAAGATGTACCTATAGAACTGTTGGATCTCAATTATGTAGAACAAGTCTTGATAGCAAGAGTACAACCAGTGATGCGTGTGTGTATAGGGTGAAATCGAGAGGCTTTCCCGGTCATTATGCTTATAAGGGAAATATTATAAATATTGGTCAAAATATAACGGAGATTGTTATTTCCGTGCCCCCTACACTCGCTTCACTGAGCACTATAGTTGTAAGAAAGGAAAGTGTTAATGGACATTGGGATTTTCATGTGAGACGTGATAAAATTTTAGAAGCACTCAAATTTTTGAAAATGAATAATCCATTATATAGTGATATCATTATTGATATGGGACAAATATCTCTACTTCCATTAAATGATAGTATTTATGGAATGATACCCACTGTTGATTTACCTGAGGTGAATACAGATGAAAAGAACTTTTCTGAAGAAATTTATGAAAGTATGATCCTGAAGAATATTAGAATCACAGAAGTTGATCGACTCCAATCTGCAGTGAATTATGTAATTCCATGGCCACAAGGTACTGATATCATAAATGAATTCTCATGCGAAGGATATGTAAGCATGGAATTTCCTGGTTTACTACCTTACAGATCTGCTGAACTAAACGATAATACTCGAGAAAGTAGTATGAAAATTACAGCACTTGAATATTTTCAATTTTTGATGCAATATAAAGACTGTTTTGCACAAGATCCTATGTTCAGATTTTTTGCATTGAACACTTCAGCGTCATCAAGCTATTCAACGAGGGACAATATTTGCTAGAAAATCTCATTTCAATGGAACAATACAGCAACTGAGAAACAGGCTGTCGAGTAATCTTCAAATAATAAGAAGTTTATATTATTGGTGTGGAAAAATAAGAGGATCAAAATCTTACTGGTTTCAACGAAGGGGTGAACTTGAATCAATGATTGAGCAGTGTGATAATCTTCCTACGGATTTTTTTACTTTGAGTGCAGCTGATCTTTGGTGGCCTGATCTGGCATGACTCATGGGTTGTAATTTCGTGCAAGAGGAAACGTTAGATGACTCTAGAATCGCTCAGCAAAGGCAAAAACTTATAAGTGAGAATCCCTCAATTGTTGAAGATTATTTTTCATTTCGTGCAACTTTATTCATAAAAAATGTCATCTGTAAGATATTCTCAGTTTCAGATTATTAGTTTTGTTTTGAATTCCAGCATCGTGGATGGGTGATCGTAGAGATGAGTTGCAAAGGTTGTGGAATATGTCTAATGACAATTAATACATATACTATAATTACTATAATGTAGTGTAGTCAATAAAAAGTATCATAAAAGTGTATATATTTTGTTGAGTATAAGAATATTGATAAATAAATTATTAAGAATCTATTTATATAACGGATCAAAGATGGTTGATTGTAAAAATATTGGTAAATAAATTACTACAAATATCAAATGCTCCGCCCATTTGTGTCAGTGACACTCCTAGTTTAAATAAAAATTAAATAACAAACAATTTTTTTTACAAACATCTTTTTTGGAATTTGATCTAACAGTATTTTCAGTAGTACGAGTTGTGTGCCAAATTAAAGCTTAATTAAATAGTCATATTATGAAAGTATTGCAAGTATATATTAATTACTTCATAACAATTTTCAGAAAATATTATGAAGTATTTCCAAAATTTAGTCAAAAGCAATCTCAGTACATTTGCTAACATTGAGTTTTAATTATAACTTCTATAAAAAGTTGTTAATAGAAGCTTGCTTGTATAATTAAATATTGGTATGGATAACCTTACATGACTTCCATGTTCTAAGATTTATATTTAAAATCATTTACGAAATGAAATGTTTCCTTAGAAACTACTTCTTTCCACTTATTGCTTCAGCCTTAACCACAGTACTGTGGTCACTAACGTATACCACCACACGTTATCGCACTCGAATTTCACTGATGATGGCAGTTGATGGCACTGCCGAAACGTCTGGTTTTGCAGAAAACATTGGACTATGGGTAAACAGCACGGGAAGGAATTTTAACAACAAACTACTACTTTGTTGCCAATAACGTAGTACACATATAAAAATTATCCCCTCTCCCTACAACTATAATTTTCATTTATAGAAAATTACCCCCACCCAGTTCAACTAGCCTCTTCATTTATAGATATTTCATCTACGTTTCTACAGTGGATTATCTTCTTATCAGGATACTTTATTTATCAAAATTAAGTACGTTACTCTTGTTACAACAAAAAATGTTACAGGTAAACTGCCCTTTCCCCGAAACCGATCTTCACCAAAATCAATAGACCTTGAGTATTCTACAACTAAGGTACATATGCAAAAAATTATTTGATTCTGTTTGAATTTACGGCAGTTATCGTTCTTCATGAAAAACGTTCTCTTGTTATAACATAAAATTTTGCAGGTAAACTACCCCTTTCCCTTAACCGATCTTCACCAAAATCAACAGGCCTTGAGATCTCTACAATTTAGGAATGTACGCAAAAACTTATTTGATTAAGTTTGAATTTACGGCAGTTGTCGTTCGTCATAGAAAAAATTAACCTTGTTATCACATAAAACTTTGCAGGTAAACTACCCCTTTCTCTTAACTGATCGTCACCAAAATCAAAATGACTTGAATCCTCTACAATTCAGGGATGCATGCAAAACATTATTTGATCCTGTTTGAATGTGCGGCAGTTATCGTTCGTCATAGGAACAATTACTCTTGTTAAAACATTAAAGGTGGCAGGTAAACTACCCCTTTCCCTTAACCGATCTTCACCAAAATCAATAGGCCTTCATTTCTTTAAATTTCAGGAACGTATGCAAAAAATTATTCGATTCTCTTTGCATATGCGGCAGTTATCATTCGTCATAAAAATAAAATTACCCTTGTTAAAACAAAATGTTGCAGGTAAACTACCCATTTCTCTTAACCGAACTTCACCAAAATCAACAGACCATGAGCACTTACAACTTCAGGAACGTATGCCAAAAATCAGTTGATTCTCATTGAATATGCGGCAGTTATCATTCGTCATAAAAAAATTGCCCTTGTTAAAACATAAAACGTTGCAGGTAAACTACCCTTTCCTCTTAACCGATCTTCACCAAAACCAATAGGTCTTCAGAACTCTACAATTCAGGGCTGTATGCGAAACATTATTTGATTCTGTTTGAAGTTGCGGCTGTCATCGTTTGCCATAGAAAATATCGCTATGGAGAACAATACATGACTTCCATGTTCTAAGATTTTCATTTTAAATCATTTTCCAAATGAAATATTTCCATAAAAACTACTTCTTTCTAGTTGCTGCCTTAACCACAGTACTGTGGTCACTAACGTATACCACCTCACGTTATTGCACTCGATTTTCGCTGATGATGGAAGTCGTTAGCACTGCCGAAACGTCAGGTTTTGCAGAAAGCTTTGTCTACCGCCAAACAGGACGGGAAGGAATTTTAACAACATACTACTTCTTTGTTGCTGATACGTAGTACATATATAAAAAATTATCCCTTCCCCCTTCAACTATAATTTTCATTTATAGAAAATTACCCCCACCCCGTTCAACTAGCCTCTTCATTTATAGATATTTCATCTACGTTTCTACAGTGGATTATTAAGATCTTCTTATCAGGATACTTTATTTATCAAAATTAAGTACTTTACTCTTGTTACAACAAAAAATGTTTCTGGTAAACTACCCTTTCCCCCTAACCGATTTTCACTAAAATCAATAGACCTTGAGTCCTCTACAACTCAGGCACATATGTAAAAAATTATTTGATTCTGTTTGAATTTACGGCAGTTATTGTTCGTCATAGAAAAAAATTACACTTGTTATCACATAAAATGTTGCAGGTAAACTACACCTTTCTTATAACTGATCTTCACCAAAATCAGCAGGTCTTGAGTCCTCTACAACATAGGGACGTATGCCAAACATTATTTGATTATGTTTGAATTTACGGCAGTTATCGTTCATCATAGAAAAAATTACCTTTTTTATCACATAAAACGTTGCTGGTAAACTACACCTTTCTCTTAACTGATCTTCACCAAAAACAATAGGCCTTGAGTCCTCTACAATTCAGGTACACGTGTAAAAAATTATTTGATTCTGTTTGAATTTACGGCAGTTATCGTTCTTCATGAAAAACGTTCTCTTGTTACAACATAAAATGTTGCAGGTAAACTACCCCTTTCCCTTAACCGATCTTCACCAAAATCAACAGGCCTTGAGATCTCTACAATTTAGGGATATATGCAAAAACTTATTTGATTAAGTTTGAATTTACGGCAGTTGTCATTCGTCATAGAAAAAATTAACCTTGTTATCACATAAAACGTTGCAGGTAAACTACCCCTTTCTCTTAACTGATCTTCACCAAAATCAAAATGTCTTGAGTCCTCTACAATTCAGGGATGTGTGCAAAACATTATTTGATCCTGTTTGAATGTGCGGCAGTTATCGTTCGTCATAGAAACAATTACTCTTGTTAAAACATTAAAGGTGGCTAGTAAACTACCCCTTTCCCTTAACCGATCTTCACCAAAATCAATAGGCCTTCATTTCTTTAAATTTCATGAATGTATGCAAAAATTATTGGATTATCTTTGAATATGCGGCAGTTATCATTCGTCATAAAAATAAAATTACCCTTGTTAAAACATAAAACGTTGCCAGTAAACTATCCCTTTCCCTTAACCGATCTTCACCAAAATCAACAGACCATGAGCACTTACAACTTCAGGAATGTATGCCAAAAATTAGTTGATTCTCTTTGAATATGCCGCAGTTATAATTCGTCATAAAAAAAAATTGCCCTTGTTAAAACATAAATCGTTGCAGGTAAACTACCCTTTTCTCTTAACCGATCTTCACCAAAATCAACAGTCCTTGAGTACTCTATAATTCAGGAAGGTGTGCAAAAAAGTATTTGATTATGTTTGAATTTCCGGCAGTTATCGTTCGTCATAGAAAAAATTACCCTTGTTAAAACATAAAATGTGGCAGGCAAACTACCCCTTTCCCTTAACCGATCTTCACCAAAACCAATAGGTCTTGAGAACTCTACAAGTCAGGGCTGTATGCGAAACATTATTTGATTCTGTTTGAAGTTGCGGCTGTCATCGTTTGCCATAGAAAATATTGGTATGGAGAACATACATGACTTCCATGTTCTAAGATTTTCATTTTAAATCATTTTTGAAATGAAATATTTCCATAAAAACTACTTCTTTCTAGTTACTGCCTTAACTACAGTACTGTGGTCACTAACGTATACCACCTCACGTTATCGCACTCGATTTTCGCTGATGATGGAAGTCGATAGCACTGCCAAAACATCAGGTTTTGCAGAAAGCTTTGTCTACCGCCAAACAGGACGGGAAGGAATTTTAACAACAAACTACTTCTTTGTTGCCGATAACGTAGTACATATATAAAAAATTATCCCCTCCCCCATCAACTATAATTATCATTTATAGAAAATTACCCCCACCCCGTTCAACTGGCCTTTTCATTTATAGACATTTCATCTACGTTTCTACAGTGGATTATTAAGATCTTCTTATCAGGATACTTTATTTATCAAAATTAAGTACTTTACTCTTGTTACAACAAAAAATGTTTCTGGTAAACTACCCTTTCCCCCTAACCGATTTTCACTAAAATCAATAGGCCTTGAGTCCTCTACAACTCAGGCACATATGTAAAAAATTATTTGATTCTGTTTGAATTTACGGCAGTTATCGTTCGTCATAGAAAAAAATTACACTTGTTATTACATAAAACGTTGCAGGTAAACTACACCTTTTTCTCGTAATTGATTTTCACCAAAATCAGCAGGTCTTGAGTCCTCTACAATGTAGGGAAATATGCCAAACATTATTTGATTATGTTTGAATTTACGGCAGTTATCGTTCGTCATAGAAAAAATTACCCTTGTTAAAACATAAAATGTGGCTGGTAAACTACCTCTTTCCTTTAACCAATCTTCACCAAAATCAACAGCCCTTCAGTCTTTTACAATTGAGGAACATATGGAAAATATCGGTATGGAGAACCATACATTACTTCCATGTTCTAAGATTTATATTTAAAATCATTTTCAAAATAAAATATTTCCATAGAAACTACATCTTTCAAATTACTGCTTCAGCCTTAACCACAGTACTGTGATCACAATCGTATACCACCTCACGTTAGCGCACTCGATTTTCACTGATGATGACAGCCAATAGTACTGCAGAAACGTTTGGTTTTATAGAAAACATTGGATCACGCCAAACAGCCCGGGAAGGAGTTTTAACAACAAACTACTTCTTTGTTGCCGATAACGTAGTACACATGACATAAATAAAAATTATCCCCTCCCCCTTTATCAATCAATTTCATTTATAGAAAATTACCCCCTTGATTTATAGAAAATTACCCCACCTCTTCATTTATAGATATATGTTATCTACGATTCTACAGTGGATTATTAAGATCTTCTTATCAGGACACTTTATTTATCAAAATTAAGTACTTTACTCTTGTTACAACAAAAAATGTTTCAGGTAAACTGGCCTTTCCCTTAACCGATCTTCACCAAAATCAACAGGCCTTGAATTCTCTACTATTTAGGGATACATACAAAACATTATTTGATTCTGTTTGAATGTGCGGCAGTTATCGTTCGTCATAGGAACAATTACTCTTGTTAAAACATTAAAGGTGGCCGGTAAACTACCCCTTTCCCTTAACCGATATTTACCCAAATAAATAGGCGTTGAGTACTCTACAACTCAGGCACATATGTAAAAAATTATTTGATTCTGTGTGAATTTATGGCAGTTATCGTTCTTCATGGAAAACGTTCTCTTGTTACAACATAAAATGTTGCAGGTAAACTACCCCTTTCCCTTAACCGATCTTCAACAAAATCAACAGACTTTGAGTTATCTACAATTAAGGAAGATGTGCACAAACTTGCCAACACATTCAGAAAACACAAGTACAAAATAGCATTCAGAACTAACAATACCATCAAAAAACACATCAACGATACAAACACGGACATAGACAAATACAATAGATCAGGCGTGTACAAATTAAATTGTAGTAACTGCAATAGTTTCTACATAGGCCAGACGGGAAGATCTTTTTCATCCCATTACTCTGAACACTTAAATGCCCTCTCCAACAACAATATACATTCTGCATTTGCCACACACATAACCATAGCTACACCAACATAGATACTAATCTTGAAATATTACACCTCTTACCCAAAGGTCGAAAACTTAACACAGCTGAACAGTACGAAATATACAAACACCACACAACACAACCAAACAACATACTAAACGACCAGTTACAATATAAATCACATACACTTTTCGACACAATCATACAAAAAACAAACAATAATTTGGATCCCCGCGCCAATCCCCTTCCTCTACACACCACCCCCACTATACCTTCCAAGCAACAACCATTAATAAGTACTGGCAGTCTGTTTCTAAGCTGACGAAGGCGAATACGACGCCGAAACGCGTTCGACGAAAAAGACAAGTAAGTTTTCACAAGAGAAAGTTTCAATATTATATTAAGTGTAGTGCTGTGAAAGAAGATGATGAACAAACAAGACAACTAAAATTATTTGATTCTGTTTAAATGTGCGGCAGTTATCGTTCATCATAGAAACAATTACTCTTGTTAAAACATAAAACGTGGCCGGTAACCTACTCCTTTCCCTTAACTGATCTTCACCAAAATCAACAAGCCTTCAGTTTTTTTACAATTGAGGAACGCATGCAAAAACATATTTGATTCTGTTTAAATGTGCAGCTGTTATTGTTCGTCATAGAAAAAATTACCGTTGTTAAAACATAAAATGTTGCAGGTAAACTACCCCTTTCTCGTAACCGATCTTCACCAAAATCAACAGACATTGAGTTCTCTATAGCTCAGGAAGGTATGCAAAACATTATTTGATTCTGATTGAATTTACGGCAGTTATCATTCATCATAGAAAAAATTACCCATGCTAAAACATAAAACGTTGCCGGTCAACTACCCCTTTCCCTAACCCGATCTTGAAAAAAAAACAATAAGTCTTGAGAACTCTACAATTCAGGGCTGTATGCAAAATATTATTTGATTCTGTTTGAATATGCGGCTGTTATCGTTTGCCATAGAAAAAAATCTACAAACAGACAGACACATAGATAGATAGACAAACAGACAGACACACAGACACTTTTCGAAAAATGACTTTTTTTTATGTTTTGAGTGTAGTACAATCAGAATCTGCAATAATCTCGAACACGATTTTTTTTGCTATCACCATACTTCCATTTCCTTAAGGAACATGGAAGTAAAATATCGGTATGGAGAACCATACATGACTTCCATGTTCTAAGATTTATATTTAAAATCATTTTCGAAATGAAATATTTCCATAGAAACTACTTCTTTCTACTTACTGCTTCAGCCTAAACCACAGTACTGTGGTCACTAACGTATACCACCTCACATTATCGCACTCGATTTTTCACTGATGATGGAAGTCGATGGCATTGCCGAAACGTCTGGTTTTGCAGAAAACTTTGGTCTACAGCCAAACAGGACGGAAAGGAATTTTAACAACAAACTACTTCTTTGTTGCCGATAACATAGTACATATTATATAAAAATTATCCCTCCCCCTTCAACTATAATTTTCATTTATAGAAAATTACCCTCACCCTGTTCAACTAGCCTCTTCATTTATAGATATTTCATCTACGTTTCTACAGTGGATTATTAAGATCTTCTTATCAGGATACTTTATTTATCAAAATTAAGTACTTTACTCTTGTTACAACAAGAAATGTTTCAGGTAAACTACCATTCCCCCCTAACCAATCTTCACTAAAATCAATAGGCCTTGAGTCCTCTACAACTCAGGCACATATGTAAAAAATTATTTGATTCTGTTTTAATTTACGGCAGTTATCGTTCGTCATGGAAAAATTTCTCTTTTTACAACATAAAATGTTGCCGGTAAACTACCCCTTTCCCTTAACCGATCTTCACCAAAATCAACAGGCCTTGAGTTTTCTACAATGTAAGGAAGTATGCAAAACATTATTTGATTATGTTTGAATTTACGGCAGTTATCGTTCGTCATAGAAAAAATTACCCTTGTTATCACATAAAACGTTGCAGGTAAACTACACCTTTCTCTTAACTGATCTTCACCAACATCAACAGGTCTTGAGTCCTCTACAATTCAGGGATGTATGCAAAAAAGTATTTGATTCTGTTTGAATTTACGGCAGTTATCGTTCATCATAGAAACAATTACTCTTGTTAAAACATTAACAGTGGCTGGTAAACTACCCCTTTCCCTTAACCGATTTCTACCAAAATATATAGGCCTTGAGTACTCTACAACTCAGGCACATATGTAAAAAATTATTTGATTCTGTATGAATTTACGGCAGTTATCGTTCTTCATGAAAAATGTTCTCTTATTACAGCACAAAATGTTGCAGGTAAACTACCCCTTTCCCTTAACCGATCTTCAACAAAATCAACAGACCTTGAGATACCTACAATTGAGGAAGGTATGCACAAAATTATTTTATTCTGTTTAAATGTGCGGCAGTTATCGTTCGTCATAGAAACAATTACTCTTGTTAAAACATAAAATGTGGCCAGTAAACTACCCCTTTTCCTAAACCAATCTTCACCAAAATTGACAGGCCTTCAGTATTTTACAATTGAGGAACGTATGTAAAAAAATATTTGAATCTGTTTGAACGTGCGGCAGTTATCGTTCGTCATAGAAAAAATTATCGTTGTATAACATGTTGCAGGTAAACTACCCCTTTACCTTAACCGATCTTCAACAAAATCAACAGACATTGAGTTCTCTATAGCTCAGGAAGGTATGCAAAATATTATTTGATTCTCATTAAATTTACAGCAGTTATCATTCGTCATAGAAAAAATTACCCATGTTAAAACATATAACGTTGCAGGTAAACTACCCCTTTCCCTAAACCGATCTTCAACAAAAACAATAGGTCTTGAGAACTCTACAATTCAGAGCTTTATGCAAAACATTATTTGATTCTGTTTGAATTTGCGGCTGTTATCGTTTGCCATAGAAAAAAAATCTAGAGACAGACAGACACACAGATAGACACACAAACACACACAGACACTTTTTGAAAAATGACTTTTTTTCATGTTTTGAGGGTAGTACAATCAGAATCTGCAATAATCTCGACCACAATTTTTTTTTTGCTATCACCATACTTCCATTTTCCTTATGGAACATGGAAGTAAAATAGTTCAGGCTATAAGGTAAAACTTTTATGTTTTTACCCATAAAAAACTTTATGTTCCGAGTTGGTAGTGATTTAATTATATTTAGTTAAAAAACAGGCTTTTACATATGGTACAGGGATGCAAGTGTGTCACTATTCTCACCTTTAGTCATTTTTACTTCCATATTCCTTAAGGAATGGAAATATGGTGATGGCAAAAAAAATCGTGTTCGAGATTATTGCAGATTCTGATTCTACTACACTCAAAACATGAAAAAAAGTCGTTTACCGAAAAGTGTCTGTGTGTGTGTCTGTCTGTCTGTCTGTCTATCTGTCTGTAGATTTTTTTTCTATGGCAAACGATAACTGCCGCAAATTCAAACAGAATCAAATAATTTTTTGCATACAGCCCTGATTTGCAGAGTACTCGCGACCTATTGTTTTTGGTGAAGATCGGTTGAGGGAAAGGGGTAGTTTACCTGCAACGGTTTTTTTTTAGCAAGGGTAATTTTGTTTGTTTGGCAAACGATAACAGCCGCAAATTCAAACAGAATCAAATAATGTTTCGCATACAGCCCTGAATTGTAGAGTTCTCAAGATCTGTTGATTTTGGTGAAGATCGGTTAAGGGAAAGGGGTAGTTTACCTGTAACGTTTTATGTTTTAACAAGGGTATTTCCTATGGCAAACGATAACAGCCGCAAATTCATACAGAATCAAAAGATTATTTGCATACAGCCCTAAATTGTAGAGTTCTCAAGACTTATTGTTTTTGGTGAAGATCGGTTGAGGGAAAGGGGTAGTTTACCTGCAACGTTTTTTTAACAAGGGTATTTTCTATGGCAAACGATAACAGCCGCAAATTCAAACAGAATCAAATAATGTTTTGCATACAGCCCTGATTTGTAGAGTACTCAATGACTTTCGATTTTGGTGAAGATCGGTTAAGGGGAAGGGGTAGTTTACCTGCAACCTTTTACGTTTTAACAAGAGTAAAGTACTTGAAAATTTATTTAAACTTTTTGAAACAATGGTAATTGTTAAAAATAAAATAATTTTGTTGCCAGGCAATAAAATTATAATTTTTTCATTTTAATGTAATATAATATTTTTCATTTAATACAGCAATAAAAAGGCAGGTAAGACACAGCCTGGCTGTTTGGCTGAAAATGATTTTAAATATAAATCTTAGAATATGGAAGTCATGTATGGTTCTCCATACCGATATTTACTTCCATATTCCTTAAGGAATGGAAGTATGGTGATGGCAAAAAAAATCGTGTTCGAGATTATTGCAGATTCTGATTCTACTACACTCAAAACATGAAAAAAAGTCGTTTTCCGAAAAGTGTCTGTGTGTGTGTGTCTGTCTGTCTTTCTGTCTGTCTGTCTGTCTATCTGTCTGTCTGTCTGTCTGTAGATTTTTTTTCTATGGCAAACGATAACAGCCGCAAATTCAAACAGAATCAAATAATGTTTCGCATATAGCCCTGAATTGTAGAGTTCTCAAGATCTGTTGATTTTGGTGAAGATCGGTTAAGGGAAAGGGGTAGTTTACCAGTAACGTTTTATGTTTTAACAAGGGTATTTCCTATGGCAAACGATAACAGCCACAAATTCAAACAGAATCAAAAGATTATTTGCATACAGCCCTAAATTGTAGAGTTCTCAAGACCTATTGTTTTTGGTGAAGATCGGTTGAGGGAAAGGGGTAGTTTACCTGCAACGTTTTTTTAACGAGGGTATTTTCTATGGCAAACGATAACAGCCGCAAATTCAAACAGAATCAAATAATGTTTTGCATACAGCCCTGATTTGTAGAGTACTCAAGACCTATTGTTTTTGGTGAAGATCGGTTAAGGGGAAGGGGTAGTTTACCTGCAACATTTTTTTATCAAGCGTATTTTCTATGGCAAACGATAACAGCCGCAAATTCAAACAGAATCAAATAATGTTTTGCATACATCTCTGAATTGTAGAGGTCTCAATGACTTTCGATTTTGGTGAAGATCGGTTAAGGGGAAGGGGTAGTTTACCTGCAACCTTTTACGTTTTAACAAGAGTAAAGTACTTGTTTTGAAAGTTGTCACTGTTTCTGATCAAATTATTTGTAATTGTGATATGTTCAAGAACTTCATAATGATATGGAAGACAGTTTTTTTGCCCTTTGTTATGACAAAACTACAAATGCAAGTGGTCATAAAGAACTTCAAACTTCCGTGCGCTACTGGTCTACTAAACAAAATAAAGTGATTAATCGTCACCTACAAAACTATTTCAGGGGAAAGCCAAAGGTAATAGCATTTATGAGAAAATTAAAAATGGTATTGATAATTCAGATCTTTCACTGTCAAAATTACTCATTCTTGGGTCAGATGGTCCCATGTAAACAAGTCTGTTAACAGGCTAATGAATGAAGAAATGTTGATGTTGCACAGTAAGAAGCTTGTTGACCTGGGATTTTGTAATATCTATATTTTACATAATGTTTTTAAGAAAGGTTTGTAAAAATTAGAAACAGATGGTTCTGATTTGATTGTAGCTGTATATAATTTCTTTGATGGTTGGCCCTCAAGGTGGGAGGATTTCACACAAATACAAGATGAAGTTGGTGTTCCAAACCATCAGTTCCTAAAATATTGTTCATCCAGTTGGCTTATAATGGAAAAGTCTGCTCCAAGAATACTCGAGGAGCAGAATGCTATTAATACTTTTTTTTTAAATTTATTCCTTTAAATGACTCAAAAATAATATATCAACTGGCATTTATGAACTGATTACCAGACTACTTAAAATACCAACCATGAAAGCGGAACTCCTATTTGTTGTTTGCTCAAGTGCACTTTTATTTTCTCGCTTCACTGGTCTCTTTAAGAAAGATGAGCCATGTGTTCATCTGGTGTATTCAGTAGCTGAAAGTATTGTCCAGACCCTGGTAGGAAGAGTAGGTGTACAGCAATGAATTGACAGAAAGGCAGATACACTTTTTTGAAAACAAAAACTTATTTCTATTGTCACAAATGGTTATCAGTGATGAGGTAAACATAGCTTTGGGAACAATGTGTAAAGAAGATAGACTCTTATTCTTACAAGGTGCGTGAAACCATTATATTGAAGCATGCAAACATTATCAATACAGGTCCCATTGCTAATCACTTGGTACAACATTTTAGATTTTTGAAACCAAGTTAGATAGTAGCAGAATATTCTATAACGGACTTTTTAGCTGTTTCTAGAGTGGTACCTTTCAATGTTACCTTCTAATAAGTTAATTGATGAGTGGAAACTTTTTGGAGCTTTATGATCATCCTAAAGCTGAAGTTAATATTCCTGTAGATAGGTACTGCAGCTATTTTTAAGTAAGCAATATGCACCTGGTGGATTGAAGCACCCAAACGTAAGTAAAGTTATTAAATGCTCATTGTGTTTTTTTCATGGAATTGCCTATATAGAGCAGGTTTTCTTCTTCAGAAAGGTTCTTACTGAAGAACGTTCTAAACATTATGAGTACTTAATAGACCGTTAAAGATGCTCTCAAGTTGTGTAATAATAAGCCTGAGCTTGTACCAATTACCAGACAGTGGATAACTCTTGCTCAGAGTCTCCACAAATGCTAACTAAATTTTCTTGGAAGAAAGAAGAAGACTGGAAGATGATAAAAAAGAAAAGAAGAAGAATTAAATGAACAGGAAAAAAGGAAGCTGAAATTTTAAAAGAAATAGAAGACAGAAAGAAATCTTTCAAAAACTGAAAGAGGAAGAAGAAAAGCATAAACTTGCTAATACAGTACTTGAAGAAGCCAGCATTAGATTGCAGAAGGCTTTAGAAAAGAAAGGCTTTAAAGAAATAAACGTGGCAAATGCAATGCTTGCGGCTTTTCCAAAATGCAAAAGGAAGGAGAGAGTACGAGGAAAGCTATAAAAAACATGTATGAAAATATTGAGAAATGGAAAACTATTATAGACAAGAGGAAATCATCACTTATAACTTAATTTTTAATAAGAAACCAAAATTATAATTCTTAATCTTGTGTTGTTCAGATTAAATAAAATTCTGTCATACCCCATCCAAGAGGAAATCTCAGTGCCCATAATAAAAAACTATATTTCAATTGCTATCCTTTTTTGTACATTGGACAGCTAGACCCTATTTGTTTAATGACAATTATAAGTATCCAGTTTTTAAAGCTTTTAATTAAAAAATTGTGCTTCAAGTTATACATAATTAAATGTGTAAAACATGGAGGTTTGATCTTATCAGACTTTTTGGTAGGGGATTTTCACAAAAAAATTTCATATGTTTTACATAATTGACCTTCCAAGTCAACTAAAAGAAATATTAAACAAAACAAAATCCCTATGCCATGTACCATTCATATCACTTTTTGGTTATATTTTTTGGTCTATTTGTCACTTTTCTCACCTTTTAGAAACCATTACGGTTGCATGATAAAATTCCTTCCTAAATTATGAGTCTTACAAAGCCACAGACTCTTACCCTGTCGGCTTTTACTTATGACTGTGTGTGTGTGTGTGTGTGTGTGTGTGTGTGTGTGTGTGTGTGTGCTGTAAAACAATAAACAAGAATTTGCACCACTGCCTCTCACCATACATAGCACATGACCAATAGAATACTGTTGCAGAACATTATGGCCTACTGAGTGCTGATTTCTTTAAAACACTTATTTACTCCTTTTTTTGTTGTTTTATTTCCATTAGTATTTTCAGTAAACTTTGTAAAGAGTGATTTAAATCTGTGGTGCTGTTAATTAATTGTGCTCATAAAGTTACAAATATATATATTAACCATGTTGTCTACATATGTATTTTTATAGTGTGTAATCTCATTCTGTTTGTGTCATTGTCACTATTATCAGCTATGTTATTTTTACTCTAACAAAATGGAAAACATATTAATGCCATAAAGTATGGTTATTCACTGCAAGAAGTAGGAAATTATTAAAAATGTTGTCACATGTATTGGTAAAGAAAGCAAATAAAAGAAGCATTGGTTCTGTCTTTGGAAGTAACCAAGAGATCAAGTGGGGGTGTAGGCTATATTACATTAAGAAAAATTGTGATTTAAATATATGGTGCAATTGCAGGTTTCCCAATTCACTACACAAAAACACTGAAAAGAGAGTAAAAAGTTACTTTTTCAGTAAGAAAGAACAATCAATTTTGACATAAGTATTATTTAAAGAACCATTTAAGGTTTTGCTACTAAAAATTGCTACTTTAACAACTTTTACTACTTCCAAAATAAAAATAATTTTTAATGGAATGGAAATTTTAAAAGAAATATTTATATACTGTGGTGTTCAAGATGGAAGAAATGTGATGAAGAAATTTTATATATTGGATTTTTTTGCATAGACGGGACCTAAGTAGATATTATGCAATTTTGATAAATTTAGGCAAGGAAGAACTTGTTGAAGGTGTTTTTTCACATTATTTTCAAAAATTGTTTTGAGGGACCTCTTTGATATTCAGAGCTGGAACAACACTAAGAGACTCTATTAAGAAACACATGAATGTGAATCAAAATGAATTTCAACATATTCAGTTACCAAGAATGTCATTTGTGATAATCAACAGTCCCCTCCCTTATCACAATCAGCAAGTAGACAAATCACCAAATTACATCATCTACAAAAAGCAGTATCATACCTATTGAAGAAAGGAGCATAGTGTTATGTAACCATGGAAAAGTCAGTTGTTACTTGTCAAGACTGAGACAAAGGTATAATATTAGAGAAAGCTGTAGACAATACCAAGATATTGATAAGATTATTCTCACAAGATGTTCTGTTCTGACTTTTAAATGTTGCTGCAATGATGCGTATAGCTTTATGGGTATTATTTCTTTTCACACTAATGAAAATTTCAATTACTCAACATCAATAACAGAGTTGTATAATTTTGTATTTTTTATTTTAGTGTATTTTTTAAAATAGATTTTTTAAGTACTTGATACATCTGTTAAAATAATGTGGAGATATTAATAGTAAAAAACTGTTGCATAATTTTTTAGTCCTTGAGAGTCATTTCCATTTGCAAGGATCTACAGTCTTTATACTGAGTACTACTGAAATACCATATCTGATGGTGACACCACATTGGTGTCAGCGTTTGCTAGCTGTCTAATATCAGACCAGCTGAATCATTATTCAAGTGATTATAATATTAAGCATTATACATTGTCAGACAGTATGTTTATGTAACAATAATTGGAAGTTTTCAGGTTTGTTAAGGATTCAATTTGTAAAATAGTTACACTGTGTTTGGTTTTGAACTGAGTGAGTCTATAAGTCTGCTAAAACTGAAGAGATCTTATGATGTTTCTCCATCTTGGAAATAAATGAAATATTTATTTATTAAACACCTCTACTTTATTTAACAGAACATGTTTCAGCGGCCTCAGCATGACTGTTATGAATAGCTTGAGTGTTGTGTCAACATGCTAAACAGTCAGTCTGAGAACAGTGGTCAGTGGCATCAAAACAGTGTTCCACTTGACCAAACTTTAGTGGTGTGATAACAGTTAGTGTTTTTTATTTACTGCTGCAAAGCTCTGAAAGCTGACAGCAAATATGCAAAGTTTTATACCTACATTAGCATCCTACATACACATTCTACATTTTACAGCTTAGCATATTACACGGTATACTGCAATTGAAAGACAAAGCAGCTACATAAATAGCAGAATTGAACAAGCTACAAGAAACATTTGGTCTCTACTTGTACATTTGATATGCCAATAACAATGTACAGATTTTAAATTCCAATTAATTGAAATCACAAATAAATTGATAATAACAGATCAAATTTTTGGTATATAAAGTAATTACTAAGGCTCACATTAGTGTAATTATGTTTAAAATGTTTTATTGGAAAATCCACAAAAATGTACTGAAGTATGATTATTATAAAAGAAATACAAAAATAAAACAGTTGACTAAAAAAGTCTGTAGGACTAAGCATTGTAACTCACTGTATATTCACTAAAAGTGTTGCAGAATTCAGCAAAAATGAAATTCAGTTTTAATGGTCAGAACTGACATGATTCTAAAATGACTTATTGATCCCTTCTTTAAAGATCCATAAATCCCTTCTTTAAAGTATTCTAAGTACATATGTAAGAAATATATTTTTATCAAACGGCCCTCAAGACAAAATTGTCTGAACCATCTTTTTCCATAATGTCAAACATGGATGTTCAATCTCAACCTCATTAACGGATATAAAAATCTATAGGACCGTAATTACGTCTCGTTACAACATGGCGCCCAACCTGGAGGCATTGAATTAGGTAAAGACACATCAATATAATCACGTTTGAGGCGTGAATTAGGTGAAAAACATTTAACCTAATCCATAAATAAACAGATAATTGACCTAATTTTTGAGGGAGCTGCAATACACACAAACGAAAATGCCCGAACAAGAGAGACGATTAAAATACGCAGAATGGATGACAGTGTTATTTAAAAAATTCAGCAAGGATATGGAGTATATTAATGAAAATACCACTGATCACAAATGAGGACAGATGAGGCGTGCGAATAGAATGGTGTCACCGAACGACAACATGACGTTGAGAGATATTTATGATGAAATGTGGGAGCTAGACGCAAAGTATGATAAAGAAGAGACTATCGGGACAACCCACGAAAATAACGATAACAATGTGGAAGGAATGACCGAGGATGATTGAGATAGATGGAATGATAATCTTAAACGAATGAAAAACGAAAGAACGGGAATATATGCACATTTGAAAGAGCAATATACACAGGGGGAGTATGAACAAATGAGACAATTGATAAGACAACCAGAGAAACCGGTACAAACGGAAAATGCAGAGCTAAAGGAATGGATAAGGGTTATGTTTGAACAATCCAGAGAAGATATTTAGAAATGGAGGGAAGAATTAAATAAGAAGCGTAAAAGGAAAATGAGTAGTAAAAACACAGAAGAAATAATGAATGAGAATAAACAAGTAACAGTAACAATAACAGAAGTACCCGAGGATGAAAACTTGGAACAACAAAATCTGCCAATAGATGATAGTAAAACGGAGATAGAAGAAATACCAAACGATGAAAACATCGGACATTCAAACCAGAAAATAGAAGGTAATGGAGAAAAGAAGAACCAAATAACTAAGAAAACGGAAGAGAAGAAGATGAAGATAAGAGGAATAATACGTCCTAAGAAAATCAAAATTACACAAGAAGTGTTAGAGATGACTCAGAGTGGTCTAATTAATCTACTTAACCTTCCAATTGTTGACCACAGAGAAGGAATTAATATGAAGAATTATAGAAGGAACGTCATGAAGATGTTCGAAGAGGACCACCATGTGACGATGAGAAGAAAGGTAACCAATAAGGTGTTTAAATTAAATACACCTGAAAAAGACATACTTCTCAAGAGATCAGAGATGTCGTCAATAACCGAGATACCAGGAATGCATTTGGGTAATAAACCAGATGATGAAGTAATGGAAGTGGACCTTAAAATAAATAAAAATTTTATAGCGGCAAAATGGAAGAGCCGGATGTTAGCAAGATACGTGACAAGGACAGAAACAAATCTAAACACAATGATAATCCAAACAACAAGAGCAGATGAAGTAAGTGACTACGGATAAAACGAATAAAGATACATTGAGAAAAAGGGACGGAATTTTTCGATACTGACCAACGCAACCAAAAGAAGAAAAAGGAATATATCTAAATAAATATAATTATATACCAAATAATGAAAATGAAACGAACCAATCAAAACAATAAGAAGAAAAATACAATCCAGAATAAATGTTAACTATCAAACATTTGAAGGAGAAGAGGAGAAAAACACAAAAGAGAGTATTATATAAGAGAAGGCTATAATAAAGGGAAGAATAGAGAAGAAAAATGATAATACAATAAATCTACAACGATGAGACAATAGACTATTGAGTAAACTTAATACAAGACACAGAGACTTTAATAATGATTTCAACCACAATAAGAAGAAAAAGTTCATCCAGAATAAATGTTAAAAATCCGACATTTGAAGGAGTAGAGAAGAAAACCACCAAAGAGAGTATTATGTAGATAAGATTATAAGAAAGGGAATTGATCAAGAAGAAGAAGGAAAAAATCAATATGAAGAACATTTGTCACAAGAAGAAGAAAAATAAAAAGAATGTACACCTGCTACTTGTCAACAACATTAAGTAATAAAGGTCTACAGAAATAAGAAGGAATGCAGAAGAAAATTTATAATCAAATATAGACGGCAAAAGAGTGAATAACCCCAAGAGTGTTTTTTATTAGTCGCCAATCGACTACTTATAAGTGTTTATATAATGAATTGACTGTAGAAATGTTCCAGCAATCATTTTCATGAGCAGAGATGATGTTCCTCTGATCTAAAACAGTGTAGTATGGCCAGCAGAGTATTGTAGCCATAAGTGCCACTCTGGACTGCCCCAGCTCAAGTGATAGGGAAAAAATGTTAGGGAAACTAAATATTTAAGGGATAACACGCCAGCCAAGAAGATGTTTAACCAGATTCCAGAATTATGAAGGAAGATAAAAGGTAGAAATTTAATGAAGTAAGGACAAGTATAAAAGTAGATAGAAATATGAAAGCATTATATGTGACTAAAAAGTAAAATAAAAAATTGATAATTTCTTCAATACTAAAGAAGAATCTCAGAAATAATCAATTCTTGTAGGGAGGCAATATGTAATGGTACATATAACACATCCAACACCAACGTATCACAAATAAATTGAAAGCCACTACAAATAAAAATATCTACAAAGTTGAACTTACCATCATGGATAAAGCAAGTATCATAAGCCAAAATAGATGAATAAAATGAATAATGAATTACCAGTAAATGTACAACTGAAGAAAATAAAACAAGACTAATGACCAGACGACATACATAATTACCCAATAGATCAAACAGTGAGAAGGAAACTAGTGACAACACCACAAAGAAGAAATCTACTAAGAATGAGGAAGGAATCAGTGCAGAGAAGAAGAAAACATATCCAGGTCAAACACCAAAGGGAGATAATATGGATTAGAATGAATTAACATATGCAAATAAAAGTATTATTATAGAAAAAGAAAGTATAAATGAAACAAACAACATGATTTAAATCCCTAAGCTGTAAAATTGACACTGACCTAAAACTTATTAATCAAATACCTTCCTTAACAATGCAATACAAACAGAACTCAATAAAAGTTAATTATTGAAAACAGAAGTTAATAAAGAGAATGAGTAACAGTATGATAATTTCATAGCTAAATGATGTATAAACATGACAAAAAGGACTATGTTCAAAACACTAATAACAGACTGTAAAGTAGAATTGGAATTGTAAATAACCACTAATTATCAATAATAAAGACTGTGAAAATAAACAAATTGAAATCTAGTGATAAACAATAAATATACCAGTGCTATATAAAGTTAAATAAATCAGATGTAATGTAGAAATTCAAAACTGACAATCAACCATTGTTGAATAATTAGATTATAACATACCCTAATCTGGTCAACTAGTTTTCAACTCAAAACTATACAAAAATAAGACTAAAGCAATGTTGAACTAAAATGTATTGTAGTATGACATAAATAGATAATATAAGGAACATTTATTGTACTACAGATAATGTATTAAGGAAATATAAAGGCTGAATTGATGTGATTTAATATAACCAAATGCCTGACATAGAATGGTTGCATGAGACAACAAAATTACCTAGTAAACTTGTAATAAAAGAGTAGGAACTCAACTAATAACATTGAATAAGGCAGAATAAAGTTTAAATAAGAGAATTCAATGATTATAGCCACCTAATTAACAATAATAACACAAATAATAAGTAAACCATAGTGACAGCTAGATGCAAGTAATCATGGTAACTACAAACCAAAGTAATTGTCAATGTAAAATGCAGAATTAACTACTGCACAGTACTAACAGTGTTATCAGGACACTGATAATAGAACAATAATGAGATTAATTTGAAAGAATTACAACTCATGAAAAAATGTAACTTTCAAGAGTACTGAAAACTCACCTAAAAGACTATAATTAAGGTAATAAAACCCAGGGATAAATACAAAGGACACTATCAGAAGTGATAATGACCAATGCATTATGCATAGGCCATAATAAAATATTATCATCAACAACTATTATTGTAATATTATTGATAAACAATGTATGTGACAATAAGTCTAGGATTTGAACCTAGGAAAATGGATATTTTATAATTATTAGTACATGTCTAGAAGTAAAAAGTGCATAATACTATAATAATATGTTATCACCATGAACACACGGGATAAAAACAATATATTTAAGGTATTAGGTAATTTAAGAAGTATTATTAATTTATGCCAAGTGCAGTTTTATCAACCCCATATCAGAACTATATGATGAGGGTATGCAAATTACTCGTAATCAAAAGATAGAAATGATGGGAGTTATAAAAATATTGTCAGTGTATTTATAGATAAGATATTTGACTTATAAGAAAAAATTAGTAAATGACAAGCCCTTGCGCTTGGCTGGGTGACCAGTAAATCAGTCTCAAACCCAGCTACTGACACTAGTTTAAGCTTCTATTTTGACGACCCTCACCGAGAGTACACGACATAAAGACAATTAGCCAATCAGAGCTCATTAAAAAATACGAAGTGTCGAATCCCGACCAGGTAACCATATTCAGTTCAACACCGGCATCCGAGAGATACTCCACGTTAGCGGAGCGGCCATCACAACATTGAATTGACAGCCGACAGCTGATAATGCACAGCTCGAAACTTTGAGTTGAGGTTAGGTCGGACCGAAAGGACAGTGAAGTCTATTTTCAAAGTGTTCTATAACGGAGTTCATGCGTATAGGCAGTGTGTGATGTGAATTAAAGAAATTAATTAAAATATTAATTAATTATTAAAAGTTAAAAAAGTGTTAATTTTTCGAATCAACAGAATACGCAAGTATCAGTGCATATGATCATTATATTATATAACAAATCATTAATCAATTAAGGAACGCTAATAGCGGATTTAATTTATTTAAATTAAATAACAAATAACCCTATTTCCACAAGGAAGGGGACTTTGAAAAATAACATAAACAATAATCAAATGAAAGATTTTGCTAATGACAATTTTAACTTTCTTCGATTGAAATCAATTGTAATAATTTAAGGAGAGACGTTGAGTAATCAATGAGGGAAAAATGAATCCTAACAATTAATCATTTTAAGATATTATTGTATTTAATTGTAGTACATTAACTCAAGGTCACGCATAAGTGGACCCAAGTCGTAGTGAATTAATTTAAATTACCTGTTTTGTTTATATCCAACTTTGGAGATCATTCAGGAAAATAACACTGAATTTAATACCTAATAATGATGTACAAAATAAGTAAAGCCTCAAAGAAGCATCCATTAATTAATGTTAAATAAATAAGGTTACAATGAAACGTAATTAACCTCAATTGTAAACAACGAACAATCGTTCATATTTTGTGTTATGTTAAACCAACAATTAATATTTTATTCTCCGCCTACTCATTATCACAGTAGTGCATTTTATTGTTGAAGTGTATCTTGCAGACTCAAAGAACCTACTAATTTTATAAAGCATAATAACCAAATTATTTATAAACAGAAATAATCGATTTGCAAAATGCAGTCATACCACCCTGAGAGTTTAATAATTTTAAGAGACCATATTCAACTTTAATTATTTTTAAAAAGGAAAATAAATAATAAAATTGTAACAACAACCTTTCAACTTGAGTTAAATAAATAACTATTGTTTCACGAACAAATAGAAGTGTTGACATTTATTGGAAAGAATAGAATTACAGCTTAGGTGAGCAACAAGAGACGGTTGGTACCAGGAGCCAGAGCGAGAATTCAAATTTAATGATTCTCACCAGGAATATTATTTCATATTATTAGAGTACTAAAACTGCTAGTAAGTATCATATAAATGTTGTGCATATGTTGATTTCAATACAGGTATGTATCGATCGACTCACCGCAGCTAATGGCAGAAAAGTCAACACTACTTATTCAGATACGAACTCAAGACATCGAACTACAATTATAAAAAAATCTAAACATTTAATAAACAATTTCAAGAGTAAGTGAACAGATTTATTTATATTGGATTCAATAATAGATTGAATTGAATTGAATAAATCACTAAAAAAACAAAACCTTAATAATAATTATAAAACTTCTACAAAATGGTGAACAACGTTTGAGACAATTAATTAGGTTCAATCTCAACCTCATTAACAGATATAAAAATCTATAGGATCGTAATTACGTCTCGTTACAATATTCATCTCAAATTAATTCAACTATTTTATGAAACGCATTTTAATTACTTTAATGATCAAATTGCTTTAATTACTTTAACAAAATTCATAATGACCGACTGTCAATCATTAAAGTTGAGTATACTTCATACACCTCGTTGTATTCTCTGTTACCTTATCATTACAATAACATAACCTTATTCCATAAGTACATTTAACAACAACACAAAAGTATGTACAATCCACATTATTATCTGTTATAGTTTACCACAATCATTTCATAATTCAGTCCATTTCAAAACCCACTACACTCACATCGTTAAATGTTCATGAACAATAAATATTTATCCTCCATCATCAAACAATAATCTTGTCTTACGTCTACACAATTCATTTTTAATTAAATACATTTTGTGATTATTAATATAATAACCATCATCATCAATTTTATCCATTGTATCAAGATAGTATTTAACAACATTATTGCATACTATTAATTCATAAAACCTGTCGACTTTCGGTATGGTCAATTCTCCTTTAGTATTATCTGTTACGATTAAATCTTTTATTATTTCCTCAGTATAGTAATCATCTACTACTAGTAACCCCATCTTATATACAGGTAAGTCATCAACATTATTATCGCCTCTTGCTACACTGACTACATCGTAAGGTAAGCATTCAATATCATCATCTACTCTGTCACTGTTCATTCTCTCTTTTAATCCTTTATAACTTCTATTAACTTCAAACAACTCTCTCTCTCTCTCTCTCTCTCAAAATACCTCTCATCATAACACCATTTCACTTTCTCTCTATCATTCCATGCAGAGGGTACTAAATCATAAAAACACCTCCTGGCTCTTCCAGGAACACCACAAAAACTCGGGGAACAATTTGAAAACACATCGTCTTCCACTAAGGGACTCTCGCCCTTCAAAAACACCAGTGAACACCTTGGTTTACAATAAACCCGGGGAAAATTTACACTCTGCCCTATAGTTCTACTTAAATACTCCTCATATTCTCTCTCAAACTTACAAACACTGATTTCTACCCCTTCACAACCCCCTACTCCCATTACTCTCTTACTACCCCCTACTGTCTCTATATTCTCATCACCACTATGAATTTTCACTGTATCACCTTTAAATACCCCGTTTTCAACTATCTTACCACTACTACTTGTTAACTCATTATCAGAATTATCACTTATAGTTTCACTATCTGCGTTATCAGATTTACTCACCTGTTTCCATTTATTTTCTCTCCCCTCCTTTCTCTTTCTACTTTCATTTACTTCGTCTTGTAATTGTTTTACAATAGTACTAAAATGTTCATCAACTTCTTTTAAACTATTATTAATATAGATATTTTGTTGTTTTATTTCGTCTCTAATCTCATTGAAATTACTATTTATTTAATTGAATCTACTATTCTGTACATCAAATTTACCATTTACTTCGTTAAATTTAACATTTTGTTGCTCTAAAATTAATTGCAACGTATTCATTACCTTCTCATTACTATCTATAGATTGTTTATTTTGGATAGGTGTTGATTGATGTTCAACGTTTTCCATTATTCTCGACTCTGTTAATTGACTTTCTGTATTACTGTCAGTGAAGCTGACTTCCTCATTATTATTTTCACTCGTACTCATTTTGACTATTTAATTCTTACAGTACACATAAACAGACCATATCATATTATAACATAACCTTAATACATGCGTTTATTTATATTTCCTTAATTTACCTCAAACAACCATTTTGTTCTCCAAAACAGGCCCACATTTGCATAAATAATATTTATGCAAACGTCTCCTGTTCGAGCGCCAATATAATATTCTTTACTATTTCACTTTTATTTACTTACCATTTTTATACACTTCCATACCACCAAGATCTGCCCAGAGCTCGTGTAAGCGTTTATTTGGAGAACAGAAATTAGGTTGTCTGAAATAAATGCTTTGAGTCCATTTGTTTTCAAATGAATTCAATTTTATTTGTCATATTATTCCTTAATTCTGCATAATAAAAAAAATTTAAATTGACTTACTTTCCATTATAACTAACAATATTCTTTCTCCCTCTTCTACACATTTTACTATATGAACAATAAAGGATACATTGGTTATTTTAAAATTAACCCTGCTTTTATAAGATTACCTACAATCAAACTAGTGAAAACAAAACCAAAAAATAGATATTGAGAACTTAAACTAAATTTACTTATCGCAAACCAGTGTTATTCATTACATAATTTTTTACTCACATACACACTCAATCATATCTTTAAAATCCCCATTTTCAATACATAACTCTTTCAGTTTTATCAAAATTTATACAGCTGTATAATTTGTTAAAAATTGTTCAAAAATATAAAATTGTTCAAAAGTTACTCATCCTCGTAGCCTGTCTCTCCGACGTTGCATCACTACTGTACATTCACGTTTTTGTCCGTTTAACGTCCGAAATATTGATGAAAACTGTTCTAAACTTAAACTTGTGATGTGTATTACTTTTATTCACATTTTTATTGCTGTTTTACATTAACTCACTCTTTATTAGTCGGCCGAGTTGATAGTTTGCTCGCGAGCACTATTTTTCTGACTGCACAGTCTGGAGGATTTTCATCGACTGAAGTTTCCAAAATGGCTAAGCGTCTCTCTGCGCCTGGCAACTTGGTATCCCATTGGCTGGCGAGCGTCTCGCGGTTTTCTCGTAGTCTCGTATAAGGCGATAAGGAATTCTTGAATGTGACTTTCACGTTGTGAAAAGGCGGCACACTCGCGTGCTCATACACATTCCCAGACTCTTAATTGCTTTTGTACCTCGCTTGGCCTGACAACAAGCTAACCACAGGTGTTAAAAAAAACAAGCCTTTGTGATAAAAAAAATGCCCAGCCGGGTTGGCCCCAGATTATTACAATTATTATGAAAAATAAAAAAAAATATAAACCCTCAGCCTTATTTGCCCTGTTACAATACCACCCCCCCCAATGAGAGGTTTTCTGTCGAAAGAGAAAAACTCTCATTGCCTAAAAAACCTAAGAGGACCAGCAAGGATATGGCGGCACCTCCCATAAATCCTTATTAAAATCATTGGTAACTTATCCCCCTAGTCCGGTGATTGCGGCCGCCCCTGCATGACCTTACTGGACTTCCCTTTACGAGATCCCAACACCATAAAGTCAGACAGGCACATCACCACAGTATCACCAGACTCTGTAACATTCACTAAAAATATCAATAACTGGTCTTTTACCGAGCCACATCCCCAACTTGTTTGTTTTCCTCTTAGCCCATACTGGTTTGCATTAAGAAACACTGGTTGCATCTATACGTACATTCTTAACATAAACATATTACACTTGTTTATACTACATTCCTAATCAAATAACCATTCATATTTCACAAACCTAGCCTCAAAATACATTACTAACCTTTCAATTTCTATTAACTAAACATTTTAACTATTTATCTTGCATTATCATTTCAACTTGAAATTTTCTTAAATATTTTAATCATTTAAATTTAATTGTCTACTATTTATTATCCATTTCAAGTCAAAAAAATAAACTATTCCAATCCATTACACATATTTCCATCTTTTAAATTAATTTACCCATCTCTCAATTAATTACTTTAATTGCATTATTTAAAACCTTTTACATTAATTAAATCCCTTCACATAAATTTTAATTACCTCATAATTAAACACTGTGAGTTACTTCAAAACGATTTTAGTTCATGTAATTTCATCCTGTATTTATTTACTTTCATAATAAAATTCATCTATCATTTTCTATAATCTTCAAATCCAAACTAATCCAAACAATTTACTACCCAAATTTCTATTTTTTTGTTGTTGCAACTATACATTGATTACACAAAATATAATATACACATAACACCAGCGGATATCTCATCATACCATCATAAGCTTATACAGAGAACATGAACACATAATACCACTGTAATTCCAATTTTTTAATTAAATTTTCCAACTGTTAAATTATAATTTCTACTCAGAATTTTTTTTTCAATGTTTACCTCTTCTATTTACATTAAGATTTACAGTCACTATCTCCATTATAAGGCATACTACTTCGGTTATTTTGTATACAATACAAAATGTGATTATATACTACACAGAAAATTATTCAATACAATAGATACATAAATCATCACACCAACCTCCTCCAATACTTCAGTACGATTAGCACAATTACAATAATATTATTATCAACTTTATCTTCTCTTTATTCAATCAGAGCTTATTTATTAACAATTTAAAAACCTTCTTCCACACACACTATTGCTCCCCCTGGACTGTAGCACCCAGTTGCCTCCATAAGAACTGAAGTTATTTAGGGTGTAGACCCTACAGTAGCTGGCTGCCTACACCGTTCTTGCTTCAGCGTTATAAAACATTCGGAATTACTGGTATCTGAGGACACCAGTAATCCTACTAAAAATTAGTTATATGCCCTTAAGACGGTCTACCATCCCATTCGATGGATAGCCGCTGTTCCATAGTCATGGTGATTCCCCTGATTAATTTCTAAATTCACCTTTACAACGATAACAAGCTATGGCCAGAATTAGGCAGCGCGTAACGTAATGTGCCCTGACCATAGCCAGTCAAAGCTGAGCCAATTCCACGGTCAGGGTTCGGTGAAGCCGTGACCACCCGAAAGTGGGGAATCACGTCTAAAATATACAATACATGTTACACATTAATACATAGTTACATACTACTCAACTAGACACCTTATGCTTCCCATAATCAACATAATACAACATAATAAACACTCAAAATTAACATTGCTATTATTACATCAAGACAAACCTTTCAAATTTAAGTTTGACTAAAAATTACACACCTTACAGCTTTACTTTAGTTTCAAATTCTATTAAATCTTTCACTCGTTACATTATAAATTCAACTATGAATTTCTATTAAGCATTTTAATCATCAATTGGTTCCGGTGACTCCCAGTCATTCATAATGATCTGATTTATTGAACGGGCATTTAGACATAACCTTACTCACCTTCCTTCTAAAAACCACTAACGGATTTGCATAGGGTGACACCGATCTCTCAATAAAATCCCCCTCCAATCCTTTATCTAACTCTACTTAAATCATTCTCCTCTTATAACAAATCACCTGATACCCTTTTTGTACATAGGATGTGTGTTCCCGCACCACCAGCTCATTCCCTTATCAGTTCCTGGCCCTTTCAGGTAACTCTGCAGCCCTCTTTAAAACTTTTCAACTCCCGCCACAACGCCTTGCGTTGAGGACTACCTACACCTCCACTGCAAAATTTATGTACCCTGCTCTCACCTATTTACTCTCCACTTTCATCACTCCCTTTCTCTCTACACACATTCACTCTCGCTACTGTGTCCCTACTACTGACCCGTTTCTGTATTACTTTTATACAACATTCTTATTTTGTCTAATACCCATTTAAAGTTGACTCTGACTGACTCAATGCCTTATTGAACTAATCATCACCCACTCCATCTTTTACCACATTTTACAGTAAGTTAATCATTGAAAATTACATTAGAAACTTCATAACTACCTCAAACTAATTTAATCACCTAATTTAAATTCTTTCAAACTCATTTAATTTCATTATTAAAACATTTTACTTTACTTCAATTGCATTATAAAATTCATACTTACATATGGTCAATCATTCAATCAAATAAAAACATGATTACTGTCATAAACTCAAAACTATAAACATTTATCACAACAAATATAACATACCTAACCATATATACCTTCTGATACCTTATAATAACAATATAACTCAATACCTAAACACATTGTATGTTTAATCATTTACTATTTATTATAAAGTATAACTCTCAGAAAAATTATTTAAATTTATTACCAAACTTCATCTATACATCATTTTAAAATAATTAATTCATCTGAAATTAATTAAATTATTTTATCAAACACATTTTAATTACTTTAATGATCAAATTGCTTTAATTACTTTAACAAAATTCATAATGACCGACTGTCAATCATTAAAGTTGAGTATACTTCATACACCACGTATTCTCTGTTACCTTATCATTACAATAACATAACCTTATTCCATAAGTACATTTAACAACAACACAAAAGCATGTACAATACACATTATTATCTGTTATAGTTTACCACAAATCATTTCATAATTCAGTCCATTTCAAAACCCACTACACTCACATTGTTAAATGTTCATGAACAATAAATATTGTGCTGTTATTTTATGCAAGTATTGTACTTATTATATGCCCCACGTTGTTGGCGACATTTTATGTGCTGTAATTTATTTATAAGTATTGTAATGAAAATATTTAACTACAGATATTACTTTTTTCTATCTGCACATGAAAAGAAAACTCTATCTCAGGGTTAACAATTATTAAGTTGATTTATATTATTTAATACTGTGAATGATTTTTCTATTCTTTTCTTTAACCCATACCAAATAACGTTAGTGTATAAATTTTTTAATAAATAACAAGGTAATAATAGCTACCATAAAAATGTAAATAGTTTGAATCTGAGCTCTTCACAACTGCACTGGGTTCAATTCTCGCTGATGTTTATCATCTTAAATGTAATGTTAGGCTTCGTGGTTTCTTCCTTCTCTGGGATTTCTTATTAGATTCAATGTTGAATTATATTTTCTTCTATGATTACTAAATTGATGCTTCTTCTGAATATCAAATTTTATTGTATTGACGATCAAATTATCTTCCAGGACAGGCTTCCTCTTTTAGTTCGGCGTTCTATAAATGATATACTCAGACTTCTTGAAAATATTGGTTTATTAAGTTGTACAAAAATTATAATTCTTTCAATGTTACAGGTTTATACTCTTGTATGTTTATTAGATTCAATATCAATATTAACTTCCTTCTTTTAAATGTTTCCTATATTAAATACAAAATTAAACTCTTTTATAAAAATTAAACTCTTTTAATGTGTATCTTATTACATACCAAATTAGACTAAAAAAATTGTCTTCCATTTGAATACAATTCAAATCGAACAATTTACAATTTGCCATTTAGATACCTAACTACATTCGTCACATCTTTCCATCATATGACTCTTAAAAACATATATAATTTTATTAATTATTATTAATTACATTTATTTGACTTTTTACATTATCCATTATAATTAGTATATTTTAGATTACTATTCTATTAATCTTTCCTTTTATTTGAATGTTTATTTCCAATTTAATATAATAATTGTCAACACATATTTCTTAATGCTGTTCTATATAATATTGGAGTCTACCTCTATGTTGGTCGTGACTCACAACTCAATATTTTTGTTTACAATTCTAACATATGTTCACCATACTACTAAATTTATACCTTTTCTCTTTTAAAATTATTATTTGATTCTTATGTACTGTGGTATATTTTAAAAGCAGTACAATATTTATCCTCCATCATCAAACAATAATCTTGTCTTACGTCTACACAATTCATTTTTAATTAAATACATTTTGTTATTATTATTATAATAACCATCATCATCAATTTTATCCATTGTATCAAGATAGTATTTAACAACATTATTGCATACTATTAATTCATAAAACCTGTCGACATTCGGTATGGTCAATTCTCCTTTAGTATTATCTGTTACGATTAAATCTTTTATTATCAGTTATTTTCTCTATGTTAGCAGTCTTCATAACAACTTTGTAAAATTTTGTTGCTTCCCTGCTATATACACTTTTTCCTCGAACGAGGCCTTTCGGTTTTGCAACCATTATCAAGTTCTTCCTACAACAACATTAAAATACTTACTTCCCTTATATATATACTAACCCTTCCACGCATCACCGGTTACATTCAACCAATAGGAGGCATTAATACTGCCCAGTCCTTGCCAGCCCCGCCCCTTACTCAGTCAACTTGACCTCGTCATATACATTTCCTCTAGAAATCTCCTATAGCTTTCTACCTTCTGAACCTATCCTGTAACTGTATTACACCTTTTATACACTACTCTTTCAAAATATAGTAAAATATATCCTCATTACTAAATTCAGTCTTTATGTTCATCAGCACAATACTATTCTTTTTCCTTACTTTTAATATTTCTAATTTTTCATACAATTTGCGTTTACTTATGTTATTCTCTAACCTTACTATTTTGACGTTCTCTGTTGGGTCTAAAAACCTATGCCCTGTTTCATTAAAATGTCTCGCATAGAGCGAATTCGTAGTTCTGTCTCCTTCTCCTCTCGCATGCTCTCTCAATCTAATTTCAAACTTACGTCCTGTTTCACCCAGGTACACCTTATCACACTGTTTACAGTTCAACTTATAAACACCGCTTTTCTGTAATTCAGGCGTTATTTCAATACTACGTTATTTCTTTTTTACCGCTACATCTATATTGTGTTTATTATAAATCTTTTATTATTTCCTCAGTATAGTAATCATCTACTACTAGTAACCCCATCTTATATACAGGTAAGTCATCAACATTATTATCACCTCTTGCTACACTGACTACATCGTAAGGTAAGCATTCAATATCATCATCTACTCTCTCACTGTTCATTCTCTCTCTTAACCCTTTATAATGTCTATTCTTCTATTAACTTCAAACAACTCTCTCTCTCTCTTTCTCTCTCTCTCTCTCTCAAAATACCTCTCATCATAACACCATTTCACTTTCTCTCTATCATTCCATGCAGATGGTACTAAATCATAAAAACACCTCCTGGCTCTTCCAGGAACACCACAAAAACTTAAGGAACAATTTGAAAACACATCGTTCTTCCACTAAGGGCTCTCGCCCTTCAAAAACACCAGTGAACACCTTGGTTCACAATAAACCCAGGGAAAATTTACCCTCTGCCCCATATTTCTACTTAAATACTCCTCATATTCTCTCTCAAACTTACAAACACTGATTTCTACCCCTTCACAACCCCCTACACCCATTACTCTCTTACTACCCCCTACTGTCTCTATATTCTCATCACCACTATGAATTTTCACTGTATCACCTTTAAATACCCCGTTTTCAACTATCTTACCACTGCTACTTGTTAACTCATTATTAGAATTATCACTTATAGTTTCACTATCTGCGTTATCAGATTCACTCACCTGTTTCCGTTTATTTTCTCTCCCCTCCTTTCACTTTCTACTTTCATTTACTTCATCTTGTAATTGTTTTACAATAGTACTAAAATGTTCATCAACTTCTTTTAAACTTTTATTAATACAGACATTTTGTTGTTTTATTTCGTTTCTAATCTCATTGAAATTACTATTTATTTCATTGAATCTGCTATTCTGTACATCAAATTTACCATTTACTTCGTTAAATTTAACATTTTGTTGCTCTAAAATTAATTGCAACATATTCATTACCTTCTCATTCCTATCTATAGATTGTTTATTTTGGATAGGTGTTGATTGATGTTCAACGTTTTCCATTATTCTCGACTCTGTTAACTGACTTTCTGTATTGCTGTCAGTGAAGCTGACTTCCTCATTATTATTTTCACTCGTACTCATTTTGACTATTTAATTCTTACAGTACACATAAACAGACCATATCATACTATAACATAACCTTAATACATGCGTTTATTTATATTTCCTTAATTTACCTCAAACTGTGACGATTTAATATGCCTAAATCCCACAATAAAATTAAATAAAAAATTATAATACTAAAATAATTTAATAAGGTACAAAAGAACCCTTTCTCTATGGCCCAAACTGGTAGTAACATGCCGATTTGCCGATGTATCAGTTAATAAAATTAGATTTAAGAAACTCAATAAATCCATAACGACCTCGCATTACATAAAAGAATAATAAAAGTATAGAGTGATGTAATTAAATTGTAAGCAAATTAAAGGAAAATAATTAATAATAATTAAGAACTACTTTTCGCGCTGAGAAACTACCCGCGCGCGGACAGCCCCATTACCCCTATAGTTAGTTAGTCCAGTTGAATCAGAGACTCCCCTGGTGATACAGCGTACAGCACATTATGTAGACCGCTAGAAAATATTAAACATGTAGACTAAGTAAAACTTACGTAATTACCGGATGATGTGAATGTTGTGAATGACTTGAGTGTGCGGCGATGACATCTCTATAAATAAATAACATCACCTAAATGTGATGTTAAACTTCTAGAATGTAACTGTTAACCATAAGCAATATGTGCGGTACAACAATGTGAACACTAGAAAGTTACCACGAAGAAACAGACCACAAGAATCTACAGAAGAGACAGACTTTAAGAATGACACCAAACTTCACCAACACACGATAGACAGAAGATCTCCCAGACACCCTGCATGACAAATAGAAGCCCCGATTCGCCGAGGATATGTTACACACAGGTGACACGGAAGTTCTACTTCTGTGGTTCAGAACTTAACTTTAACTAATATATGAAAGACACTTAAATAACAACATAAGAGTAAAGTAAAACACAAAAGACTGACCTAATTAGCATAAAATTGTAATTTAATGATAAGTAATAAGATGTGTTAAGTTTAATGAGTATAACAAGCTAAAGTTAAATAAGCCCATTCTTCAGATGGCACAAAGTAAAGATGATTATTTTTAATATCATATACAGGAACACACAACTCGGATCCGAGGACAGTACAAGCTATGTTCACCCATGACTTACACTAATTACAATTGTACAAAATGCGCAAATATTTTTATCATTAGTATACACATTACTAATTTTCTTTTATGATGCTAAAACAGTATGTAATAAAGAGATGTCATGGTCCAAAAAGGTGAGTGAATAAATCTACAAACCCTAGTCAAAAATTCCTCAATTCACGGGATCCTATTTAGTGTTTGTTTATATTTCAGATAGTTATGAGTTTGTGAATATTATGGCAGCCTGTTTAATTGACCTGAGCCAATTAACCAGGTTCCCGATATTATAATGTCGTCCCGACGTTATAAATGCGCAACTCTGCTTCTGCTATTGTTATTTAATACTCTGTAGATTTATTCACTCTGCTAGTTTAACTACCCTGTTAATTTAAAATCTCTCCCTCTTGTGTGAAGTAAAATAATAAAGACTACTTGGAACTACGATAATAAATATAAATAAATAAAAAGGTCAGATATTAACCCCTATTAACCAGTAAAAAAATATTGAGGGTTAATAGTAAGAAATAAAAAATAATTTGTGAGAACAAATCAGAATAAGAACTCGTATTTCAATAAGTAAAATCATAAATTAGGATAAAGAGTTTTATTATTATTATAACGCAAAATAATATAGGTAAGGATATTTAAATGTTGTAACCCCAGGTTCTTTCCTGTACAAAAAAGTCATTCTCCAACCTGTCGGTTTGACGACAATCGTAGACAGGAAAATAACGTGTTACAGTCTGTAGGAAACTACCCCCATTGTTATCAGCTGCAGCGTCAAGCCAGACAATACACTGCCTACCCCTATTGTCTAATACAAAGCGCGTGACTCCCCTTGCCCAGTAACAACATATGGTTAAAATATATTATGTCTGTGTGAGATTCCTCTCCTCTCTCTGAGGCGAGATTTGATTCTCTCGTATCGTCTATTTGTAAATATCTCTCATGTATTTAAATTTTACTAAACCTAAAGATAGTAAAATAGAGTGTTTAGTATAAGTAGAATAAGTAGTGTATAAGATTTAGCATCTTAAGAGCATGTCTCAATTCAATCCAGATTTATTGTTAAAAGATGAATTATGCTATGAAGCACTTTTACGCGGACTACCTTACGCGAACGTAACAGTCGCGGAACTACGCAAAACGTTACGCGAAAGCAGGCAAGATACACCCACACAGTTAAGTCGATTAAGCGAAATAGATCTTGATAGCGAAAGAGAAACATGTTATGCGAAGTATAGGGAACTGACCTCAATATCACAATCTCTGCACGATGAGAAGTCACTCGCTATAATCTTACGTACCATCCAGAGAATAGAGCATTTAACCCGTCGGATAAATAATTTATTAAACTGGCCCGGAGCTACTGTAATTCCCCCAGATGTGCAAAAATTTGCTGACGAAGCATTACAGCAATTACCCACAATAATAAGAGAATTACGTAGAAAGTCTGACTCATTTAAAATGGAGGAAATTGAAGAAGCTCTGACTAAATTATATATCTCCCCATTTCAATCACCTACCCTAGAACAGCGACCCACTACCGTGAGTTTCGAATCCCCCCAGGTATCGAGAATAGAACCGAGTAATGATCAGTTGCTAAATAGCAACGTGAATACCCTACCGATAGCTGAAGCATCACTTCCCAATGCCCACCACAATCTCACCAATAATTATGCGTTACCACCCTCAGCGATGACAAATCAAGTGTCGGGACATCCTAGAATAACATCTCACGTAAACTTTAGTACAGACCTCTACGGAAAGATAACTCACCCCGTAAAAAAAATTTTATCAGAAATCCCATACACCGATGGATTGAGTATCACCAAACTATTAGCTTTCATAAAATATCTGTTACAAATAAAAGACTTACAGCAACTAAGCGATTGCCAAATATTGCAAGTCCTTCTGCCCAAATGTAGACCACCATTAAAGGACCGTGTACAGGAGTCATGTCATTAAGTTCACAACATCCAGTAGAAGAACTCCATACAACTCTGATAAGACATTTTATTCCAACGGGAATTTACGAAGAACTGAAACGAAACACAGTACTTCGAGTACAAGGAGCTCACGAGAGACTCGCCCACTATATCTCTGAAATAAGAGAATCTTCATTATTACTGAAAGTAAACTGGAGCGAACAGCAGTTAGTAGAAACAATCTTGGTAGGATTATCCCCGGAAGAGAGATCTCGGTTAGCACTTATCAATAGACCCAACACGTTCGCAGAATTAGAACAATGCTGTATCCACTCATCCAACGTATGGTATTCGGATCAGAACCGACGTGCGGTACTTCCCCAGACACAACGTAGAAATGAAACACAACCCCTGGTATCAGATACAAGAACACACCGTGATAGGCGACTATTTCGAATTCCTGAAACTTCACACTACCGAACTAAATCGAACCATCAACTGAAACCTCAACAGAATACGAGTGATACCGTGAGTAGAGAAAGAAGATGTTATAACTGCGGGAAATTAGGACACATCAGTAGATACTGTAAACAGAAACAGCACTACCAAAAACCCTCTTATTCAAAAAACATGTAAGGCAGGGAGATCCGAAATCCTGTGTCTTCCGCAGCATTGTGAAAATAGGTAAAACCCGGGAGTACAAAAAAGAAGAAAAAAGAAAAGAAAAAAAAATTAGACCCCTACGTAGAGAGATTTATCAATAAATGCAACTCAATTACTACATGCAAGTCCAGTATGTGTCAAGTACCATACATACAAGTAGACCTTGGCGTTACTACCACACTAGGATTAATTGATTCTGGATCGACACGGAGCTTAATCAGCCAACAGCTAGCCGATACATTAGCTAAACACAACCTTGTTAAACGTAGTCAACCGGTGAACATAAAATGCGCTACCGCTAACAAACAAAACTTAATCATAAAACTCAGCGTTACGATTAAAATAAAAATTAAAAATTTAACGTGGTATTTTCCAGTGTTAGTATCTGACGAATTAGGACCAAACTTAATATTAGGAGCGGACTTTATCAGTAAAACAGGTATAATTCTTGACATGTACGATAAGCAGTATTATTTTAGATTCGACCGTACTCAAAAATATAATTTTGATTCTGAAATAAATAACAGTGGAGATATGGAAACTTCTGCAACGTACCTAGAACACCACGAGTCTGCATTAGATCATTTAGAAAGTAAAGATAGACTGAAAATACAAAAACTAATAAAAGAATTTTCCACCGTCCTCACCCCAAAGTTAGGATTAACGAATCTTATAGAGTATAAGATCAACCTGAGTGACAACAAAGTAATACGACTGCACCCATACAAATTATCTCCACCAAAAATGGAAATAATGAGAAATCAAATCAATAAATTGTTAGAACAACAAGTCATAGAACCTTCCACTTCATCGTATTCATCACCTGCGTTTTTAGTACCTAAAGGCACCGATAAACACAGATTAGTTGTGGACTATAGACAATTAAATAAAAGGATAGAATTCGAGTCCATACCACTCCCCGACATCCACAACGCCTTCCATTACTTTACAAAAGCTAAAGTTTTCACCATAATGGACCTCAATCAGGCATTTCATCAAATACCGCTATCGGAAGAATCCAAACACCTAACCGCCTTCGCCGTCCCATTCAATCTGTACCAATTTACTAGAGTACCCTTTGGAATATCCCAAGGAAGTTCTGTATGTAGCCGATTGTTAGAGAAAATATTTCACGACGTAAAATTTAAATTTGTATATGACATAGTAGGATGACACCTAGATGACATAGTAATCTACAGCGAATCTATGGATCAACATCTTCATCATTTACGTGAAGTATTGTCACGATTAAAGAAAGCCGGATTAACAGTAAACCCGAGTAAAGTAAATTTTGCTGTTAAACAATTTTCATTTTTAGGTCACATAGTATCGGCCAACGGAAAGGTAAGCATAGATCCAGAACGCACCCGTGCTTCAGAGAATTTTTACCACCACGGGATACGAAAGGAATAGCCCGATTTTTGGGAATGATAAATTACTTCCACAAGTATATCCCTCACCTAGCTGATATAGCAGCACCATTGAATGCGTTAAGGAAAAAAGGAGCGAAATTTGAATGGACCCCACAACACCAATCTGCATTTGAAACACTGAAAGAAAGCATAATATCACCCCCAGTATTACAATTAGCTGATTTCACTAAACCATTTGTAGTACAGACTGACAGTTCAAGTGTAGCACTAGGAGCAGTAATATATCAGGAAGTAGATAATTCTAGATTACCGATCAGTTATGCCTCGCGAACTCTAACCGACCAGGAAAAGAAATTCTCCGCATACGAATTAGAATGTTTAGCCGTAGTATTCGGATTTGAGAAATTCAAACCCTTTTTAGAACATAAAGAATTTCTGTTAGAAACTGATAATCAAGCCTTATCTTGGTTATTAAATCACCCTAAACAGTTAGGTCGTATCGGAAGATGGGTATTGAGATTAAATTGTTACAAGTTTAAGGTACAACACATTCGTGGAACCTAAAATGTAGTTGCCGATACACTGTCCCGTATGTTCCAGCCGCCTAATAAAATATCCGAAAATAAGGAAAGTGATGAAACATTGATAATCAATACTCTAATTACTGAATTCCCACTGGCAGTTACTGATATAGCTCAGTATCAACAACAAGATCCGTATTTAAATAAAATAATAGAACAGATAGATAAAGGAAATAATTCAGAGAAATATATATTGAGTAAGAGAGTATTATGTTATAAAGTAGCTAATGAAAGTCCTTGAGAAGAATTGCCCCGGATATTATTAAACCAATGCTTATGGAATACTACAACTCATCCACCATCGGAGTACATATGGGAATAAATAAAACTATACATAGTATTCGAAAAGAATATCATTGGGAAAATATGAACAGCGAGATAGCTAAATTCGTAAACAGTGTAAGTTGTGTGCACTGAGCAAGCTACCGAGAAACAGCCACATAGGTAAATTAATCTCGGAGACTCCCACGACACCCTTTTCAAAAATTTACTTAGACTTTTCTGGCCCCTACTCATTTGTGTAGACTCATTTACCAAATTCGTCTGGATGTATCCCATGCGACGAGCGTTAGCATCTACCACAGTGAAGATTTTGCAAGATAGATTATTTAAAGACTTCGGTACACCAGTACATCTAGTGTCAGATAACGGACCCCAGTTTAAGTCCAAAGAATTCAAGGACATGTGTTTCAGACTAGGCATAGACCACATTACCGTTACAGAGTATCGTCCACAAGGTAATATAGCTGAAAGGTATTTGCGAAACCTAAAATCCGCTTTAATAGCCTACTATGCAAACGACCAAACATCTTGGGACCAGAACCTATCCTGGATACAATTTGCCTTCAACTCAGCATATCATGAAGGAGATAAATCGACACCCTTTGATTTGTTGTATAAATATAAACCGAATCACTCATTATCCAGAAAGTGGAAAATACATGATTTGCTACCCCGCGAAATCAGTGGTAAAAATATAAAAATGATATGGAACGAAGCTCGCGCTAACTTAAGAGTGAACTTGAGAAAATCGCGAAAATATCACAAGCGGGATAGTAAAGAAATAAAGTATCAAGTCGGAGACTTAGTGATGTACAAAACTCACCTGACGAGTAGGGCAGTTGATAAGACCACCTCCAAACTATCTTACCCATGGTATGGCCCTTACAAGATTTACAAATACTTAACTTCCGTAACCGTAGCACTGTATGAACCCACTACGGATAATTATGTACGTAGAAGTCGTGTTTCCCAGATAAAATATTATCACGGAAATAAACATGCTAGTGAGCAAGAAAAGAAACGAAGCAGAAAAGGATAGATGTATTAAGACGTATATTTGCTATATTGTAATTGAGTCACTACTTAATTACCAAATCGTATAAATAGGAATGAGGCCTGATCAACCTTAGATCCTGTTCACCGAGAAAGGCTACGCAAAGTGAGAAGTCAGCTGACACAAAATGTAAGTAACGTTACTATACCAGTACTTTAATCACCTTACTGTATTTAACTGTACTTATATGTACTATACTATACCATACTATACTACACACACACACCCTACTAATCAAAGTACTAAAAGGAATACAGTACTAAAATAAAATGATTCGTCAACCACGATTCAATGAAACCCTTGGAAGAGAAAAGGAAACACAGTAAGGATGTGAAACATACTCTGTGAAGAGTAACTCCGTGAAAAGAGTAACAAAAAGCTAAACAAAAAACCGGTAGTAGTATTAAGTAGTAGAATTAAGATGAATTTTGTGTATTCTATGTATTTTATGAACTTTGAGTTTTTTGTATTTTAAGTATTAATTAATATGGTATTGTATCTCTTGTTAATAGTAAATAGTAAATTGAGAGTGATTCATGTACCTCATGAGGAAATTGCTTAAAGAGAGAAAGCAATTTCACACGGAAAATCCGAGCTAACTCCCAGTGCAATTCTGATCCATTTCCCTGTTGAAAACACATCGGTCACTGACTCTGTGTCTTCTTTAAGTGGAGGAGTATGTGACGATTTAATATGCCTAAATCCCACAATAAAATTAAATAAAAAATTATAATACTAAAATAATTTAATAAGGTACAAAAGAACCCTTTCTCTATGGCCCAAACCGGTAGTAACATGCCGATTTGCCGATGTATCAGTTAATAAAATTAGATTTAAGAAACTCAATAAATCCATAACGACCTCGCGTTACATAAAAGAATAATAAAAGTATAGAGTGATGTAATTAAATTGTAAGCAAATAAAAGGAAAATAATTAATAATAATTAAGAACTACTTTTCGCGCTGAGAAACTACCCGCGCGCGGACAGCCCCATTACCCCTATAGTTAGTTAGTCCAGTTGAATCAGAGACTCCCCTGGTGATACAGCGTACAGCACATTATGTAGACCGCTAGAAAATATTAAACATGTAGACTAAGTAAAACTTACGTAATTACCGGATGATGTGAATGTTGTGAATGACTTGAGTGTGCGGCGATGACATCTCTATAAATAAATAACATCACCTAAATGTGATGTTAAACTTCTAGAATGTAACTGTTAACCATAAGCAATATGTGCGGTACAACAATGTGAACACTAGAAAGTTACCACGAAGAAACAGACCACAAGAATCTACAGAAGAGACAGACTTTAAGAATGACACCAAACTTCACCAACACACGATAGACAGAAGATCTCCCAGACACCCTGCACGACAGATAGAAGCCCCGATTCGCCGAGGATATGTTACACACAGGTGACACGGAAGTTCTACTTCTGTGGTTCAGAACTTAACTTTAACTAATATATGAAAGACACGTAAATAACAACATAAGAGTAAAGTAAAACACAAAAGACTGACCTAATTAGCATAAAATTGTAATTTAATGATAAGTAATAAGATGTGTTAAGTTTAATGAGTTTAATGAGTATAACACGCTAAAGTTAAATAAGCCCATTCTTCAGATGGCACAAAGTAAAGATTATTCTTGGATTTCGTTGTCCATGACGTGTCCGTTACTTAACTAAATATCACTATAATATTGACGACTCGGAACACAAAGTTTTTTATAAGTAAAAACGTAAAGTTTTACCTTACAGCCTAAACCGGGTTTCACCTATAGAAGGCTTCATCAGAGGCTGTCGTTAGTAGCGCTGCTCGTCTTGTTGTTGGCGACGAGAAAGTGTTTCGAAAGATTGAAGCTGTGTGTGTGTGGTGAGATGTGTTCGAATAATGCGTGCGATTTGAATTGTGTCTGTTCGTTTAGGATGTCGTTTTTATTTGTTTTTGTGTGTTTGTATATTTCTAATTGTTCTAGAGTGTCTAGTTTTCGGCCTTTTGTGTGTACGTGTAGTATGTTCATGTTATTGCCGATGTTTTTATATGTGTGGTTTGCTTCAATGAGGTGGTTTGCGAAGGTAGATTCTGTAGTGGTGTGGAGTGCTTTTGTGTGTTCAATGTATCTCTGTTTGAAGCTACGTCCTGTCTGGCCTATGTAGAATTTACTGCAATTTGAACAATTTAGTTTATATACACCGGGTAGATCGAATTTGTTTTGTGCTTTGGGCATGCGTTTTGATAGTGTGTGTTCTGTTTTGTTAGTAGTTTTGTAAGCGATTCTGTATCCTGCTTTTTTGAATTTGTGGGCAATTTTTTCTGTTTGTTTGTTGATGTATGTTAGTGTTATGAATTTGTTGTTTTCTGTCTTTGTCTGTTGTTTGTTTTGTGTAGGAGTTTACTGACTATTGTTCTGTCATAACCGTTAGATTCTGCTAGATATTTTATCGTGTTTAGTTCGTCTTTGTAGTCTATTTCATCTAAGGGGATGTTTTTAAGTCTATGTATCATGGTTCTAAAAGCAGCTAGTTTGTGTTGTATTGGGTGATTGGAGGTGTTGTGTATTAGTGTGTCAGTTGTAGTTGGTTTTCTGTATATACTGAATTTGTGCCTGTGTTCTAGTTTTGTGATGGAGAGGTCTAAGAAGTTTATGGTATTGTTGTGTTCGTATTCGGCAGTGAAGGTTATGTTTTTATGTATTTTGTTTATGTGCGTTAGTAACTGTTCACATTGTCTTTTGTTTCCCCTGTATAGTATTAGAATGTCATCAACGTATCTGTGCCAATATAGTATTTTATGTGAGTGTCTGTCATTGTTTGTGAGTATTTTTGTTTTTTCTAAGTGTTGGAGGAAGACTTCTGCTAGAATGCTGGATATGGGGGAGCCCATGGGTAGGCCATCGTTCTGTGTGTAGTATTTATTGTTATAAGTAAAGTAGTTTTGTTTTGTAATAATGTTCAGAGTTTCTGTTATTTCATTGATAAGTTCGTCTGGCGTGTTGTTCTGTTTGAGTTTGTTTTGTAGGATGGTGATTGTTTCAGAGATGGGGATGTTTGTGTACAGGTTTTTAATGTCAAAGGAGGCTAATGTGGCGTTATGGGGGATGTGTATGTCTTTTATTTTTGTTACTAGGTCAGTGTTGTTTTTTACTGCAATGTTGTTGTCTATTTGTGTGTGTTGTCTAATAATTTTGTCTAGATATTTTGCCAGTTTGTGTGCAGGGGCATTACGGTAGTTGATAATGGGGCGGATCGGAATGTCTTCTTTATGGATTTTGGGAAGCGCTTGGAGTGTAGGTGCTGATGGTCGGATTTGTTTCATGTAGGGCTTTTGTTTATGTTTGTTAAAGCTGACAAAGGCAACACGACTGTAATTATCCCCACAGACAACCTACACAAAAAAGTACAAGACTTCATAGAACAGAACAACATCACAGAACTAAAACACGACCCCACCGACAGATACCAAAACTCAGTAAAACAAATAGTCAACAAAGCCAAACACATTATGACACATCTGCTGTTCCAGATATTATAATGTCGTCCCGACGTTATAAAACAACCATTTTGTTCTCCAAAACAGGCCCACATTTGCATAAATAATATTTATGCAAACGTCTCCTGTTCGAGCGCCAATATAATATTCTTTACTATTTCACTTTTATTTACTTACCATTTTTATATACTTCCATACCTCCAAGATCTGCCCAGAGTTCGTGTAAGCGTTTATTTGGAGAACAGAAATTAGGTTGTCTGAAATAAATTCTTTGAGTCCATTTGTTTTCAAATGAAATTAATTTTATTTGTCATATTATTCCTTAATTCTGCATAATAAAAAAAATTTAAATTGACTTACGTTCCATTCGTAAGCACTATTTTTCTGACCGCGCGGTCTGGAGGATTTTCGTCGATTGAAGTTTCCAAAATGGCTAAGCGTCTCTCTGCGCCCGGCAACTTGGTATCCCATTGGCTGGCGAGCGTCTCGCGGCTTTCTCATAGTCTCGTATAAGGCGATAAGCAATTCTTGAACGTGACTTTCACGTTGTGAAAAGGCGGCACACTCGTGCGCTCATACACATTCCCAGACTCTTAATTGCTTTTGTACCTCGCTCGGCCTGACACCGAGCTAACCACAGGGTGTTAAAAAAAATCAAGCCTTTGTGATAAAAAAATGTTGCCCAGCCGAGTTGGCCCCAGATTATTACAATTATTATGAAAAATAAACAAAACAATAAACCCTCAGCCTTATTTGCCCCGTTACATTAAAGTGTCAAAGTACAGTTACAAGATTCAGGTGGTTCTAGTACCATGGAAGATCTTGCATCATGCAGTATTGAAATTTCAGACGATGAAGGACAGAACATTACTAGCAATAATATAGACCGTGTTCCCGGTGCTGCTCTACAAGATATGGGAGCTTGGCCAAGCGAGATATGTCAATCCTTCCGAGATATAATGGTGAATAGAGGAACTTGTCAGTTGCAGAACAAGGACAGCAATTTTCCTGAAGATGAAGCTGGACAATCCTTAAACAAATATTGGTTTGATAAAACCTTGCAAAATGGCGAAAAGGTAAATAGCACTTTGATGTGTTTTCTCCAACTAAAAAATCTCTAGTTTACTTTTGTGGTGCTTTATTTCCACAAAAACACTATCAAAGAAGCCATTTCAATAGTGAAAATGCGTTTTTGTTGTGGCGTAAGTTAAATCCCCACATTCAAGATCATGAAAATAGTTCTGCTCATCCCTTTGTGTTTTTGGAATGGAAGGAATTGGAACGTTCTTTAAACAAAGGGGGACTTACTGATGACTACTTCCAGGAACAAATGATTAAAGCAGCTAAGAATTGGAAATAAATCCTCGAACGGGTTATTGCCACAGTACAAACTCTTGAACAACAAATCTAGCACTGAGAAGACATCAAGAGTCAGTTACTAAAGATCAAAATCCTGGAAACTTTCTGGCTTTGTTAAAATACTTTGTTAAATTTGACCCTGTCATGAGATCTCATTTGGATTCAGTCTCTCGTAAATCTTGTGTGTATTGTATCTTTCACCAACTATTCAAAATAAAATGATAAGCCTGTTAGGAGAAAGAGTGCGCAAATATATTATTACGGTACTGCATGTAAGAAGGCGAAGTACTTTAGTATTATATTTGACACAACACCAGATGGTGCACATGTAGAACAGATGTCTCAGATTATAAGATTTATTGAAATTAAATGCAACCCTGTTGATATCGAAAAAGTCTTCATAGATTTTCTTCCTTTAGAAGTGAATACAGTGGAGGGGATCACACAAACTATTACAAGTAAATTTGAGAGAGATGAATTGAATCTTAGTGATTGCAGAGGTCAGACGTATGAGAATCAAGGAACAGTGGCTGGTATCCATTCAGGAGTTCAGAAGAGAATATTAGATTTGAATCCACTAGCTGCGTTTGTTCGCTGTGACAACCATTTACTTAGCTTGGTTGGAGTTCATGGAACTCATGAACTCTGTAAATTTGAGGCATTCGTATTTTGAGGAACAGCTGTCCCAAATCAATATTGAGTGCACAGTTGTTTTGATAGTTGATCTTCTTTTTTCACAGCACTAAATTAATATTGGTTTTTAAACTTTCACTTGTGAACTTACTTTGTTTCCTCCCATACGCGTTTCGGTGTGATGTGCACCTTCGCAGCGGTGTGAGACAGACTGTCAGTAACTTGTAACGGTTTTTTTAGTTGGTAGGTTGAGTGGGGGGAGTGGTGGTGGAAGGGAATTGGCGCGGGGATCCGAATTATTGTTTGTTTTATGTATAATTGTGTCAAAGAGTGTGTGTGATTTATATTGTAATTGGTCGTTAAGTATGTTGTTTGGTTGTGTTGTGTAGTGTTTGTATATTTCATATTGTTCTGCTGTGTTAAGTTTTCGACTTTTAGGTAAGTAGTGTAATATCTCAAGATTACACCAACTCAGCTACACCAACATAGATACTAATCTTGAGATATTACACTACTTACCTAAAAGTCGAATACTTAACACAGCAGAACAATATATGAAATATACAAACACTACACAACACAACCAAACAACATACTTAACGACAAATTACACTATAAATCACACACACTCTTTGACACAATTATACATAAAACAAACAATAATTCGGATCCCCGCGCCAATTCCCTTCCACCCCCCCACTCAACCTACCAACTAAAAAAACCGTTATAAGTTACTGACAGTCTGTCTCACACCACTGACGAAGGCGCACATCACGCCGACACGTGTACGGGAGGAAACAAAGTAAGTTCACAAGTGAAAGTTTAATAACCAATATTAATGAGTGCACAGTGCTTGCAAAACTGTATCCACATGACCTAAACAATGAAGATTTGTTCAGTGACTTGAAATACGTCATAATTTTATTAAAAAGGGCAAAGGTTAACAGAGAACAAATGGACTTTATACCTCAGGGACTGCTACAATGCATTTCTTCAATGGGATTAGAAGCCTACAAGACACTAGCAACAGCTTTAAAAATTGTTCTTACTTACCAGTGTCTGTCTCTTCTTGTGAAAGATCGTTTAAAAACTTAAATTGATTAAATCATACCTACGATCAACAATATCTCAAGACAGGGTATCAAATCTGGCGATACTTTCAATTAAAAACGACATTGAAGGTTATGGGCGTAGTGATTTAATAACCAATGTTGCAGCAATTAAGACCAGGAAGGTTACATTTTAAAATGTCTCATTTTAAATATTTATTAAATATTAAAAATAAATATTATGTGTTTATTAATAGAATAGGAAACAACTAACCTGTAATGATAAGTGATTTATTTTATTACTTTTAATGTAGTTCTTTGTTTAACTTTATGTTGCTTTAGGATATTCTTTTGACGATGTGCTTTAGACCTACAAAGAATTTGCATGTTCATTAGAACATTTTTATGTTATAAATTTTTTGTATTACTACATTTTTTATACTCTTCATTTGTTACTAATAAATGTACACAAACTGAATACCAGTAATACTATTATAATATGTAATTTCTTAATTTTGACTTAACAAAAAATATTCTTAAGACGCTTGGTGGACGTAATTTCATACAAAAATCTACACATTTTCATTTACTAAGTACTTTGTTCGCTGGATGGGCCTTCATTTTTGCTCTTTTACCCCTTTTAATTGTGAAGGCGAGGCGGCCGACAATCTCCTTGCCCCGGGCGCCAAAAAGCCTAGCTACACCACTGTAACTGACTGTTGCTGAATGCCTATATTTATACCCCGCTGATATGCCAGAATAATCTGTCACTTTGGATGACGAGTTAAACAAACAGGCGCTTTCGAGAATCTACTAGAAACAGTGTCCTTGAATACACTGCGCTGACCGGTACGGTCTGGAATAGACTCGATAGTTGACGCGTACAACTATTGTCTTTCATCTCAAAGTAGCAGCAATATGTACGCACACACATAATACAGCTGGGATAGCCGAGATACTTTTAGAACGTTCCGTATTACGTAACACTATCTTAAGTGTGTAATGGAATGTGTGGAGGCACGATCAATTTGTTTATTTATGCGCCATGCTGCAGAGAATCAGAATGAACTGATTAATTTATGTATACCCTGATTAACGAAAGAAAGTGACTGGCGGAGCGGCCGCGCGGCGACCGAATTTGTAGTAAAAACATTCCACTTAATAACCTCGTGGAAACGTAAAATACAGGGCTAGAAATGTCTAATGAACTGTTTTTTTTAATCATGAATTAAAGACGTTTTTAACAAACTTTTCTAATTTTTTAAATCTTTTTTCAATTAATTTACATTGAGAGTTAAATAAAAAAAATACACGAATTTGAATTAAAAATTTAGGGTTTATCATTTTTATTACGTAATAACTCAGAGATTAAGCATCGGAAAAACATTTCTTGTAGACAAATGGTAGTCCACCTTCTTTAGTACAATATATCAAAAATTGAGACTCCTATGATTAAAATTAACGACGTTATTAATTTTTTTCTAATGTCCTGTTAACTCAGTTGTTAAAAGTTGTACATGAATGAGATTTGCGTGACGCTCTCTTTAGATAACTAAGTGTAGAAGACATATACAACTTACACCTTGTACGTGATAGGAATACTACAATGGATTAATATATAAAGTGAATTTCACAGAGAGCAGTGCGCGGCGCTCTGCGGCGGAAGTACAGTCAGAACCTAGTGGACCCATTTTATTCGCGCGCGCTACCGTCAACCCCAGCGTAGTGGACCACACCAAAAAAGTTATTATCGATGCATGGAATAACGAAGGACTAATGGAAGAAGCTGTGGAGGAAATGATTATATCCGTGGGAGACAGCAGTAGCTCCGAGGATGATAATTGTTCAGAAGATGATAATAGTGATGACGATCCAATGGAGGGTATCAGAGAACTTTCGTTTGAAGACTACTAACTCACAGCTATAAGTGTTTTTTATAGAGTGTTTTAATAGTGTATTTTTATGATTTATACACATATTTTATGAGCGGATTCCATAAAAGCTGAAGAACACTACAATACTTGTAAGTACCGTACAGTCTTTATTATTTATTTGTCAATGCTAATAACAAGTAATTTACTAATTGTTTTTACATTTCAATACATTATAACAGTAAAATACTGTTATAATTATGCAATCTGGTAGACCGAGCTTTGCTCGGTAGTTTTAAACTGTAAACTGTATTTCATAGTTAAATAATTAGTTGTTGAGAAATTTGAATGGCATTAACAATTTCCCAGTAATTACATTGCACTTCAGTTAGTAGTATTAAAGCTGATCACAAAACAAAAACAGTTTATTAACAAGATAACAATAAATACCGTACCGCAAAAGAGTGACAACCAATCATTCAAGACACTCCATCTGTTACAAAAAGCATGTAGTTCAACTAAACCACAAAAGTCTGGTCAGATGTAAGTTTTTGACAGATCTCCAGGTAGATAGATTAGATTAAATAAGTAGACAGATAACTAAAATCTCTGTATATACTTATGAGAGGTTGGTGACTCGTAGCAAGTTGGCTATGTGTCAATGTGTGAGCCGTGAGCGTATGCACCACTTTCTTTGGGTTGTTACTGTACCTTGACTCGAGTGCGCGTCGTTGAGCGATGTTAGTTCTAATTTTCCTATATTAACTGATTGCGGTTATATTTCGTAATATTTGAAGGTTACATACCACTTTGTATTGATGAATACAATTTTGTTATGCTTACTGTGAAAAAACTCAATGAAAAAAATTATTAATAACGGAGTTAACAGTACATTTGGAAAAAATTAATAACGTCGTTAATATTATTCGTAGGAATCTCAATTTTTGAGATCATGAGTGTAACTCTTGGAAAAGTAGGTTAAATCGAATGGCCCTGAGGGTATCTGACTTACGTTTTTAATAGACGCATAGACACAGGAGTAGGAGTAGACATACTGTCTACTAGACATATGAATAGACCCGCAATCCTGTCCACTGTGTAAAGAATGTGGAGGTCACTGCTTGCAAAGTGAATAACAACGCTGTCTGAAATATATCAACCCGCAGCCCGCAGCACAGTTACTCATACTTGTTTCTTTTATGCAGCACGTACGTGTTCCTGTAATGTGTACTGCCGTGAGTTGTAAATATTTTGTTATATATGTTTTAAATTGCTTCTTTTTTCGTACCGTGATCTTTTTTTTGTTAATCGTGTGCGTGTGTATAAATAGTCTATAGCAACAATTCCATTTTTTTTTTATCTTAGACTGAATTTATCATGAGTGTTGAACGTAAACGAGGTGAAACAATTCGAAGCAAAGAAAGACAAGTGATTAGGAATGTTATAAAACAGTGTGACCGTGAGAAAGACGCAAAATCGTTAACAATCCCAATAAACAAAGCTACTAAAAGAGCTGCATTATACTGTAACGTGTCAGTTTGTACAATAAAAAATATAAGAAAAGAAGGAAAAGATCGTCCAAGTGAAACACTAGGAACACCTGGTAAGAAACGTTGTGCGGAGAAACGGACAGCTTCGGTCGATAACTTTGACCGTCGTGTCATTTTGAATATAATACACGACTTTTATGTAAATAAAAAAACCGTAGCAACTTGTAAAAAGTTGCTCCCGATCTTAAAAGAACGGATTAACTTTCAGTGGAGTGAATGGACTTTAAGAAAAATTATGAAAGAGTTGGGGTTTGTGTGGAAGAGGTGCATGTCCAAGAGAAAAATTCTCATTGAGAGGCCTGACATTATCAATTGGCGATGTAATTACCTGCAAAAATTAAAGAAATACAGGGAACAAGGAAGATGTATATTTTATTTAGACGAAACGTGGGTTGATGCCAATTTAACGTTTCACAAGTGCTGGCAACACCAAGAAGTTGACGGTACAATGACGACAATAAGTGCATCAAACCGTTTAATAGTAGCGCATTTAGGATCAGAAAACGGATTTTTAAATAATGCGGAATTAATTTTTAAGGCAGGTAATTCAACAGGTGACTATCATGGCCAAATGAATAGTACAAACTTTGAGAAGTGGGTCTGTGAAAAGGTCATTCCTAATCTCCCAGCGAATTCGGTTGTTATATTGGACAATGCACCGTATCATTGCCGGCAAGAAGATAAACCACCATCTCAGTACTCGTTGAAAAGTGACATGTTAACTTGATTACGGAAGCAAGGCGTTGAATGCGATGCATCTATGAGGAAATCTGATCTCTACGAAAAAATAGAAAAAGTGAGACCAAAAAATAAAATTTATGCGGTCGATACGTTACTTCAACTTAACGGCCATGAGGTACTGAGAACTCCACCATACATGTGTGATCTGAGTGCTATAGAGTGGTCAAAACTTAAATATTTTATAAGGTCACATAATACAGCTGGGGACTTTTCTTTAACGAGACTACAACAAATACTTTCTGAAGGATTAGCTGCTATAACACCAGAAGACTGGTCTAGTTACAGTAGGCATGTAATTAACATAGAAAGTGAATATTGGCAAAAGGATGGAATACTGGAAGACGCGATTGATCGTATCATTGTAAGTGTTGGGGGTTGTGATGAAGATGACACCGATCTGAGCAGTGATGGAAGTGACGAATCTGTCAGTGATAGTGATTTAGCGCGGCCACTGGAGTAAAATCGTGAGTTCTTTTAAAGACAATTGAGTGAAAGTGTTTTTTTCTTAAGCTCTAAGTAAAAACTATACAATTATTCCCTTACACCTAGGCCTACTGGAACTATTTTATTTCGTGTAATAACACGCATATTCTTTCTTTTTTAATGGCGTTTCTTCGTAACAGGTTAGTAGAAATTTCTGTTCGTATTGTTTTACTTTTTAAGGCAGTAACAAATTTTGAGCCGTTTCATCAGTAAACGACTACATCGTTTAATGTTTCTTTTGTTAACATACACAATTCAATATAACCATTTCATTAATAGCTTATAATCTTTGTGGTACTTTATGTTATAAAGTAAGAATATAATATAACCGTGACATAACCATTTCAATATAGTTATCTGGGCAAAGTACATAAGTTACAAAGATAGTAAAAAACTTAATGCAGACCACAGTCAAAAATTCTACAGCCAATATACAGTAGACAGATATTCTTGGATTTCGTTGTCCATGACGTGTCCGTTACTTAACTAAATATCACTATAGTATTGACGACTCGGAACACTAAGTTCCGAGGTGTTCCGAGTCGTCAATACTATAGTGATATTTATAGACAGATATATATTTTTTTTAACTTTTTTATTGTAGGTCTACTGTAAATTTAACAGTTGAATAGCTAGTGTATGAAAATCGTTGACAAGCCATTGCGGCAACGGAAACTGAGAAGCTGATCTGTTATGTTCGTTGTTCGCTGGGTACTTTTTCAATACCCTTAAACGTACTAATTTTCGAAATTTGGTTATACGATAGTAGGTATCGATATGTAGTCTACTGAATAATAGATTTATGTTATAAAATAGTTTGTTTTCTGTTGTACCGGTAATCGTTTTTCATTGTCACGTATCTTTGTATGTGAAGCGTTCCTAGATTAGTATTATAGGTTACTGAAAAAGTTGGTGTTTATGATTAACAGACAAGTAATTTAGAAAAATAAAAGTGCTATGTGTGCGTCTGATTGATGTTTACCGTTACCCAGGGTCCACACATTGGTGCCAACGTTGGCTCATGTTTATGGGACAGCGCCCACACATTGAAGCCAACAAGAGCCAACATTCAGTTGAATTCGTAAGAGCCAACGTAAACATGTCTGACGAAGAAACCGTCGCCGGTGCGTTTGCTGTTTTGAGTGTGAATAATTATATTTTAGCATTGCAAAAAAGAAAAAGACAAGCACGTAAAAGAAGATGGTGGGTTATAACACTTCACAGATTCCGAAATCAGTAAGTATTAAATAAGCTATCAGTTAATTAAAATTGTATTAACTTCCCTTATGATTTTATTTATAATTATTATTGTAGGTATGACGGACGTCAATTATTAGGTCATTTGATGCAGGAACCCTCAGGACAGTTTGATAACTTTTGTCGTATGTCATCAACAGATTTTGAGCATCTTCTTCAAATGATTGAACCCAAAATAAAAAAGAAAGATACTTTTCGGAGAGAAGCTATATCTGCCAAAGTTCGTTTGGCAGTGACGCTTCGATTTCTTGCTACAGGAGAGAGTTTCAAAAGCCTACATTTCCTTTTTTAAATATCCAGCCAAGTGATATCACTGATAGTGCCTGAAGTTTGCAAAGCAATTTGTGAGGCCTTGAAAGACTATGTTAAGGTAAATGTACAATTTTTTAAATGTTTCTAGCACCATTATTTTCCACCCGATTTAAGGACAAATTAAAAAGTATAGGCATTTGGTATTTGGAAAAACAAACTGTATTACAAAAATACAAAGTCAAATGAAAATAACTTCTAAAAATAATTTATAGTTTCTTAAAATACATATTTAGACATAGTACTTTGCATCAACTGAGCTTACTGACTTTATACTGATACATTATATATTTATATTTATGTATAGTATACTTTATACATTAAAAAAGCCTTTTGAATTACGTCATTAGAAATACTGTTAACCCTCTCTTGAGATTGCATGGAGCCACTCGGTTGATGGCTCTGTGTAGAATACATTTGAACAGAGTTTTCTGGCTGTGTTTGTACGTATGTTACATTGGAGAATTGAGTTTCAGAAGGAGAGGGTTGTGCAGATAAAACCGAAAATGGACTCGCTACTGAGACAGAAGATAACGATGAATATGCCCTGTTACCATATGTTTGATTTCTATTTTTTTTTCTCTTGTATATTAAATCATCAATTTCATGCATTATATCCTCCCTCTCTCTTCATCGAATTTTTTAATTTTCTTAGCTAGCAATTGACAATATAAATCCACCTCGTGTGTCTCGCGCTCTGATCTTGAGGACATACTTTTTAAAATACCAACTGCTTGGTCCATTTGTTTTTTCGCACGGTCAACCTCTGGTATTCGACGCTTTTGAATAAAAATATGTAGAAGTGGACTGACTTCCAATGTTTCCATTTGCTTCATCAAGCCCTTCCGTTTCTTCAGTTTCGGTGGAAAATAAAGTCTGAAACAAACATATATTCTTATACTTAGGTTATTAAACGAAAACTATATCTTATCTAAATATCACTATAGTATTGACGACTCGGAACACTAAGTTTTTTATAAGTAAAAACGTAAAGTTTTACCTTACGTTTTTACTTATAAAAAACTTAGTGTTCCGAGTCGTCAATACTATAGTGATATTTAGTTAAGTAACGGACACGTCATGGACAACGAAATCCAATAATATATCTTATCGTTAATAATGTTAAGCACAAACATTTAATACTACTATTGCATAAGTACTGATGTTTTTTATTGTTTCAGTTGCCTACAAGTAGTGAAGAATGGCTTGTTGTAGCACAAGGATTTGAAAATACTTGGCAATTCCCGCATTGTTTGGGGGCTTTGGACGGCAAACATATCAAAATACAGGCTCCTTTCAATAGTGGATCGGAGTTTTTTAATTATAAAAGTAGTTCTAGTATAATACTACTAGGAATAGCAGACAGTGACTACATTTTATTACCTTACGTTTTTACTTATAAAAAACTTAGTGTTCCGAGTCGTCAATACTATAGTGATATTTAGTTAAGTAACGGACACGTCATGGACAACGAAATCCAATAATATATCTTATCGTTAATAATGTTAAGCACAAACATTTAATACTACTATTGCATAAGTACTGATGTTTTTTTATTGTTTCAGTTGCCTACAAGTAGTGAAGAATGGCTTGTTGTAGCACAAGGATTTGAAAATACTTGGCAATTCCCGCATTGTTTGGGGGCTTTGGACGGCAAACATATCAAAATACAGGCTCCTATCAATAGTGGATCGGAGTTTTTTAATTATAAAAGTAGTTCTAGTATAATACTACTAGGAATAGCAGACAGTGACTATAATTTTTTATTTGCCGATATTGGCACTCATGGAGTCATGAGCGATGGTGGAGTTTTCCATGACAGTTTGCTTTACCATAAACTTCAGGAAATTGATAAATTTCCTCAATCAACTTCTCTTCCTGCTAGAAATCTGCCTGTTCCATGTTTTTGTGGCAAATGCCGCCTTTGCATTATCAGACAGAATTATGAAGCCTTATCCTGGAGTACCACCCAACGGTAGTCAACAGAGAATATTCAATCAGCAGTTATCACGTGCCAGAGTTGTAACTGAATGTACATTTGGCATAATTCGAGTTTTTCAAAAACCAATGTTGTTGGAACCGGAAAAAGCAACACTTATAACACTCACGTGTGTAAATACTGCACAACTTTTTAAAGAAAAGCAGAACTTCACAAAATATGTACATGCCTGAAGGTACAATACAACGTCTCTTACAGAAAAACAGACTTTACTACTACCACTAACTAAAACACCAAGGCGACCAACGCAAAATGCGAAGGAAATACGAGAAGAATTTGCAGCTTACTGTTATTCACTCAGGCATTAAATAAGTTATTTACTAGAGCTTACGTATTAATAATAAAAACATCTAATATAATACAGCTTTGTTTCAATCTACTTACCTCTGTGTTTATTGTGTTAGTATCCTTTTTGTTATACCTTGTCTTAGGAAACTGTCCATTAATTCGTAGGCAAACCAGGTACGTACTTCGAAATATTTCACTAGTCGATGCACCAGAAAGAATAGATTCTTTCGTTTTCTTTTGATATAGCCGATAGGTCGACATTGAAGATTCTCGTTTTTTTTTTAATTCGGGTATGGTGCAATTCATACTAAACTTTTGTTGTATGCGTTGCCATGCGTCTGCAACGCTATTTCTGTTTTTGTGGTTCCTCGTTGAAGGATTCCACAAAAGTACCTCTGCCTGATAAAGTTCCAAAAACTCGAGGATTTTTTTCATTGGTCCATTGTTCCTGAGCCTGAGACATTTTGCGGTTATTAAAACACCACGCACGTTCAAGACCGTGGCCGTAAACAAACTGACAATCCCGGGGACTAGACTAGACTAGACGGTCCCTACACCAAAACTGGCGCATGCGCAATGATCACATCGACCCACATTGACGTATTTAGCGACCCCTATTGACGTAAAAAAAAAATTCAAGGCGAAATAACTAGGTAATTTATTAAACTTTTATTGTTAAAAAAAAAATGTCTAGCTTAAATCCAAGTTTAGTATCACAGATAAAAAGATTAAAGCCTAAATGATAAATAAATAATAATAATAGACTAATAATAAATGATAGTGGTAGCCTATCTGTCCATAGCCTCTCTAATATTAAAAACCGAAGTTAATAGTTTAGTATCCCAGCGAATGTGTGGCCGGCGTATCGACATTGGCCCCAACCCCTTTGATGTTTCGTCGAAAAACCGACAAGCGACGGATAAGTTCCAATATTGGGGCCAATGTTGGCTCCAATGTGTGGATCTCGCCTTACGTGTGGCGCGAACGTTTTTTCGCGCTCTAACCAACAATCTTGTAAACTATTAATGTAACAGCTCGATAATTCGTTTTCTTACAACGAATACATCGAGAAATTATGTTAAGTACAGAAGATACCGTTAGGTAAAGTACCGATATGGGACGCTTTTATTGCACGCTCATTGTTACTCGCGAAATGTTTTCTCCCCCACCTGCCGCTGGGTTTTCCCCGTTCTAACAAGCGAAAATCGGAAAATACCGATATGTGACGGTTGTGAAATTACCATTACATCGTTTATAGTGTTGTCTTAAGATGATAGAAAACTGCGAGGTTTTCTTTACTGCCACCGTGTTTTACCGCACACAACGTAATGGCGGGCATAGATATTTAGCTCTTTTATTTTTCCAAATTACTTAGTTATTTTACATGTGCGACACTTAATTTTGTTGAAAGTCGTCATTACGACACTAAAACTGAAACATCCCACAATACAAACAAAATCTAAGGTGATACAGTTCAGCTTCAGTATTACCGCAAGTACTCAGGAAAACGACTTATGTATGTGAAGCGTCCCTAGGAATATTATAGGTTACTGAAAAAGTTTGTGTTTATGATTGACAGATAAACTGCATGTACTCTGGAAACCCAATATTCCAGTACCTTTAAAATAATACCTACTCGCTTTTTTGTCTAAATCACAAAAAAAAAAGGAATTCGAAGTAAGGCAAATGCTTGGCTCTCTTTTTGTGATAGAACTCGCTTATCGCTTTGAAATCTATTCATGGTTGTCGCTTTACCCTTGCCTCGTACTACACATACAATGTTTTCAGATTGTTTATGTATACCGTGTACACGGTTACAATAAAATTCGTAAATATACAGTGTATGTATTATTTTTAAAATCGTAACACGTTTGCGAAAACAATGTTTTCGTTCGCAAGGTTAGGATTTGACATAAGTTCACGGTAATAAAATACGTTATACACAATATGACACAAATTATGGACATCTGACGTGTAGCTTCAGCATGTTTGAGAATGAAGAAGGAGAAAACACTTGAATGTTGCAACAATGATTGCGTCAGTCTGTTAAAATCATTTACTTATTAAACGTAATATTTTGCCACCCATCAGTGTCTTCTTTAAACAATAAGCTAAAAAAACAAATATTCTTACCTAAATATCACTATAATATTGACGACTCGGAACACAAAGTTTTTTATAAGTAAAAACGTAAAGTTTTACCTTAAAAACTTTACGTTTTTACTTATAAAAAACTTTGTGTTCCGAGTCGTCAATATTATAGTGATATTTAGTTAAGTAACGGACACGTCATGGACAACGAAATCCAAGAATTCTTACCTAATCTCAAGATCACGTATTTTCGCATTATTTTCAGCAATTTGGTACAGTTCTTCTTATTCACTGCAGGTATACCGATACTATTGCGTACTCAAAACATCGAAAACGTAGTGTAGTGCAGGTACTATTAGGAAATATTGTCGAATTGTAATGTAGAACAGTAGAATACAAAAATAATGTATACCGTTAGAGCAGATGTTTTGGAAAGTAACGAAGAACTAAATAAAGATCTTGAAAGAATTTTACTTAGAATAAAAGAAATAACAGATTCAGTTATTAAAATGCGCCGTAAGTACATCTTGGTAAAATAAACAGATAACTCGTAACATAGTTGGATATCGTGACTTCTTACTTGAGAGAATCGTTTTATTGTAGAAGTTCGTTCTTATTTCAAGACAGTTTTTAAATTTAGATGACTTTAGTAATCTTTTAATGGTATGTATATTAGGCTATATAAGAAACGTAGATTGGGTTAGTTATTTTTTTAACACCACTGAAGAAATAGAAATTAAGGCTATAGACAACTGTTGTGAAATTAAAAAGTAAAAATTTGAACAAGTAGGCCTATGGTTTTGTTTTTCAATAAACGGTTTTCAAAAAGTATCATACAGGTTATATTATACAGTATTTCTTAATATTTTAAATTAATGTAAGCTTAATCCTTAGCAGCCATGTAATTTGATTTTTTTTCATTGTGCTACGGACGTAAAATGAGCAAACAAAAATGTTGTAGTTTCTGCGTTTGCAAACTATTTGCTTAACATGTTTTTTTAGTAGTTTCTGTATTTTTATATAATCGGTTTTGTGTGTCGAATTTTTTGAAAAAATACTCGAAATTTTGAAAAAATAGTCACATCAGTATGTTATCACAAACTACTTTTCCCTGCCATAAGACAGTATTCACCTTTTCGGAAAGTAAAACGAGACAGTTTCCACAGGGCTCTTCACCGGAAAAAAATTAATGTGTATTTTGGAGCCCTTTTATTTTAAAGTCGCTCAACGTTAGTTCAAGTATCAAATTGGCTAGGGATCAATACCAGTGGAAGCAGAACCACAGAGAAGGAATAAGTGACAGAAATTAAGAGAATCAAGGCCCAGTAAGGCTATAGGACTTAAGAAAGAAATATAAATCCTGTTAAAATCAGCAAAACGTCTACAGGAAATCAAAGTATAGATATCGTTTGGGAAGAAATCTCTTCAGCACTTGACAGTGCTGCAGAGGAAATGCTTGGCCTCAAAGAAAGGGAACCTTCAAACCTGTGGTTTGATGAGGAATGCAGAACAGCTACAGACCTTAAAAACGAAGCCTATGCAACAATGATACAGAGCCACACAAGAAGTACAGGAAGTGGAGGAGAGAGGAGAAGCGCGTTCATCAGCAGAAGAAGCGCCACTGAAAGAATCAACAGCTGGTAGAGATCCAAGATCTTAAGGATACCAATGGAATCAGAAAATTCTATAATAAAGTAAACCAACATAGGAAACCCTTAAAGCCTAGGACAACAGCTTGTTGTGGCACTGACGGTACCTTACTTACAGAAAATGGGAAGATCCTCGAAAGGTGAGAAAGGTGGCGCAAGCACTTTGAAGCTCTTCTTTCTAAGAGTGATAAGGCGGACAACTATGTACCACGTGAGCTAGAGGAACATGAACACATCGAGCCTCCTGATGAAGATGATGTGGTAGCCGCAATAGAAAGACTTAAAAACAACAAAGCTCCTGGTTCTGATAATCTTCCTGTGCAGCTTTTCAAAAATGGTGGCCCAGAGCTGGTTAAAACCCTTCAAGACCTTGTAATTGATATATGGATAGAGAAGAAACTGCTAACAGCCTGGCAGAAGACAATTATATGTCCGGATTATAGAAAGGGGGATCAACTAGACTGTAACAATTAGAGGCATTTCTCTTCTCCCTGTGGTGTATAAAATAATGTCCCACATATTGTACCAAAAACTGCTTCCACATGGTGATTGGTCGATATCAGTGTGGATTTAGAAGAGGGGACTCGACAATAGACCAAGTTTTCACACTCCGACAAATTCTTGAGAAAGGTAGGGAACATAAGCTGAAAACTCATCACCTTTTCATAGATTTCAGAAATGCATACGATAGTATTGATAGACAAGAACTTTACACAGCTCTTGAAGAACTAGGGATACCAAAGAAATTAATAAGATTGTGTAGTATGACAATGCTGACAGTGAAGGGGATGGTGAGGATTCAGAATCTTATCAGGAGAGTTTGACTATGGAAAGGGAGTCCTCCAAGGTGATTCTCTTGCTTGCCTCCTCTTCATTCTTGCCTTAGAAAAAGCTATGAGAGATGCTGGAATAGATTCCTCCGGAACTGTATTCAATAGGTCGGTGTAGGTCCTAGGATACGCCGATGACCTAGATATAATCGGAAGGTCCCTTCAAGGAGTCACTGAAGCCTTTATTGCTCTTGAAGGTCCCACAAGGAGGCTGGGTCTCAAATAAATGAAAGAAAGACAAAATACATGGTCACAGGACAGGAAGCTAGAGAAGGAGAGCGCGTCCAAATTGTCGTCTATTCCTTCAAAAAGTCAACAGCTTTGTTTATTTAGGATCCCAAGTTAACTTCGATGGGGGAAACAACAGAAGAAATAAAGCGAAGAATCACCTCAGCTAATAGGTGCTTCTTTGGTCTCAGACCCCTGTTTCAGAGCAAAAAAATTGCCAGGAACATCAAGCTGCTTCTGTATAAAACACTGATACGCCCAGTTCTCACCCAGGGTTCTGAGATCTGGACCATTTCTAGAAAGTCTGAGTCAAGCCTGCTGGCTCATGAATGCAAAATCCTCTACAGTGTTTTTGGTCCAATATGTGTAGGGGGTGAATGGAGGAAAAGGACCAACCAAGAACTGAACACTCTTCTGAGTGAACCCGATATTGTAAAAATTATAAAACTTGGTAGACTCAGGAAGGCACTTGCAGAACAGATCTATGGCACCAGGAGATTTGGTAGACCCAATCTATGTTGGGAAGATGCTGTGAACTTTGATGCGTGCCATATCCTTGGGACCTGGAACTGGAGAGCAGCTGCACTTGGCCGGGACAACTGGTGGAGGCTGTTAAAGGAGGCCTTGACTCAGTAATGGGTTGTCGCACTGCTGAAGAAGAAGAAGAAGAAGTTTGTTTATGTGATTATACTTACCAACACTTCAAGACTCATGAAAATGACATTTGTATTCATTTATAGCTCTATATGTATTTTCAGATGGTTTTGTAAAACAATAATGGAATTCTTGAAATTTCATACAGTAGGTTTGTCATGTCCAATGGTGAAGCGAGGGGTTACCCCTCCAGAGGGATAAAGGAAAAAGGAAATTAATAAAAGAGAATACAAAAATAAAAAAAATTTGGTAAAACTGTGGTCGCTTAGGTCAATTAAATAATTAGGTTAATTAGTTACATGAATACGAATGTAACATTTAATTGCAGTAGGCTTTACCTGTCTTGAGAACACCGCATTGATAGTAAACCAATGTACATCTTTGTGTGAACATTGGTCGTGGTCTGTTGGTTAAGGGATGGTTCAAATTTTCAACCTAATTTTGAACTTTTAGCAAGTACAGTACTGTCATCTTTCCAATGTTCATTCAGTCCGCAGTGTATCCAACTCGGTTTACATAGTTGTCTTGGCATATAGGTTTCTATATTTAACACTTCTGTGCTTGCTATTCCAATCTTACACATATGTCCCTATTGTTGTACATGGTTTTCCATTCATATTTAATAACTTCTTTGTATTTTTTAATGGAGTGCTGACTGTACTTATAATTATGAAAACAAATGAACAATTAAATCTTAAAAAGTGACTGTTATTGCATGCATAGGTAGACTCATCACCTAGTCATTCAAACCTTTCTTCCACACACAGCTCCTCCAAATTTTCCCACTTTAGCATACAAGTCTCCACTGCTACAAATTTTAGTAAGGTGACATCCAATTTTAGTTTATATACATGTTGCTGCTATGTTTGGCCAGCTTTGCATCATTTATAGTGAAATCAAAATAAGATTTACTTTATTTGTTTAGGACTTTTTTACGTGTAATAAAAAGTGTTTCAGTGTGTAGTTTATTTCTTGTTTTGTTTTTATTAAGGTTAATGTCAATACAAAGCCTCTTCTGTTAATAAGTGGTAAAGTAAATATATACACCACAAGAGTATTCAAAGTAGGAAACACTTGAGTATCATCCCTTTCTTTGTATGTTTTACTTCCCTCCAAAAGCTTAATAAATTTTAACCAGTAAGTGTAAAAATATTTGTATTCCTAAGGACACTCCATTCCCTGTCAAGGTGTACAGTGTCCACCTAAATGCTTTTCTCAAAGGCTGAAGCAAATGACTGAATGTATTTAATTTTTTTCTGTCAAGAAATTCCAAATGTTTGAGGTTTTGAACATTGTCACTGTGGGGACCAGTTTGCCACTGTGGGAAAAAATCTCTACACCTAGCATTCCTGTGTAGACCTTAAATGAAACGCGGCATTACATATGATGTGTACACAGGCTCTGGAGGACCTGTACCCTCAACTAGTGAAACAATTTGTATTGTAACTTAAGCAAAATGTGCGACCACACACATTTGCAGACTCTGTAGCGTGATCTGGAAATGTTAGTTTTGAAGGCCTGTACTGTACATTTTAAGAAAATGTTTGATTAATTTCTGTGACAAAACGAACAGACCAACTTAATTCCATTTGTTTCAAATATTTACAGACACATTCTCACTAAAAAATTTCAGTTTTTGCAGAAAATGGGAAAAGTTAATGTCAGTTTTCTTGTATCATTTACTTATTTACTTTTTTTGTATTGTAATGTAAGATGACAAATAATAATAAATTAACAATCTTTATTGTTTCAAGACTTTGTTAAATTTTATAAACCTATTTATCTAATGCTTGTGTTTCCACACTTACCTTCTTGATTACAACAAAACAAAAGAATTCTTTTGATTTTTGTAGTTTTATTCACCCCTCCCCCTCAGAAGAAAATGCTGGCTGCACCACTATCACACCTATTAACGTTTTATACAGATTTAGGTGAAAGCAAAATTACGTTTGAAATACATACTATAGTGATACAAAAACTGGTTGGAAGAGAAATAAATATATTATTCCAGAACTCAGTAAATAACAGATTCCCTGAATGAACAATAGAAATATACTGTGGTGATACCACTCTTCAAAATTTAATTTTCTCCTCTCCTTCCAAATACACAACAGATATTAGATTTCATAGTGATGAGTCAAGAACCCTGTAGCAAGGATATAGAATTGGTTTGTCAACTGCTTATCAGACATGTGAATGTGACAGAATCTTTTAAGTTTTTGTGCCACTTGTTTAACCATGGAATGACTAATATTTAATAACAATACATAATTGTTTTGTTTTTCTACACACATTTTTTTTCTTTATGCAGTGTTTAAACAAAAAAAAGTAATAGTACTATGTGTCAATTTTTGTTTGTTAATGTCATTGGACATTGAATTTGTATTACTGAATTTACTTTATAAGGTAATTTTGTTATAGTATAATACTTTTAGTCGTGAGGCATGACTGTTTTCTATATTCATTGCTCGTTTATGGAAATTCTTCAAAATACACCCCTTCATGCACCAACAATTATAAATTTTAAAGTGTCACCTACTTGCATGCTAAAATAGTTTAGATAATTAAATAAAAAATACATTTTTAGTCTAGTTTTTAATATGAGTAAGACTATCCATTTGTAAAATCATTTTCAACAACGATTTTTTTACAATTTTTCTCCAAATGTGAGTAAATAAAACAGTAATTTATTTCATAAAACGTATTGCAGAGTATTCACAAAGTGTAAAAAATCTGGCACAATAAATTGTGTGCAGAAACAAATGATAACAACTGAACTTCTCCAAGATTCACATTGACTGGACCCATATATTTTGTTGATATGGGTGTGTGAGTGTTAGACTGGTGGAGTGGTTGGTAGTAGAAAGAGATGAGGAGCATTCAGATGGTAGCACTGATTTTACCAAATCCCTTACTCTTTTGCGTCTGGTTATGTTTTGTGCTTATTTTACCTAATTCGTGAACATATTCCAATATGTATTTAGGGTGGATACATTAATATTTAGCCTTCGATTTATGTGCTTGGTCATCACTGTATCATTCAATATCGGATTCTCCACCATTAAGTTTTGTATAGCTTCACATGATAATGAAATATATTAAGCAATTTACAAGACAAGATTTTTTTATTAGCATAGTCAGTTTAGGCTTTAGTGCACAGTCAAATACAAACCATTTTACAATAATTCATATTATATCCATAAACTGTTATGACTATGTATACAACCATAACAGAACATAAAAATATGCAAAAATAACAATTAAATTGCAGTTAAAATGAAATATATAAAAAAATTAATATTTAAATTTAAATTGTATATACATGTGCATGAATATACATAGGCTTACTGATTCAAACTCATGTTAAGTGTGTTGAATTCACACACACACACACACACACACACACACACACACACACACACACACACACACACACACACACACACACACACACACACACACACACACACACACACACACACACACACACACACACACACACACACACACACACACACACACACACACACACACACACACACACTGCAAGTAACAAGGAGCATGCTTGAACTGTTTGAAGAAGGTGGAATTTGTGGAACTGAATTTATTGTCACAGAAACAGACAGGACACTGTGGAGTGGATAATCATCCAGTAATGTCCAGATTATTCTTATGTACAATACATTTTAGAACTGAAATGTCTCATCCAAAATAGAATGAAGTTTAAAAGTGGCTGAAGAACTGTGATGCGTGATGGCATAAAGGGATGATAAAAAGAAGAAGAAGAAGAAAACTGCTATACTAGTTCATGTTTATGTATAAAAAGAAGGATAACTTCCTGTGTAAGACATAATGAGTTCCATTATAATGCTGTAATAAAATGACAATGAACAACTACGTCAGAGTTGTATAATATGCTAATACCCCTGAACTGTATCACTTTAAAAATGTTCATGAATTGAGTAGCATGGTAACAACTAATAACTATGAAGCAAAAATGGATTCACTTGTTTTAACATATTTAACAAACATTGTATGTATCAACAAACAAATTCTTTTCAAAATAAATAGATTTAAAACGTGTTAAAATTTAGAATTTTTAAATATGGAAATTGAAGAAATTAAACTTTAAATAATTTTTTTAGTATTATATTAATCAGTGTGTTGTCCATTGATATTGTCATTCACATTAAGATACTGTTGAGGACATGGATGTGTTTCAAATGGGTCATTAAGTATCCATATTTATTACAAAACAATATTACCGGTATATATGCACATGTGTTAAAAGCAAATCACACACTCTATTCAATGATAAGTTTTAACGTATTGTGCAACTTTTGTGATAATGAGTCTTAGAAATAAAGTCATCATTTGTATTCTTACAGTTGATATCACTATTGTAAGGCTGTATACAATAACAGAATTTGAACCTTGTCATTTACATGAAATTAATGTATTGGAAAAAGCTGCCAATAAGAAAGCACGTTTTAAAACTAGCCGGAACCAACTCTTCAGAAAAACATTACAGTTCTTAAATAGAGAAGACTGTCAAGAGTAGTCACAAGCATTACTAAAATAACAACATTTTATTCTGTACATAAATAATAAGTTAATATTCAATAAATGTAGAAATAATAATTTTCTAACAACACCTTGTTTTAATATGTATTAATGTTTAGACTTATGCATTTCTGGACAAATGTCCTTATAAATAAAGTAGTATGGTTTCTGAACTGAAGAACTCGCTCACTATTTGGAACTAAGTACATTTATTATTTGATAAATTTTGATATTATATAATTTTTCCATTTTCAGAAAAATTACAAAAATCCTGATTGCCCTGCTACTTTTCATTTAGAAAAGTAACAGTTATAAAGCAATTATACAATAAATGCTAAAAATTCCAAGCAGCATATTTATGTTAAAAAATCTCTTTCAGACTGATACCCAGCTGCATTTTTACAATTTTTTCCAACATTTGATCATATTTTTGGCACTGGATGAAACAATTTTGAAATTTTCAAGACTGTACACTGTATTCAGATTTTGGTTAAAATTATCTTTAATTGGAGAACTAATGAAATTTACAATTTTATCAAGCTTTTGCCCCACTTTTTGAGCCCTGAAGACCCAAATTTTTTAATTTAAAAAAAATTAACACTACATTTAGATTTTAGTTACAGTTGAATTTTTTGTATTTAATGTATTAATTATTAAATAATATCTTAATAATAAAATATATTATTACAAGACAATATAGACACCTCTACACATTTCAGATCTAATATTTATTCAAAAATTTCAAAACCCAGTGGGACGTTAACACCAGAAAATAACATAGAACTGATACTGATTTTACAACTTTACATTTATAATTGAAGAAGTGAGAACAGGTAGTGTGCTCATATAAAAAAACTCAACAATTAATGCACTGGCTATGGCAGTAAAAAAAATTAATGAAAATTTACTTATTACAGAATTATTAAACAGCTAAAATAAATTTTATAAAATGTATAATAAAAATTTTATAATGTTAAACCTAATAAAACATATTTGAGGCGTTCATAGAGAATTGACTTGACCTCAGGTATGGCCATGCGCCCAAACCAGATCCAGCAAAATTTAACATGTCAGAGACCTGCGGATGACGGCACCAACAGGTGACGGCCACAGGTTAAAGCACCCCCAAACCTTTAAATTATTTAAAAAAAAACAAAAACCCATATAGATATATATATATATAAAATCAAGAAAATCCCCAACAAAAGTACCCCAGCACCCATGCATGAATAATTAACACCTATACGAATCAGTAACCTTCAGTTCTGCACACTTTTACAATAAAAAAAGAACATCAAAATCGGCTGACGCATGACCCCGTCTGGGTTTACACACATTCTGGGGGCGTAAGCATTCGTAAATTAAAAACTGATAAAGTTTATCACTAGAATGTCCCACAGGACTTGTGCACCATCTAACGGGAGCCATTTCGGGAATAAAGTCACATGTTATAAATTGTAGCGGCCAAGATATTTTTTAAAAAGGCATAAATGTCACCTGGTTATAGTCCGGCACCGAGCATAAGGGTTTTGTGGCGTGTCGACATCTCCTCCTCCCGGCAGCCAAGACGGAAAGTTGCTAGGTTAATGGCATGGCAGTTGTTCAGCCACCTCCTGGAGCGAATCAGGTCGTCGTCTTAATCAGGAACCCGGAGAGTCACGTAGCGATTATCTATTCATAGTGATAGATAATTTACAAAGATCCAAAATCTCAAAGCAGCCGGGAGGAACAATAACAGTCGCCGTCAAGCGCTGGCCGTGAACTGGTCTGAGCAACGACCGAAAGAACGTTACGTCGCGCTGACCCCAGAGCGCGCGCGAATCAGCATAGCGACCGTATTACCAACATTATACCTACCGTCACTCTAATTGATTAACGAAATCAGTGCTTAAGCCGTTCGTAACTTTTTATTTAATTAACCGAGCCGGGTTCTCGCCCAAACACGGCACAATTTTTAATGTTATAAGTTATCTAGATTCAAATCAGTGGAACTTTTGAATGTGCAGATTTATTGAAGCAGTTAGCAGTTCATAATATGTTTAATAGAGGAGATTCTTCATATGTGAAGATTAAAATTTTAACGACTCTGATTTCAGGCATGGCAAGAAAAATCGTATAGCAACACTTGTATTTCGTATCGTATTTCTCTGCTCTTTTAGAAATTTGTTGCTTCTGGAAAGGTACAACTATAACCCTAAGTGAAATGTACAAGGTACAAGCAATCATTACTATTCCTGTATCAGCTGTATTATGTGAGATGCCATCTTTGTGCCTGAGAGGCCAAAAGCCTACTTGAGTAACACAATGTACATGAATATCTCTACAGGCAATTGAAAGTAATTGGACAAAAATTTGTCCTGACTAGTAGATAATTTTTCTGTCAACTATAATAATATGAGAATGAACCTGTTTTAATAAAACTGATTCTATTAAACATGAGTGTAACTAACATGCTAAATAATGAATGTTTTAATATTGTACTGCTATGAAGTTTTGTGTTGCTATATTGTTTTCATACTTTGAGGTAGAAGAGGACAAGACTAAAAAAAAAGAAAGAACATGGAATAATATAAGGGAATAAATATGTTGTTATAATATATTGTGTGTAGTTACAGTGTGGATACCATTCATTCTTGTTGCAAAAATATGATGTAGGTTTTAATTTTATTCATGTAAACAATTCTTTCAGTGTGGCCCACTCAATTGTGAGTCTGTCCCATCCTTGGGCCCCCTACTTTTTTAAGTGCTGAAGCCGTCACTTTTGTTGAGTCTTCAATGAGAATGTTACACTGCCTTTCGATATTCTGTTTTGTTATAACATTAACTGTAATAACAAATAATAACAAAGACTGTAATAACAAAAATGTCCAAAGCATTCATGGTTTAGTAAGATTACTTATTACAGGAGGGTTTATCTTAATTTTTTGAAGACACATTCATTGTGCACACACACACACACACACACACACACACACACACATCCATATGCGCGTGCACAAGCATACGTGTACACAGACATAAGGATGATGTTACAGACAGGGAAGATGAGAGAAGTATCCAATAAAATAGATGTTTTGGCATTACAAGAAATATAATGGAAGGGACATGAAAGGATAGATAAGCAGAATAAAAAATGCCACATAATGGTCTTGAGGAGAGAACTGGACAGTTTTGTATTGGGTTCATGACAAATAAGAATATAAGAAAGTGGCTTAATAGATTTTAAAGTAGTCAATAATAAAATATGCAAGATCAGGATTAAAGTAAAGTATAGAAATGTAACTGTAATATTGGTTCATGGGCCAGTAGAAGACACAGAAGGAACAGAAAAGAAAAATTTTCCTTTCTTGCATTCTTGTTGAAGTATCTTGGAGGATAAGTAGCCATGACATCCTGAATGTTATGGGAATTTTAATGGAAAAAATTTCGAGGTAGGAAGATCAGGGCAAGTGAATTGAGTGTACACATTACACTGTGTAATTAATAGGAATGATACATTGCTGACTCAATTTTGCACCAAATTATAAGAATAAATTACAAAGAGTTCTTCATTCACCCATAAATGTGTCTAACTTAGAATGTTTAAAAGTATCTAGGATGGATAAAGTAAACACAACAGATCATGTTGTGGTATCACTGTGATTTTTCGCATCAACAATTGATGTCAGTAGCTGGAAAGAACTAAATTTTAAATCACACTGTAAGAATATGGTGAAGATTTTGGTGTTACAGATCATGGACTGAGGGCAAAATATCAGGCACATATATAAAATACAGGCAAAAAGTACAATGGCTTTTCAATATAAAGAAGATGCCAATATTTATAGCAAAATTATGTGACATGACTAAATTAAATAAGGTCTAGGGAGGGTGAGGAAGAAATACCAACTGTCTCTTGAGGATAAAATAAAGGGTAAAGGAAAAAAATAAGATGATGGAAAGTAGAAGAGGATTGGTGTAGAATGGAAGAGGCAGTGAAAAAGTAGACTATTGGAGAAATTAAAAAGATTAGAAGTGGGGACAGGTTTAATGAAAGTGTGCCAATATGGTAGCAGATAAGAACAAAATTAGAGAACAAATCTTACAAAGGCAACAATAGATAACTGTGAAAAATGTTGAACACTAAGAAAAGAGCCTACAAGAAGGTGTAAGAAAAAGAAGAGAGAACTTATGAGAAAACATCTGGAGGAAATTCAGCGTTTAACAGCCAAAATGAAAAGATAAAATCCTATAAAGCATTGTGTAATATGAGCAGTGGATTTCAACCAAGAAACTTCGGGATAGAGACAGAAGAGTAATGGGGAAAAAAGGAAAGTGATACAAGTCGCATATTACTTTGAAGGTCTGTTAAACAAAACCAGTGGAGAGGATGTAGATGCACAAGAGAGACAAAGAGAAAATGATGATCTGATATCAGTATATAAATGTAGTATTATAGATCCTTGTTCACAATATGTTGTTGAAAATGTGATTCAGAAGATGAAAAATAATACAGCACCAGTTATCAATAAAATAGTCTCAGAATTGTTCAAATTTGCGCTGAAAAATATAACTCAGGAACTATTTAAGTTGATAACCAAAGTATGGGAGAAAGTACAAATGCCAGAAAACTGGAGAATGGAACATTATTTGTCTGATCTTTCAAAAAGGAGACCAGTTGGACCTTAGGAGTTACAGAGGAATTTGCTATTGAAACAGTCTATGAAATGCTGTCATCAGTTTTAAGTGGTAGAATTAAAGAAACTGCTAAACACATAAAAGGGGAGTATCTTTGTAGATTCTGGCTTAATAGAAGAAAAGTAGACAACCTATTTGTAGTAAGAGAAGGAATAGAAAGATGGTACAAGCATGGATATGGTCTGCATGTTTTTTTATAAATTGTAGACAAATGTTTGACAGTGTAAAAAGGAATAAGCTATACAAAGTTATGAATACATTGGAAATAACTCAATATCTAATACGGTTTATATTGATTGCAATTAGCACTGCACAAGCAAGAAAGCCACAAATAATGTTATGAATTTTTTGAATTTCATACAGGGATTAAACAAGGGGATGGTATATGAGTAGTTCTGTTTGTAAGGGAATTTACAAGTGTGTTGTAAAAGACCTGGACAAAAGAGGTACAATCTTCCATACAGCTAGTCAGATATGTGCATATGCTGATGACATTGTCATTGTAACACAATATAGGAAGCAGATTATAGATATTTATTACTAGATGGAAAGAAGAGTTGAGGAGATTGAGTTTAGTGTCATTAAAATAAAAAAGAATTATATGTCAGTCAATACCTAAAGGTGAAAGATAATTATAAGAGCTAAGGATATAAATAAAAGATTTGAAGAAGTAAAGAACTTCATATATTTAGGAAGTATTATTATACAAGGGCAGTTTGAAAAGTTCTCAGTCTAGCAATGAAAAAATGAATTTATAATTTCTAAAAAAATTTGTTTTCAACATAATCTCCTTTTAGTGTAAAACATTTATTCCAGCGATGGTTCAGTGTTATTATTCCATCCCTGAAGTGGTTTTCTGTAAGGTCTGCAAAATACCCTTCTACAGTCAAAATCGCCTCCTGACAGATGAAAAATGGTGGCCAGTGTGAAAGATTTGAGTTTTGGGAAAAGATGCAAGTTTGAGGAAGCCAAATCTGGAGAATAGGGAGGATGTTCCAACAATTCATAGCAGAGATCTCTTAATTTTCCCATTGCCAAAACAGTTTTGTGGGCAGATGCATTGTCTTGGTGAAAAATATTATTTTTTTCTGCAAACCAAGTCTTTTTTCAGACATTTTTTCGTCTAATTTCGATAAAAGGCTGGAATAATATTCCTCGGTTATTGTTGCACCCTTTTCAAGGTAATTGATGTACAAAACACCTTTAGTATCCCAAAACACTGCTGCCATGACTTTTCCTGCTGATGTAATTGACTTTGCGTCCTTTGGCACTGAACAACCAGCTTCTGTCCACTGCTTTCACTGTTGTTTGGACTCTTGGTGTGTAGTGGTGGATCCAAGTTTCATCCATGGTAATAAACCTACACACAAAATCTGATTGGTTCTTATTAAAACACTCCAAGTACTGTTCAGATGTATTTTCATGTGCATGTGTTTTTGATCTGCTGTGAACAAGCATGGCACCCACCTAACACAAAACTTTTCATATGCAATTCCTCATGTAAAATATGTCCGACTCGTTTTTTCAAAATGCCAATAGTCTCAGAAATTTCGTGCACTTTAATTCGGCCATGCACTTTTTTGATGGTTTCCGGTGTTGTTGTCGTTTTTGGACGTCCTTCACATGGATTGTCTTCCATGTCATGACCACGTTAAACTCAGCAGCCCATTTTTTTTACTGCTGAAAATGAAGGAGAAGAGTCCCCATACACTTTAACGAACCTTGAATAAATTTTGCTTGGTTTTAAACCTTCTTTCACAAAGAACTTTATGACCACATGATTCTCAATTTTCTATTTTAAGGAATACGACAACACTTCTTTTTCAAACAGCTGTATAATGTAAATTAGATGGTAGAATGACCAGAAATTGTGCACACATGGAATTGAAATTGAAGAATACAGGGAGGAAGTAATGTCTCCTTGCAAAGATGAGAATTCTAATAAGCAATACTATGGCTTTAAAAATACAAATCTATAGAACCCTATACAGTGTGTATAGTGTATATTTGAGTGTGAAACATGGACAACGATAACCATTATATGTTAAGAATGTTTGAAAGGAAAATTTTGTGAGGATCTTTGGACAAACTTATGAAATAATAACTGGAGAAGTTGCTGTAATCAATAGTTAGATGAATTAGTAGAGGGAGAGGAGTTGAAAGAGGAATGAGTTAGTAAAATTTGTAAAAAGTAAAAGGCAATAATGTCTAGGTCATTTGGAGAGAATGGATGGTATGTTTATGTCTAAAAGGGATTTTAAATCTTAAGTTTTTCATCTAAGAAGAGAGGAAGACCACAATTGAGATGGATCGAATATCAATGGCATAGAGTCAGTATAAATGCTGGAAGTGCCCCTTTTGTTTTTACAAAGACTCTGTTAAAAAAATATAATAATTAAATAATGGTTTATCAGAGAACTCAATGATACAATGGAAAAGCTGAGGAGAAAAATATAAGTTATATATGGTTTGGCTGGATGAACGAGAAACAGCACCACAGCACCAAGCCCAAACATACATAATTGCTTCGATGTGAAGAAGCAACTGCTTTCTATGCTGGAATTCTGTTTATCATCCACTGTCTGTGCTGGCAATATGTTATGCATGTGTGAGTGCTGTTATACTCTACTCTTGTTTGGACTTAGAATACTGTTATTTAATTTGTGAAATTGTACAAATTATGCAGTTTGCAAATTTATGAGTATTATGATTTGTACTATTATTGGGAAATAAATAGCATAATAACAAATATTTTATTTAACACTTACCTTTCTAAGTGGAACACTATGAAATGTAGTGCTAAACTATTTTCAACAGCATTGAAAGTGGCCACTGTATGAGCTTCACTACAGTAGTCCATTCATTTACCGTCACAGAAAATAAAGTTGTATGTAATTGTTCAAAACAGAAACAATCTTTTTATAATAATGCATCCATTTACATCATTACAAGCAAAAATCAAGAGGCTACACTTAAACTGTAAATAATAAGACAAAGTCTTGCACAATATTGCCATCTATTTATATGCGTAAATTAAAAATATAATATGTAATGAGTAAACTTAAAATTAATTTTTTGCATAATTAAGTTTTTTACAAAGGAGGAGACTGTGGAAAACTAAGGTCTACCACAGGAAGGTCCACACTCCTATGGCGTGTGGGACTCACACCCACCAAAACCACAAATGCTTTCGTCCACAGCATGGATCCACCTCAGGACTCAGCTTTCACAATATTTCAAGGTAGTGCCATTTGTTCTTCGTCCTGTGGACGTTCATCTGTTTTAAACCTTCAGTTGGTCCACATCACCTGTTTTCTGCTTTTCTGTCAGCAGCCCTAGCAAGATCATTTTTTGCTTCCTTCTTTTGACTTAGTACCTTCTCTATGTAGGCTGCTACCTGATCCCAGTGGTGTCTACTCTTCACATTAGTCAAATGATATTTTTGGGCGAGATGTTTCCCACTATATTTTCCAGGGTTTACCTCTCCTCTTTCCATCTCTCACAGGCAATCGTCTAGTTCCTGTTTGCAGAAAATGCAGTCTAGTCTGTCTACTTTTCCTATCCTATATAGGTAAGTCCAGAACAGGCCGTGACTAGTTAGAAATTACATTACAAAATAATTAATCTTGCCATGTTTGCAATCAGTCCACTCAGCTAACTGCTTTATGAGCCTAGTGGTCCATCTTTCCTTTGTGTCACTGCTCCATCTTTCCTGCTACTGAGCCATAGTATGGGCCCTAGGCTCCCTGTGAGCTTGTACTTTACCTACTTTAGCTGTCCTCCTGTAAACCTGTTTCCACTGCTGTTTCAGCAGATAAAATTGGAATTATTCCAACGACAAGAACCGTGGACTCCGAAACTATCTGGTAGGAGCAAGCCACTCTGAGCATGCCACTTCACTGCACTGCTGATGTACATCTTCTGTATTTCTGGAGTTTCAGTGCATCAGGCCAGATCTGTCCACCATAAAGTAGTATTGACTGCGTAACTGACAACAGTAATCGTCGCTTGAAAGGTTTTGACCCACTGGTATTAGCCGTAATTCTACTCTGAACTGTGGTCACAGTTGCAGCCTTATCAGCTGCCCGTTTTTTGTGCCCAAAACATGAGCTTTGTATCCAGCAGTAGCTCCAGGTACTTAATCACTGCTTTTGTCTACTTTCCCTACATGCATTGATAATATGTTGGACAGATGGCGCTTTGTAATTAGTATGACCTCTGTTTTGTCAGCTGCAAGTTTTAGGGTACTTTTACATCAGCGTTTGAGTTGCTGCGGTTTAACCGCTGCGGTCAGACCGCTATAGATACAACGCACTGTCTTATATGGCAGTATTTACATCAGAAGCGGTTGGCGGTTCAGTCACACCTCAGCCGCAACATGTTGCGGCTCAGTCGCTTAGTGGTTCTGCCGCCGACTCGACAAAACACACATGTTGGAACCTGTGCATTTACATAACGAGGCTGAACCGCTCGCTGGTTCTCTGTTCAGTAGGCTTTCATAATCCATACACAAAGCTTGGTATACTGTTGTGCATGTGATTTTTAGTTTTAACGAAAAATCATACTAGAAGCAGTGTAGTAATAATGTTTGATACAGAAAAGTTTATTGTACTTGTACAAGAAAAACAATCTATTTGGAACATAAGTTGCAAGGAATATTCCAATCGAGGCATAAAAATGAAGAACTGGAATGAAGTATGTAAAGAAATGATGGATAACTGGGATACATTATCTACAGAAGAAAAAACTGCAGAAGGTGAGTTGTATGATTAATATTTTATGTATCTTTATTTGAGAACGAAATATTTAAATTCTTTGCAATTTATTAAACATATTTTTCCAAACAATTTATTACAATTTATTTATTAATTTAAATAAATGAATCTAAATATGAGTACGAATATGAGTACAAATGAACATAACTAAATGAAATAATGTATTGTGTAAAAACAAGAATGCACATTTTGAAAATAGTATTTATATTACTCGGTATTGCCACTCAATAGCACCTTGAGGACTCGTACAATATTCCTCAAAATGCTTTCTTATTTTCAGCGATTTCATAGTGTGGCCTAAATTGCAAACTGTAACTGATTCAAGGTCACAACTAAGTGCGTCACTAAAGTTGTAGCCATCTCTTCTTCTTACAAAATTATGTAGAATGCAAACTGTTTTTGTTATTACTTCAGCAAATTTCGGTTGCACCGACATTGCTGTATGCAGTATGGCCCATTTATTTGATAAGATGCCAAAGGCACACTACACAAATCTTCACGCACGTGTGAGTCTATAATTGAAAAATTTTACAAGAATCAGTTAAATTTCTCCTAGGATATGGTCTCATTAAATGTTCATTTAAGCCGAAAGCTTCATAACCAACAATAACAAATGGTACTGGGTTATTAGTGTTTGGTACTGGTTTATCTTCTGGCAATTTCAGTTGATTGTTTCGCGGCCTTTGCCCGAGAATAGATCCATTAAAAATATGGCAGTCTCCTTCTCGACCATAAGCTCCGACATCAATTGATGTGAAACAGTAATTTGCATCAGCGAGTGCTAGTGAAACTATTGAAGAATAGTGCTTATAGTTATAATATAACGAACCACTGTTATAGGGAGTTTTAATCCGTATATGCTTCCCGTCGATTGCTCCTATACCGTTTGGGAAATTGGATAAATGAAAGAATTCTTTTGATATCTTCAGCCACTGTTCACATGTTGGTTCTGGAAGTTTCTTTCCAGACAATCTCTTGCAAATGACATTACAAACATCCTTGACAATTATAGAAATTGTTGCAGTACCGATTAAGAATTGGTGGTGTAAAGCACTGAACGATATACCTGTGGCCAAGTACCTGGAAAAAACGAAATACAACAGTGATACATATCGCTCAAATCTAAATGCACTGTATTATAACACTGATTCTAAATTTTATATTTCAACCGCTTGGCTTATAAGCAGCCTACTATTGCTGCATTTTTCGTATTATATACGTATTTTTTTTCGTATTCATTGGAAGTTAATTTATAAGATACTTTCTGTTCTTTTCAGTAAAACAACTCCAAGTGAAATGGAAGAACATTAAGGACAATTTTCGAAAAACATTTCAAATTGAGAAAACACAAAAATCAGGGTCTAGTTATGCTACAAAAAAAAAGTATTACTATTACGATCAGTTGTCGTTTCTTCTACCAGTGTTCGCAGAGTGAAATCTGTCGAGCAGTTTAGCTGCTTCAACATCAGTAGCTGATGAACGAAATACAGAAGATGATATGTCATCTAACTCACAAATGGAGTCACCAACCTTACCAGGACCTGCTGAAGCATTAAGAAATGAAACTTTAGATAGAGACACTACAGGCACACAGTATCAAGTGTGAAGAAGAGGAAGACAAAAAATACAGTTCAAGAGAAGTTGCTCGAAATTCTGTCCAACAGAGAAAACGTTGAAATGAAAGCAGAGGAAGATGATGATCGCATGTTCTTGCTATCACTTCTTCCAACTTTGAAAAGAATTCCATCTGATAAAAGAATGAGGGCAAGAATTGAACTAATGCAAGTTCTTGACAGATATAACAGTAACAGTCGAAGTGAATTACAAACTACTTTACACGTACTACAGCCAGGGTTACTCATCAACATCCCAACAAGGAAATATGTATGGTGTATATACTTCAATACCGCAGTCATCTGGAATGAATCTGCAACCACACCAGACACAGTCGCACCACATGCAACCTTTAAGTGTTTCTTCAGTAGACAGTCCCGACTCAGAATGTTATCAGTAGTTTAATGTTTCCATTAAATTCGAAAGGACTTGGTTAAATATAAAACAATTTTTGTGTTGTCGTGGAATGTTTCCACAATAAATGAAAACAAGGATATTGTCAATTTCACATAACTATATTTGATATTTCAAAAAATTATAAACACATTTTGAAACTAGTTTCAGTTGCTTACATAAGATATGCAAACCAAATGGTTTGTAATGTTTGTAATAATGTTATTATTAATACTATTATATTACAATGTAGTAACTTGTGTGTAATGCGTTTATACATTTTTCCAATAACAAATATACGTAATTGTGTGGGTTGACAGTAACCTTGTTTTCATTTATGACTTAACTGAATTGTAAACATTAAAAGTTTTCTTTTATTTTATAGATAAATACATTTAAAACATGTTTTATAAATAAATATTTCTAAATAAATTCTTACCTTAGAGTAATTGTCAATCTTTCGTGTGGTGTAATGTCGTTTCCTCGTCTGTTTCCTTTCCACACAATGTCACTTTCAATCAAATTTATAAGTTCATCAAATGTTTTTATAGACATTCTGTAATAGTTAAAAAATGTCTCTGGATAATTTCTCAAATTATTATACCTTATATGAAACTCGCCGATTGAAGGCCTTTTATGAAGTAACGGATGCACCCAATACCTTCGCTTCTTCCCCTTTTTTTCTAACAACAATGTAGCCGCGATAATCTCAACGTCTGTAAGCATTGTAAGCACTGTACAAACTAAAGCACAACTTTCGTTGCTAGTCAATAGTTTGTTTGAGAACCGCGCAATAACAACCGCAGTGGTTGGACCACTCATGTAAAAGTAATCACAAACCAGCGGCTAAACCGCTGCGGTTGAACCGCAGTGGCTCAAACGCTGATGTAAAAGTGCACCTGTCATCCAGGAACTCACTCGACGCATAACTTGCCTTAATCTCATTGGAGCCAGCTCTACATCTCGTGCTATAATAACCCCTCCAATATCATCAGTGTACCCCACAAAGAATGTATTTTCAGGCATGTCCATCCAAAGAATGCCATCATATGATGCATTCCACAGGTCTGGCCCAAGAATTGATCCCTGAGCAGCCCCCGCTGTGACCTCTTTAATTCAGCATAGCTGGACTGCCACCTGGGGTACTACATCTGTTTGTTTTACTTATTACCCATGGTATCTATACTTGAATTTAAAGAAGAAAGTAGTGAGGAAAGTAAAGATCACTAGCCCTTGAATACTCTAGTAGTGTTGGGATTGGAGAAACAAGAGGTGGTCAAGGGAGACAAACAGAACAGATTAAAAAAATAAGGACCTCACCCTAGACAAGATGAAGCAAAATGCAAGTCCAGCTAGGTTCCGTGGGCTTGCCATGCCCGTGCTCACATGTTGTGACCCCCTAGGTAGCATAATTAACTATTGTTTGGTATAATAATATTAATAATAATAATAACACAAACATGTATGAAAATGTAAGACGATGCATGAAGAAGGAGGACATATAGTGCTTCCCTTAGTTTCAGACCTACAGCTCACTACTGTGGAGTGTGGAATGTGTTTTGGATGATTTGTAGATAATGAAAGTCAGGGAATAGAAAGAGAAGATTAATGATAGGAGTGCATGGAAGAGGATTGTAAAGGAGGCAAAGGCTCTCCAAGGCTGTAGCTTCAAGTGGTAAGAAGGCACGTATACATAGAAAAAAGTACTGGTGTTTAGAAATGTCTTGTTGATATATTTTCTGTGTTTGTGGTTCACCAGATTATAGTGAATTCACTTCTTAAGGAAATGTAATTATATAATTTATAAAAACACATTGTATAAATTTACATAAAATACATAATTTGTATAAATTGGAAATTTAAAATAATGGAGAAGGAAATATTTTCAACTAAAACATAACAGGAAATAAATACATTTATAATTTATTCAGTAAAAATATTTTTTTATAAAGCCTCATTATAAAATTTTCTATCATTGAACTATACTAATACTTTTAATGTACCGTATTTACAAAATATACATATATAAGTGTCACATTTATTTACATAAATAATAAGTATAAAAAAATTTTTTTTACATTTTTTTACATATTCGACGTCTATTACTAATAATTATTTCTAGTTTCATCTAAAGCAAAAACATATCGATTTATGTACTTATTTAAATGTCTTAATTTTTTGTGTTGACAGGAATTTAAGCTACAGAGTTCCTCACCCCACAGACTTGTTAACAATTTAAGTAGTTATGTGTAGAATATTAATTTTTCCTTAAATGTTTTTAGAACAGATAATGTTATAAGTAAGCAGTCTACTTCAAACTAAGTTCAACATTCTTGTTTTAAATAACATCAAGTATATGTTTTTGTAACTGTGCTACATCTAACAGAAGTCTTGAAGTTCACCATTTTTCTGAAACCTATATTTACTTGTATAATTGTATATACATAAATACGTATGTCTATTTTATTGTTGGGTCCAATAAAATATAATCTAATACATTCGTATATGTGTGTGGATATAATTTATTTTTATTTTAAAAACTCAGTTTTCAGTATATAAAAATATATTATATTTAACTCTATACTAACTTATATATTCAGAATTTTGAAATAAAATAACTTTTATATTATTACTACTTAAAAGTTTTAAAGTGAATGAAAAAGTATTCATATAAGTAGCATACATCAAAATAAGTATCTGCATGACAAACAGATTTTTGAGGAGTATTGAAATGTATTTTCAAATTAAATTGTAATTATAAAATATTTATGCAGTATTTAATTAAGCAAAATTATTAAAACTAAAGTGAATATAATTACTTCAATGAAATAGTTTAAACGATATTCAATTCAAATTTATATTGAACTGTTACCAATCATAAGAAAAAAAAAAAATTTATACTTTCTTATTTGTTAGTAAAATTATTTCTTTAAATATAAGTAACAGTACTCTACTTAAACATGGGTATGGAATATCCACGGATGGATAAAATAAAACTCTAATTAAATATAGAATGGACGATAAAATAAACAAAACTGTTGAGTGGAAACTTATGTCTGAATAATACTCATACAGATTTATACTATTATAAGAAATATGTCTGAATGTTTTCCATACCGTACTGATTGAAATAACTTATTATTATTATTTTGTTGTTGTTTTAATTAGACAGAAAATTACTGTTTCATTAAAATATTATAGAAAATATCACTTTTTTATAAATCTATGTGTAAAAGCAAAATGAGCTAACAAAGACAGGACAAGAAACATAAAAGTATGTTATAAACATCCAATATAATTGTATGCTGCTTACTACTTGAGTAGAGCATAATCTTGCATCATATGAGTGTCTGGTGTATCTCATACATACAAGCTGTTGGTAGACTGCAAGTCTGTCATTGTATAAACATTATAATAAATCGATTATACTACTTAAGTATGCATTTGTCCAAACAGGAGCAAAGAGCTGTGAAATCAAACACTTTACAAACACAATCTTTTAAATTATTTTAATAAAGCACATTGATATTATTAGTGTAGCTGCAGTTAAGTACTTCTATTTATTAATACTTGTATTATTACAAAGACAAATTCAACAAACATGTGAAATTTGAATGTACAAATCAATGTAACAGCAGTATTCCAATTAATGTAATTATGTTAATTTTTTGAATCATTATCCTCATAATATCAAATTCAGTTCACTTTTTTAACTCTCTTGTAATGTTCTCCTTAAATTTAGTCACATATACATAATCAAGAACGATACAGCCATTATTTACACATACCTCACACAATTGCACACACACTCTCATAGAGTATATAAAACTATTACCTAACTACGTCTTCAACTCACCCTTCAAAAAGAGTAAGACATGAAGTAATAATGATGAGGTAAATTTATTTATAGCAGTTTAAGATTGTTTGGCACTACAGTTCAGTACTTAATTATGACCTTTGTAAAAATTATTATCTTTTTGACATAAATGTATAGCAATAATTAGACATAATATGTATACGTAAGTCATAATTGACATTGCATTTACACATTAGGTTTTCTTATGTCTATTTATAAAAAGATTTATGTGGTTTTAAACTCAGTGGTTTGTAACTCAAGAATAATAACACTTTCTCAAGTTCTGTAGCCAAACATATGCTGTACCCATATATGCACATATGTTTGGAAAATTTGTTTAAATATCTGTTTACTCGATCACGTTTTAATCAAACTTTAATTCTCGTTTACATATAGGACACTGATTAGATGATTTCAGACACTGTCTTAAACATTCACCATGAAATATGTGATGGCATGGAGTTATTCTGGCAAGTTGCATCTGACATAAGCACACGGCACAGACATCATCAAATTCTAATAACTCTTGTTTTGTGGCATAGCGATATTGTGTCAGTACAGCTCTTTCAACATTTAAATCATGTAAACAGTTCAGTTTCATTTCTTTATATCTTAAATATACATTAAGGTAAAACGATATTAAGGCAATATAATACTGTTGGAAAAAGAGTAATGGAAGTATAAATATAAACGAAATACTTGCTATGAATGTTCTAATTGCAACTGGTACCCAGAGTGATTCTAAATTTTCTAGTATTGGAAGCTGTAAGTATGTAACAAATGCAAGTAACAATTCAACAAATACTTTTTCTGTAACTGCATAATATGTCCATGTGAAAAGTGTATATATTGTTGTTGGGCGATAGTGTTCAAGTCCTTGTTCTAGTCCAAAAACAAGCAACATAAATACAACTGTAATAATGAATGTCACAGCTTTTGTCCATTCTAAAACAATTTTTGTAGCAGACATTGCTAAATGTTTTAGGTTGGAATGCTCTGTCATTCGCACCCATGGTGACCAGTCTTCTTTCTCTATTAATTCCTTAATATATGACACACAGTAAGCTACTACATTATAGAACATGAGAGAATACAGCGAAGTCACTCGTTGAGCTGGAACAAATACACGATTGCACAGCATGAAGAATATTAGCTGAAAAGTAAACAAAATTGACAATTCAACTATGTATGATTACAGTAAAGTTTACATTTATATTATACTATATGTTTAAACACTTATGTGTATTATACTTGTTTTATCACTTAAAATAAAGAATTCATGTACATAATTTTATTTGAAATAAACTTTCATAGTTAAACTTTCAGTTTAACGTTTATTCAGATAATCCAAAAAAATAATTGTGCTGAAAAGATAAATGGGTCACTTTAAAATCACTTTATGTTCCTTTTAAGTACTAAGGATTTATATGCACTTTTAATTTAATAATTATGCTGTTCAAAAAAAGTGCTTACAAATTTTTTATTCAGAGAGTAAATTTATTAAAATTATAGTTCAGAAAAAACTCTTAATAGAAGCTGGTTACATATTAGTTTTAATTTGTTTTGTTGTGGAAACCATTAATTTGTGTCTTGTAATCAACAGAAATATTGTTATCTACAATATGTATATGCTAGTATAGGTGAGGTTATGTGTAGAATACCTAGATGTGGTACTAGTACAAGAGTATTATTATGGCATTTAGAATTTGCATGTAGTAATTTGAGTACATTAAAAAAACAAGAGCCCAGAGGAAGTTCGTGTAAAGTTAATTACAAGCAGTATTAAGTTAAAATGTGTGTGTGTGTGTGTGTGTGTGTGTGTGTTTGTATGATAGAAGAAGATTGAATTATTTAAGTACATTTTAAAAGTGTATGAATCTAGGTTTTTGGGAAGTCAAAAGTATTAATATAATCATAATTCTGCAAGGCAGAAGATAAATTACAAGCTGTATTTCAACTGCACCAAATAAGCCAGGGCAACAATATGAGAATTTCCCTGCCAAAAAACAAAGTTATGGCATTCGTAGCTGTTATTCCATGTGGACAGAAGTTATGGTAGATGACTACCATCGATGTATACTATATGGATCGCGTGCTGCCAGGCAAAGTGAATGGCAGAAAATGGTCCGAAGCACGTATAGCTTCCCACACAATGGTTGGCAATAAAGCGTTTGGCGCTAAGTTAACACGTGTATTAAATGAGTCATTCAGTCAGTAATGCACTTTTTTTAACAGTTTACTATTATTACATTTGGAACAGTTCTACTGAAAATTTGTGCTTATGAAGATTTTATTATTATAACAGTTTGTTTTTACTTTTGCCTAACTGATAACAGATGACAATAACTTAAGCGTTTACACTCATTTTACTGATTTTGTATCAAGCGGAAAATTAATTAGAGCGTCATTAGACGTTTTAAAGATTGTAAAATATATGTATAATTTATTGAGTATATCTGACAGTAAACTTAATACTAAAAAGTGATTATATCAGCTTGCAAAACTTTGCCGGCACAGTGTTTAGAAAACATATTTCAAACAATGATTTTTCTGAAGACTGCTATGAAGTGAAACTTATCAAATTAATAGTGACATTATTTTATAAAATCTTGTGCTATAATACTGCTAAGGAAAGAACCGCTGCAGCTACCTTCTCTAAGCTTGGTGTCTGCCAAAAGTTAAATAAATTTGTATTATTTAGTAATATTTAATGTAAACAATTTTTATACAGTTAATACATAGCTAATAAAATAAAATAAAAAAAAATTAATGTAAATTAGCATTGCTTTTTGAACACTTTAACGACCATGGAGAGTGTATACGCCAGCGTCTTTTACGCAATAAACATTTTAAAGTTTACTGCTCACGTCTTTTATTCTTTGTTTCCCTTATTCTTATCTTTATTCATCTGGCTTCAATAATAAATGTTCATAAATAAGAACGCAACAGAACTGTTTATGAACGCAACAGAACTTAGCGATAAACTTAAATAATGTGTCAGAATACTGAAATCTTACAGTGAAACAAATGAGTTTATTTTGGAAAAGAACTTATTAAAAACCTCCAATTTTGGAGTCATTAATTGTTAAAATGACACAGCTATACCATTTAATGCAAAATATAATCCGCTAAAGCAACAAAAGCCATAATAAAGCAGAAATGTCAGACTTTGTACAGGTACAGTATATAGCATACGCAGTGTTCTTGCCAACCACTGATGCAGCTGTCGGACCGAATTCAGTGAATGCAGCACGCGATCCATATAGTATACATTGATGATGACTACTGTTTGAAGCAGGTATGGTTTTTCCAATATTTGGTATTGATACATAATATTTTGTAAGGCCTAGACAGAGATGTGGAGAAAAAGTTGAGTAAATTTAAATCCATGTGTGGGACAATTCAAAGAACATTAAAAAATAAAGTTAGGCCAGAAACCAAAATTAAATTTTTACAGGCTTATGATGGTATCTACTCTACTGTATGTTGCAGAGTCATCAATTCTGTGAAAGGCGGATGTAAATTAAAATCATTGTGGCAGAAATGAGGTTTGTAAGAATGGTCAAAGGATGCTCTACAGTTGGATATGCTATGCAATGAGGATATGTGGAGTGAGGTTAAGGTGTCCCCAGTATTTGAAAAAGTTGATGAATATAAGAATAGATGGAGGGAACATGTTCTTCACATGGGAAATGACTGACTACTTCATATTTTTGTGCTCCACAGCATAGTCATAATGTAGGAAGGCCTGGAAAATGATAGTCTGACTTTTAAATCAACTTATATGTAACAACATCATTATTATTATTATTAATACATATATTATTACTGAACACGCAAAGCAAGTTCTCAGTTTTAACTCAACTGTGTGGCATTTGTCTGTCCATCTACCTATTTGAGATATGTATCATGTTAACTTTTGAATGCATTTTCTTAAAACTTGGCATGCATGACCGTACTTTTACCCTAGAGAACCCTATTGTTTTTGAGATTAATCTCCTCAAAAAATACGGAGCACTCGACAAAAATGTCAGTGGGTCAAAATTATGAAAAAAATTGCAGAAGCCATTGTGGGGTATCTAATAAAAGGGAATTTTAATCAAAATATGAATATAGTGTTCATTTATGTTCCTCACTCCCTATTTCAGGGAACAAACATGGGAGGGAAGTTTGATAAATTGAATAAAATTCATGTGGGGTGTGAAATTAAAGAAAATTTAACAGCAATCTGAATGAGAGATAAGTTTTGCAAATTTCAAAATTTTGAGATCCCAGAACCCAAGAGAAGAGATGAGAAAGTTGAAAAAAATGTTCAAAATCCAGTAGGCTGTCAGACTAAAAGGAATTGTAGCTCAAATCCGAATTTTCTGAATTTTTAGTGTATGATTGTGTGCTCTACAAATTGTTATATTATTAAAGAAATACTAGAGTAATGATTTTTGTAATTTTTCTCATATTTAAAAAAAATATCTAATATCAAAATATATGTAATAATAAATGTACTAGTTAAAAATAGTGAGTTCTGCAGCTCATGAAGCATTCTAGTTGTCTTAAATTTAATACTAAATGTATACTACAGTACATTAATAATAATACATGATTTATATAACTACAAAAATTCGGGTACTGGTAGTATACAATTTCTCATCTGCAGTAAATTATATATACTTGTTGACTATAAACAAAATTGTTGACTTATCATGATCAATTTATGATACTTACCTTTATGATAACAAAAATGTTATTTCTCATGGGTAGTATAAATCCAATATATATTTTTGCTATTTCTTTCTTTTTACAAAAAAATAAGTTATGAATAAACAAAGTATTTAAAGCTAAGTTTCTAAAGCTAATATTTTTGTATATTTACCTGGTTAACCATTGTGAATATATTAGACATCTTAATATATGTGCACTCAATAGCATTAATAGGAGAATATAGATACCAAAGTATGTTCAGTGCAGGACGTGTAGCAAGGCAACAGCGCTCTGTACACACACAAAGACAGATAATTACTTTTACAATGGATTCACATACACACACACAAGTAGCATGAGAAAAACATATGGTACTCAACAGTACAGCATCAAATATTTGTATTAAATAGTTAAATATATGTGAAATAAAGTATGTTTTGATGTTTTAAGAAATTATCGTATATTTGTATTATAGATATTTTATTTAAAATATTATTATATTTTATTTGTGCTCAGTTAATTAGTAATTCCACTGTTGTTTAGGAAGGCATTGTTATTTTTTTGCATAGAGGCTGAACATTTGAACACAGGTTGTGTTTGCTGTGTTTAATGATGGAACAATGAGACAGATTATATAACAAAAAAAAACCAAAAAAAAAAAAACAATGAACATTTCAGAACATGGTTTAAAACAATGTGTGATATACAGTGAAAGAGCATAGGAAGAACGTGTTATTTCTGTTCTTTTAGTTTTGTTGATACCGTTACATCTTTATTCTTGAAAGTTTGAATAATCATAAGAACAATTAATACATAATTTGTATTACTATGATTATATTATTTAAAATCTGTTGTCATTTCAGTTGCTAAACATTTCACCATTTTAAATTGTAATCTGATAAGTATCTATTAATATTGTATCATCAAAATAGTTTGTTGACATGACTGATTGGTCTGTCTGATGGTCAGAGTTTAGCGTGTTCACTAAGTGTTTCAGAGTCAGGCATGATGTAGAGATAACATGCTTTACTATAAACTGAGGTAATAGGCATATGTAGATTTGTACAAGCACAGAGAAGATGAGGATACTCTAAAATATTCGAATGGCATATCTGCCATATGTGTCAGGATTTTTATATGCCATAAACTAGTGGTATTTATATTCTGTTGCTGAATTAGATAATTGAACTACACCAAAGAAAGATAGGAACAATAATATCAAAACACAGAAAATAAAAGTTATACCTCTTGTATAAAAGTATAATAGTATCTTTGACTAGAGTCTTCATATGACAGTGTTATTTTTTTGTTCTACAGATTACTGTAGTCTGAATAAATCAGTTGTGTGTGTGTGTGTGTGTATGTGTATGTGTGTGTGTGTGCCCCATGCGCATTCATGCACTTCATCATATGGTACCATCATTTCATTTCAGAATAGTAATGCCAACAGTTTTTAATTTTCATCACCACTAGAACATTTTTAAGAACTGTCAAGGTAGTGGTAACAATAAAAAATTTTCATTTATAGAAACATACTCATCAATATGTCTCATATTTACAAAAATGTCGATATTTGCATTAAGTTTAAATTACATATTCAGTGCATGTAATGCAATTCAAAAGACTGTATTTTTGTTGTTGAGCAAATAATTTGAGTATAATAATATTTCTGTACGATTTTTTCTTACACATTTTGTGAATTACTTTTCGTTACAATTCAGCCCCATAAATGGACGATAATGACAATGATAGTGGTGGTGGTGATGATGATGATGACGACGATGACATGGTACTTACTTACTCTAAAAACTGGGAAAATAAGGCTCATTCTCATTGAGTGCAATTCTTGTGTTATCAAGTATGTAGATACTAACATACAATATTAATGTATCATGTACATAATGTATACCAATCATTACTGTTAAAATATCCATATTTTATTAAGAAAGTAAATTGTTATATAATGTAATATGTGCGCGTACGCATGGGTGTGTGCTAGTAATTACTTAAAATATACTTACTCGTTTACATACTTCCAACTATACCAATGTAAATGTGCAGTAAAATGCAGCAGATGGTTGACACAATATATTTTTAGATCTGGATCTGTGTGTTTAGAACTGAAAACATGAGAGTCTACATTTAGAAGAGACTACAACTTTTTTGCTTTTGTTGGTTAAATGTGGTGGAAAATAAACCACACTTCAGTACACACGTTATTGTATTGACATTTTGACGTTATTAATTTTATAAAAACATGAGTCTAGTATTATGTGCACGCGCGCGCGCGCGCATGTGTGTGTGTGTGTGTGCAAATAAATAAGTATATAATACACCACTGTTTTAGTCCTTCCCTACGTGTCCACCATTATTTAAGGCATTCAAAACTTGTACCTCGTAAGTAGTCCCAAAGTATATGTAGCAGCAAGTTTCAATTTTTATAATAAGCAGATAATTTATTTGTATTTGTACTATTATTAATGATCCTTAAATTTTTAGTGACCGTCAATCAATGAATGTTTTAGTGGATGGTTAGTGAGGATCGGTCAATAATACAAATTTTAGCTATTTTGCGTCGACGTTTTGACAATATTTATTGTCATCTTCAGGACCTGTGTATAAAATACAATAGAAATATCAAACATAACGAAACAATTAAATATTTGGGTGAATGTGTTGGTGTATGTGAGTGTGTGTGTGCGTATGTATGTATCATTTTATATGTGAAGACTTATGATAGTTTGTTTACATCTTCAAATTATCTTTTAAGAAAACGAGCAAATTATAGTATGAAAGAACTTCTCAGATACATACATACATACGCACGCACACACTCACATACACCAACACGTTCACCCAAATATTTAATTGTTTCGTTATGTTTGATATTTCTATTGTATTTCATACACAGGTCCGGAAGTGACAATAAATATTGTCGAAACGTCGACGCAAAATAGCTAAAATTTGTATTATTGACCGATCCTCACTAACCATCCACTAAAACATTATTAATGATGGTGAAATATGAATATTCCACGCAAGATTCAGGTATTATGTGTAAATTTTAATAATATTCTACTGTGTAGGGAGTACTGAATTTTTTGAAATAGTAATTCTTATATATTCCTAAATGAGCCTATAATCAGAAAATAGTGATAGCTTGTTAACTAGCTGTTCTCCGAATAGAAAATGTTGGAGTAAAACTTGGTTTTACATGAAAGCACATATAAACGGGGCTTTTTTTATTTTGATCAATCAATAGGTGTATATATATATATATATATATATATATATATATTTAAAATGCATGTTGGTTCTTGGTATCCAAGTCACGTAGGAATAGTAGATTATAGATAAATAAATCACCTTGTATCCGTCGTATGACTTCGTTGTACGTCGATTAAAATGACGCGTTTCGGAACATATGCTCCATCATCAGATTAAATCACTCTATTGAGGTCGTTAACAGTTAAAATCACATGTTACACATAATTGTCAACTAATGTAACTCACGCTAACTCAGTGGTGCGCACCATTTAGAAAGCGAGTGAGTTACATTAGTTGACAATTATGTGTAACATGTGATTTTAACTGTTAACGACCTCAATAGAGTGATTTAATCTGATGATGGAGCATATGTTCCGAAACGCGTCATTTTAATCGACGTACAACGAAGTCACACGACGGATACAAGGTGATTTATTTATCTATAATCTAATATATATATATATATATATATATATATATTGTAATGAAAACCTTCAATTACGTTATTAATTATATTCGAGGATGTTTAAAAGCCCCACTGTTGGGTTACAATTTGTAATGAAACTCTGTTTATCATGTGTACTGGGGTTTAATCAAGCTCCACGTTGGTATGCGCCAATTTGTAATGTAACCGTTGAATGAGTAACTAGTGTTGCGGGTTTATCGTTAATTCAGCCCACATTGAATTAACCAATCTGTTTATAAGGAAAATATTTATTAGGTTGTTACAGATGAAACCTCCTGAAACTCAATATTAATTCATAGAAGAAAACAATTATTTATTATAGTTGTTACGACTCGTATGTTGAACATAAATCTGTGTTAGTTAATTACCAGGTGTTTTACCATAGAATAACACTATATTACGGGTATTATAGTTAATAAATTGAGAATTCACTCCAACCCTAGTCAGTCCGTATTGTGTAATTCAATTCAAAAATTGTGCAGGAAACACGCTAGTTCGGTAATCTCACGTTCTACCAGCTGTCGACTATGAGCGCTGTTATTCGTAATTGGCTTGCTTCTAGGTTAACTGGTTCACCAGATTTTAATCACCCTTTTACCTGTAAATTACTCCACCCACAACATATAATACCTATTCTACAATAACAAAAACATCATCATATACAAGAAGGATTCTTTATTTATTTTGTACTTTAATTCAAACTAACAGTGCTCTTCGTGATTATAATAGAGTGATATCGATTATACAATGATGGATCGATTGTTTAGTTGACCATGTTCCTTTTATTTTATACAAATTAAATATAATATTAACTATCTCTTATCCCAATGGTACGTGATTCTTTTAACGATTAGTAAGGCCAGGTAATGCAAAATTAAGGTTACTTAGTATTACAAAATGTTATTAGTTCTTACTATATTAAAATTAAAAATAAGCTGGTGTTACCGGGTTTGATGATTCTCAAGGTAGCATTGTACGTCTGCAAACAGTTGAAGATTTACAATTTAGGTTACTTCCATCCAGAAAAAGTGTTCCGATTCTTAATAAAATTGACGGTGTGATGTACTGGAAAGCCCCGGGAACTCTTCTGACCTTCGTTCTTCTCTTACGATCCTTGTGGTTGTCGGTCTCGGTGGAATTGGAGTCGTATTATAACTTCCTTCTTGAAAGTGAGGTTTATTTCTTCAGAAACAAGGTCCTTGTATATTTTTTCTATAATTCCATTAATTTAGGCTTTTTTCTTCCCTCAATTAGTCTCCTGGTTAGATGGGAAATCGGGTTTAATACTAAATCCAACGGAATTATCTTGATGAGTGAAATAAGAATTTCTCGTCCTTTTTGGAGGTATATGGTTCTATTTTTGAAACCTAATTTATTTTATTATTCATCGGTTTGTTTTATAGGAATAGGTTTTGACTTTAATTTATTAATTTTGATTCATTTTTCTTTAATCTGTGTCATCCTTTTTAAATTTGTCTCCTCATCTGAACTCAATAGCATATAACAATCGAATAATTGAAAATCAACAAGATTTTTTACATTTTTAGTTACCCTAACAACCACTACTTTCTGTCATTGGACGATATTTGATATCCTAGAGCCAGAATTATAAAACATTACTACTCTTTTTCAATAAAATACTCCATGCTTGGAATTATACCAAATTACCTAAAACTCTCACCCAATCTACCTTATTAAACCGTCTATATTTTACTATAGTTTCATTGGACTGGACTTATTAAAAAGGTATTAATTTCCTTTTACCAATATTAAATTTAGGCCTATAAGTTTTCTTACAACTGTTATAATAATTTTGTTTTTAACTTAATTTTCTTTACCTGACCTACTGTACAAATAGTCACTGGTTTATGGCTACTTACATTAATTTATATTTCCTGGTTTTAATTCATTATTTCATAACATAATTATAAGTAAATTATTATAAATAAATCACCTTATATCCGTCGTGTGACTTCGTTACGTCGATTAAAATGACGCGTTTCGGAACATCTGTTCCATCATCAGATAAAATCGCTCTATTGAGGTCGTTAAACGTTAAAAACACATGTTACACATAATTGTCCACTATATAATTCACTTGCTTCCTAAATGGTGCGCACCACGACGAAGCCGATCGGACACTGAACTATTATCTGAGTGATTACGCCTAAGCAGGTTCAAAGCTGTATCGTATAGCGGGTTGGATTTAAAATTTAAGTGGTCATTCAATATGAAGTCTCATGTGTTTTTAACGTTTAACGACCTCAATAGAGCGATTTTATCTGATGATGGAACAGATGTTCCGAAACGCGTCATTTTAATCGACGTAACGAAGTCACACGACGGATATAAGGTGATTTATTTATAATAATTTACTGTTCATACGTGACTTGGATACCAAGAACTAATATGCATTTTAAATAATTATAAGAACTACTTGTCAACTTTTAAACACTTATTGCCATCCTGGCCAAGTTTACAAACATTAATTCAAAACAACTTCATTAATCAATTTCAGTCAATACATTTAACATAATATAATACCTAACACATGTATTTATACTTAATTGTCTAAAGACAATTTTAACATAAATGAAAGGAGTACCACTGACTAAGTACTTCTATAAAACAACAGTTCCCTCTTACTATCCACAAAACATAAAATAAATATCCTGTAAACACTACCATGCTACAGCATAACAACAAGTACAATTTGCAACACATTAAACATTAATTGGAATAGTATTTTATACTTCATTACTACATATTAATTGGAATAGTATTTTATACTTCATTACTACATATTAAACTCCTCCCATTTGATACAATGTTTATATTTTACACCCCATATTATTTATTACATCTTTTAAATTTATGTACACCTCAGATGTATTAATTACTTAGTAACCTTAATATTTGGGTATTGTTCTCAACCATAGTTACTTCATTTTTTATGTAACGTTGGGGACCTCAAATCTGTTACGTTACAATATATATATTGCGACAATAACAAGCATATGCTGTAATGTGCATGTATTAAATAAAATAAATATTTAAATTAATTTTAGTAATATGTAATAGACAAGCCGGTGTGAAATTGAAAGCTGAATTATGAACAGGAATCAACAGGAAAGATCACACGATTGCCGCTGAGACATGAGTACATGAGTAAATAGTGTGTGTGCGTGAGGCCTGTTCAAGCCTGAAAGTTTGCAATCTCACTCCAAATAGATACTAAATTAAAGTTTTATTTAATTATAAACAAACCGTAAATATTAGAAAAATTGTAAAGACTTCTAAAAATGCATAAAAATCAGACACATGTGCAGTGCGAATTCTATGTAATTATGACGACGTTCAGTGCGAATTCTGTGCTATTTTTAGAGCATAGTAATTACACTAATGATGCGATCATTATGATAATTACGTATAATATGTGTAATTGAATCAGACAATGTTAGATCACTTTGAAATCCGCATTAGACATTGCAATTGGCAAAAATGTGCGAATATATGAAATTGGACGATGGTGGGGGAACTGACAGCTTCTGACCTGCAGAATCCTGTGACAACAGGTGTGGTTTTGTTGGTGAATATAAATACGAGCCCAGGAGAGCCAAATTTACTCTTCAATCAGTCTTCAGTCATGGCAGTATGCTATGTCCATCAGCGACGAGAATTTTTAATACTCTTCAATCAGTTTTCAATTGCAGCGGTAAGCTCTGTCTGTCAGAGACGCGAATTTTAATTACTTCAGACATACCTGGACGCTGTTCAATATCGACAAGATCTTTTGTTTATAAACTGTAAAGTCTAACGGACAATACGTTAGTTCAAGTAATAAAAAAAAAAACAGTAACTACAATTATCGGACGTCTACAATCAGTCTACAACTACAAACATCAACACTCTAGACAAATAGCGAGAGAACATCAAGCAGAGGAACGATATGCAGAGCAATAGAGGCGGTTAATAGAACAACAGCAGCTGATTCAGAGCAACACATCATTCCATTCTACAGCCAGCAGATGGGACCATGAAGGACGAGTGACTGGAGGACGACCAGTGGAACCGGAAAACGCAAGAGGACATCCAGTAGGAGAGGACTGACAGATCACCGTAAGACATGGGTACAATCTGCAAAATTGAGGTGACGAAAAACCAATTTATAATTATAAAAGAATAGAGACATTGAAAAGACATTAATTAAAAAATTTTAATTAAGTAAATATTATCATATATTTTTATTTTTTATTTTTCGTTTGAATAAAGAAATGAAAACATGTTACGATTCATAAAAGGACTACTCTTATTATGATTACACCTAAACTCCAATTATACATACACGTTATCAGTAATGTTGTATGAGCTATACCACTACACAATTTAGATTACATTTAATTAATACATTGTGTCGTTGTATAATTTTGGTGTCCCAAGAACGTCGGGCTCCTCAAACACAAATAGATTTGTATTTGCAACCTGTATACACAAAATGTGTCATAATATGTATTATAGTACTACTCTGTGTAGCTTCCGTGTTAATTTGCCACACGTTGGATGTGTCAAATTTATACTAACACGTTTCTCCCGTATCAATATCTTCTAAAGCCCCACTGTAGTGAGTGCCAATTTATATTATTTATTAAGTGTTAAGTGGTTTCTCTTAAGAACCGCAATGTTCGATTATTTGTGAAGAAATAATATCTTCTAAAGGGTGATCTTAATCAAATATTAAGAATATCTCAATATTCTGTATTAATTTAGTACTTTCTGTAATAATAACATTCAATACCAGTTGATATAGTGTGTAATTCTAATGTTCTTATTCAAGCCTAGTCCGCATTTTGAGAGAGGAGAGTAACTCCTTAAATCTGTTTCTCGTTCTCTTGTAATTCAACAGCGGTCCGTGAGCTAGGCACTGTTGTTCACAGTCAGCTGAATATTGTAGGTTAGTTGTCTGCGCACAATAATTCCCACGTTACACTCTCTACATAAATTACAACTTGTTCAACATGCACTAAATATTATACAAATGATAAGAGATCGTCAACTTCAAAAATGATTCTTTATTTTTTATTTTATTTTTTTTCTTGACAACAAAGTTCTTCCTTTACGAGAATACAAAAATCGATCGTACTGGAATTCAGGGTTATATATTATTTTTAATCATTATTGTATTTCTTTAAACACAGGGTGTGAAGGTTCTTTCAACTATTAGTAAGGTCAGAAAATGCATAAATAGGATTACAAGGTATTACAATCTATTACTAATTTCTTATTAATTATTCTTGGATTTCGTTGTCCGTGACGTGTCCGTTACTTAACTAAATATCACTATACTATTGACGACTCGGAACACTAAGTTTTTTATAAGTAAAAACGTATAGTTTTACCTTACAGCCTAAACCGGCTTTCACCTTTAGAAGGCTTCATCAGAGGGTAAAACATATAAAAAACTTAGTGTTCCGAGTCGTCAATAGTATAGTGATATTTATTAATTATTATTTAAAATAAGTGGAGTTTACCGTCCGACGGCATCGTTACTTGTGATGGCAGTGCACAACTAACCTCGTTCGATGTGTTTGATCAACAACAGGATACAGATGAATAAATCCTTGCCAGTCTTCACTCCATTCGAAATAAAGGTTTGTGCCGAACTGGCTTCGGCAACGTATTAGATTATTAGTATTTTAAAAACGAGCGCCGCTGACGTCACGCACTGCCACTCTGTTACGATTGTTTGTTGTCGGTCGGTTATACACACAAAAGGTTGTGTCGCTACGCAATACAGCTGGCGCTGCCGGCCAGCTGTGTGTCTGTACATTCCTGCTTTCGGAGGTTACTTGGCTGGAGCGAAACGTTGATTCGCTCTCATTTCTGCTTCATCCTCCAAGCTGTTCATCTGGTCTCGGCTGGCGGCGAACTTCTAACCAGGACTTCCGTACCTATCACTATGATAGGCTAGATAAAGCGTGCTCCAGGTGCTCGACCAAGGACGAGATGGCTGTCAGGGGCGAACGAACATCTGTTCCCCCTAATAGCAGAGACGATCTTTAGCCACAATGCCGTCAGTCGAGGACTTTTCGATGCTAAGCTGAACCAAGAACTTTTCCAACGCTAAGCTGCACCAGGGACGGGTGATATGACTGTGACATCACTGATCCTCGCCTATACGAACTAAGTACACCGGACTATCCAGGTGGGAAAATTCTGTTTATCTATTTCTCTCTCTCTACAACATGTGAATGCACAGAAGCCGCCAGAAGCTCACTCGTGAAGTTCTGAAAATTAGACTCTAGCACAAACTCTCATGTTCAATTATGTGTGATCATCATGTTATTGCATGTGTGAACATTACCACAGTACACCTAATGAAGTATCTTATAACTGTATAATGTGTAAGAAGTTACACACATACACACACATCCGCAGTTTACTGTAAGATCTAACTTTCATCTAATTAAGACCATTTGGGAGTTAATTAGCTCGTGCTATCAAGTCAGCTGGTCATGGCAGAGTTTAATAACGTAGCTGGGGGTTGTCTGATGCTGTTGATGAGATACGATTTTCTTTCACACACATACTTAATGCTTAATGATTAAGCTAAGGGTTCGTTTGGCTGGTTGGGTTTCGGGGCGGTCACTTACATTCTCTGGTGTGAGCTATGCTTGTGAATATGCTGGCGAATCTATGCTTAGGAGCTGAGATATTCCATTTACGTTATCATTTATATTTGTACCTAGCTATACATATTAGAGTTCATTTATTTACTGCTGTGGGAAAGGGTTTATGAGGAGGTTAGTGTTGAAATGAGGGATGTTTTGTTATTCATGTCGTATATGTGTTTGTGTGTGTAATTTTACTATATATATATATATATATATATATATATATATATATTTTTTTGGGGAATATGTAACTGATTTAAAAAAGAGAATAACCATAAATGTGTTTTTGCGACAACAGGCTAGCCTAATTGATATTATACAACACTGATGGATTAGTATTGCTTAATGAATGAGATTATTACCAACTTTGACTCATGCATAATCAGGCAGAAATTTTTGCAATTAGTAATATCAATTCATTTACTTTGTGACATTATGGATTAATGGAAATACATAGATATATATAATTCTGCCTTAAATGGTGTGCTCACACAATTACGAACTTGTTATTTATGTAAAATCTTACAGGTTGAATAAAGCACACGCTTGTTGGTTAAAAGAGTTTTTCATTTGCAAGTCCTGTCATTCACCTGGGGGGACATGTCTGTAATTGTATTTGGGCCTTGCACACTTTTGCTTCCTCTAGGTTTCTCTTTACCTAGTTCTAAATATGATGTCTCTCCCCTTTTACAAAAAAAAACTTAATAAAAATAAAATTAAATAAAATTCAAAAAAAAAAAATTACAAAACTTAGAAAAATAAAAGGGGGGTTTCAAATGTTAGTTCAGAGCGTGGTTTTTATGATTCTGGATGGATAGTAGGCATTATTTCTGCCTTATTTTCTCTGTTGAACTTGAGAAATTTTAGAATCTGGGGACTTATATTTATTTTCTTAAATGAAACTTAGTGTGGCTACAGACATGTCAGCTGGTGTTAGGACTTGCAAATTATTTCAAATTATTTTTGATTAGAATCCAAGTGTTGTAAGAAAACTTAATGATAGTGTAATAAATTAACAGAATGAACAACCAGAGAAAAAGAGCACATTTTATAAAATGAATAGGGGGTTAATGAAGTTAAAATAATTTAATATGTGTTAGTGTTTAAGTGATTATTTTGTGATGTTGAGTGCGAGATGAATTTTGAAAAGGGGTTATGAGAATGTGATTAATTTGTTTTAATGAATGTGTGCTGATTGGTTGCACTTGCACATACCCTGGAGCTCATACGGAGTCTGGACATGATGAGGGCCGTCGGTACTTGTTGAGTTTGATTATGACTTGTCTTTTGGATTAGACAACGTGTTTGGTAGCATCCCAGTTATATGGTAATTGTTTATTGAGGGCGTTGAGTTGCGGTATCGTATTTTGAATGCGGTTATGGTCCGACCAAGGGCATGGATGTGATACTTTATATTTTCGATTATATCGAATTTTATGTGTACTTGTGTGTTGTATTTAGTGAGTTAGTTTGATTTTTTTGTGTTCTCTTCTGGGCATTTTGCATGGCTGTTTCTCTGCTTTTATGACACCCATCTCGTCGTATCGCTAGAGTATTCTGGAGCCACTTGAGTGATCAAGTTCTTCCTTATGTGTTGGTGTTAAATTGTTGTCTGTGATGTATGTTGTAAATTGTATAATTCTGGTGGACACTGAGCGAATTTAAGTAGTAAGAGGGGCGTTCCAAATGAAGAAGGAATTCAGATGAATTTGAGTTAGGATTTCTTTTGGGGGATCTTGTTTTTTGAAACGGGAATTTTAACGCTAACTGCACTAAAGACAATAGATGTTAGAAAGAATGAATTAAATATTAAACCAGAATCGATGCAATAGTTTTGAACAGTGATACAAACTGATCCGAAAGATAACCTTTGGCCAGCTGATAGCCGCAGCTGTAGCAGTGTTTCAAGCCTTGCTGCCTGCTTATCTGATAGATTGTGTATCGTTATATCCGGCTTCTATATTCAAAGACCAGTTTATTTGTTTTCTGTCTGATCAGCTGTTCGAGTGATATAAAATGTAGGTCAGTTTCTCAATGTGGATTAGTGTTTGGCCCGAACCATGCCGCATTCCGGGTTGATGTCCCCAGGGTTGTTTGGGCGTCGGTTGTATGGCTGAGTGTTGGCTGTCCGCAGAGAAGTTACCCCCCCCTCCTTAGGTAGAGAGATAACTATTATAAAGTGGAGATTGATGTCCGCGTGCCCTCAATGCGGTCTTCTCGGCCTTGCTAATCGGGTCCGTCCGCCCTAGTGTAGGGATGTGGGCCAGTCGTGTGTCAAGGATTGATAATGCCTTGTTTTGCTGCACACGGCTGGTCGGTCCACGAGCTGGACGGTTGTAGAAATGGTACTCACATATCAAGGTTGTAGCACCTTGTTAGCCTTCGGGCGTGAATATGTGAGTACCAGGAGAGTTAGGTGGTGGTCACCGGAGATGGTGACGTGTTGGGGCGGTCCCGAGAGTTTGGCATGGAGGAGAGGACTCGCGTGGGGGATGGTCGCAGTGTGGAGGAGATTTTCAGTCCTGGGAAAGGAGTAATAGTGTTAGTGGTCCTGGGTCTCAGTTGTTGAGTTTGGGAGGCCTTGGTGGTCAGTACTCAAAGCTGGCGCGGCGATTCTTCTCTTTCTCCTGTTCTTTCCTGTCTCTTCTATCTGCATGCGGACCAGGGCCCGGCGAGCATGCAGGACTCACACTTACACCTTCTCTTTCAGACACACATTCACTGACTCACACCTCTTCCTTCTGCCTTTTCGTTTTCCTGTGTTACTGTACTCACCAAGAGCGGTTTTAGAATCTGAGATTTTCCAGGTTTCCCGCAGCCGTCGTGCTTGAGAACTTGTTTGTTTTGGGTCAACCATGTTGTCCTTTTGGGGTGAGGGTGTGCCGAACTGGCTTCGGCAACGTATTAGATTATTAGTATTTTAAAAACGAGCGCCGCTGACGTCACGCACTGCCACTCTGTTACGATTGTTTGTTGTCGGTCGGTTATACACACAAAAGGTTGTGTCGCTACGCAATACAGCTGGCGCTGCCGGCCAGCTGTGTGTCTGTACATTCCTGCTTTCGGAGGTTACTTGGCTGGAGCGAAACGTTGATTCGCTCTCATTTCTGCTTCATCCTCCAAGCTGTTCATCTGGTCTCGGCTGGCGGCGAACTTCTAACCAGGACTTCCGTACCTATCACTATGATAGGCTAGATAAAGCGTGCTCCAGGTGCTCGACCAAGGACGAGATGGGTGTCAGGGGCGAACGAACATCTGTTCCCCCTAATAGCAGAGACGATCTTTAGCCACAATGCCGTCAGTCGAGGACTTTTCGATGCTAAGCTGAACCAAGAACTTTTCCAACGCTAAGCTGCACCAGGGACGGGTGATATGACTGTGACATCACTGATCCTCGCCTATACGAACTAAGTACACCGGACTATCCAGGTGGGAAAATTCTGTTTATCTATTTCTCTCTCTCTACAACATGTGAATGCACAGAAACCGCCAGAAGCTCACTCGTGAAGTTCTGAAAATTAGACTCTAGCACAAACTCTCATGTTCAATTATGTGTGATCATCATGTTATTGCATGTGTGAACATTACCACAGTACACCTAATGAAGTATCTTATAACTGTATAATGTGTAAGAAGTTACACACATACACACACATCCGCAGTTTACTGTAAGATCTAACTTTCATCTAATTAAGACCATTTGGGAGTTAATTAGCTCGTGCTATCAAGTCAGCTGGTCATGGCAGAGTTTAATAACGTAGCTGGGGGTTGTCTGATGCTGTTGATGAGATACGATTTTCTTTCACACACATACTTAATGCTTAATGATTAAGCTAAGGGTTCGTTTGGCTGGTTGGGTTTCGGGGCGGTCACTTACATTCTCTGGTGTGAGCTATGCTTGTGAATATGCTGGCGAATCTATGCTTAGGAGCTGAGATATTCCATTTACGTTATCATTTATATTTGTACCTAGCTATACATATTAGAGTTCATTTATTTACTGCTGTGGGAAAGGGTTTATGAGGAGGTTAGTGTTGAAATGAGGGATGTTTTGTTATTCATGTCGTATATGTGTTTGTGTGTGTAATTTTACTATATATATATATATATTTTTGGGGAATATGTAACTGATTTAAAAAAGAGAATAACCATAAATGTGTTTTTGCGACAACAGGCTAGCCTAATTGATATTATACAACACTGATGGATTAGTATTGCTTAATGAATGAGATTATTACCAACTTTGACTCATGCATAATCAGGCAGAAATTTTTGCAATTAGTAATATCAATTCATTTACTTTGTGACATTATGGATTAATGGAAATACATAGATATATATAATTCTGCCTTAAATGGTGTGCTCACACAATTACGAACTTGTTGTTTATGTAAAATCTTACAGGTTGAATAAAGCACACGCTTGTTGGTTAAAAGAGTTTTTCATTTGCAAGTCCTGTCATTCACCTGGGGGGACATGTCTGTAATTGTATTTGGGCCTTGCACACTTTTGCTTCCTCTAGGTTTCTCTTTACCTAGTTCTAAATATGATGTCTCTCCCCTTTTACAAAAAAAAACTTAATAAAAATAAAATTAAATAAAATTAAAAAAAAAAAAAAATTAAAAAACTTAGAAAAATAAAAGGGGGGTTTCAGGTTGATGTCTTGGTCCTGGGATGACGCAGAAATGCCAATCCTTACTGTTCACCAATGTCCAATTCTTGTGGTTACGGGTTTCAATGTATTTTGTGTCAAAATATGCTTTCTCTATCGAATTGTGGAAGGTGAGGTTCGAGTACAATTTTGAGTTCTGCTTTCGTTCTTTAGAATACTGGATTATTTTATTCTATTCAGGTAGTTATTTCTCTTCATTGGTCTTAATTAAGTTTAAGGATTACTCATAATACTGAGTTTTATTGGTAAAGTTCTTCCCTTAGATTTTCGTCTATTTTGATTTATAGGCTTATTAGTATTCGGTTATATGTGACCGTCAAATGTCAGTGAACCTTCCTATGGTTATTTATTACTTAATTTTGTTCACTCATTAATTTAATTTATTTAATTTTATCGTTTTTTTTTCTAAGTTCATCCAAACTAAACTCTCCTCGTTCATGGATAACAACTTAATAATCGAATCAACAATAAGAGAGTCTGTCTTCTCTTATTGGATAATATTTATAATCCTATAACCATAATCATACAATGTTCTTGCACTTATTAAAATACTCCCTTACTAAATTTACATTATATCATATTATACCTTTACATATTGTTTGTTACTAAATTATATACATTTTGCTGTCGTTTCCTCTTAATCTACTTACTCTAACAAGTATTATTTTCCTGTTACAAAATATTACCTTTCGGTATCATTGCACTATTACATTTTGAGATTTCATTTAAATTGAATTTACTTATCTGCTATCAGTCATTATTATTGATTTCTCCTAACTCATTATATTCTACTTAGTATTTTTTTACAAATTTCGTTACCTAACTTTTCTGACCTGACTTACTATGCAATGTTACTGGTTTGTGGCCTATCATTACATTTTTATCTCATTCTGATTTTAATTTGTTATTACCTACATTATTATAGAATCCTTCATTTGTTTATGATGTAATTACAATAAACCCTTTTGTATCTCATTAACAATTATTGCCTTTCTGGCCAAGTTTACAATTATAATCCGCATACTAACTAAGTACATGTATACAAAACATTTAATTTTATAAAGTTTAACACCAGTTCTATAATGATATATTTTATAACATAAAAATGAAATTAACATCAGTTAATTGATATTCTCTTAAAACAATTACCTCACTTGCTACATACAAAAAACAACATAAATATCATGATAATAACACAACATGATAAAACATAATAACATGTACATTTTTATAAAATAAATCATGCACTAATCAATTATTCTCCTCTCAGTTAATTCATCAATCATTCGAAAACTGTCTAAGTTAGGTTTTACATTACTTGTCAATGTTTATAGTGTACCCTTTTCACTGAACACTTAAGTTTGTATTTATAAACATTCTTAATTTCTCCTTTTTACCTTGTATTCTTATTATGGGATTATTCATTTATTTAATAATGGGTTATGTTTCTGACCTTTTATTATTACGGACAATTATTATTTTTATTTTTAGTTTGAAAATTATAAACTTTTTATGTAACGTAGGGGACCATATTTTCGTTACGTTACAATATATGTATATTGCAACAGTACAAGTGTATAGGGTACTGTGCATTGCACAAAGTAATTAAAATAATTAATTAAAATAAATAAATAATTCATATTGTTAATAATAATAGTTCAGCTTGCAATATGAACAACCAACCTTTCATGTTGGAACAGGTGGATCATGCCAGCTGCTCTGTCTGTGTGTACACACGTATGTTAGATGTGTTTGTGAGACCTGTCCATTCCTGAAAAGCGGCAACCCTTAAGGAATGCTATAAATTATATGAATTTATTTAATTTGTAAAGATTGTGTGCATAATAGCACAATCCTTTTATAGTGTAAAAAGGATAAAAAGTGTAATTACAGGAAAATAAAAATAAATAGAACTTATGTTAATTAAGATAAAGAAAAACGGTTTGTACATGGTGAACACATAAAAATTACCGGCAGAATGAATATCGGGTAATGTGCAAAAGACTTCGCAAATCGCGAAGACGAGCGAATTAAGTGTGACAAGAATCGTGTGGGGGAAGTGACACCTTCGACAGACTCTGAAATGAAAAATATTGTCAAAACATGATTTTAGCGCCCTGGGTATAAATACAGGAGACGTGCTAACATCATTCTCTTCCTCAACGACCGTAACATCAATCAACGACCATAGCAGCCAGGGGCTCTGCCCAACAACTACAACTCTTTCTCGATCAACCATAGTCGCAGCCGGAGGCTCTGCTTCACGAATACAACTCTTCCACGTTCAACCATAGTCACAGCCGGAGGCTCTGCTCGGTAACTACAACTCTTTTCTTGATCGACTACTGTGGCAGCCAGAGACTCTGCTTAGAGACAACAACATTTATATCTCAACCACAGCAGCAGTCAGGGACTTCACAACTACTCATCATTTCGTGTGAGCACTTGCAACCTGAGGCCGTGACGGGAGACGAGGGAGCAGCCAAGTACATGCAGTAGAATCCAGCATACGAGAATTTGACGGATGAAGGACCAGGACTCCAGGACGACAAAGGAGCATCCAGTATCAAGGACCTAGGACCGAAGAGGACACGCTGCCAATTTACCACAACAATAAGGTGACAAACAACCATGTACTTGTAAACCGAGACTCACTCATACATATATACATACATACATACATACATACATACATCCTCGGCGCTACAGCCCAGTTCGGGCCCTGGCCTCCAAAAGAAATCTTCCCCACTGGTCTCTACTCCTGGCCAATGTCCACCAGTTTGCTGCACCCAGCCTCACTGCCTCCTTACCAACCTGGTCCAGCCATCTTGTATGCGGTCTTCCTTTCCTTCTCCTTCCCATCGGCAAATAATTCATAACTCTTTTTGGGATTCTATCCTCCGCCATTCTCTGCACATGACCAGCCCAATGCAATCTGTTAATTTGAATGAGTTGCACGATCGGAAGATCTTTAAACCTTTTGTACAACTCTCGATTATGCAGTCGCCTCCAAATGTCGTTTTCCTTCACAGGGCCATTGATTCTCCTCAGTACCCTCCTCTCAAAAACGGATAGTTTCTGCTCATCTAGTTTTTTTAGCACCCAGCATTCCGAGCCATACATCAGGACTGGTCTGATCAAAGTCTTGTATAGGGTGGCTTTTGTATCTTTACTTATTAATTTTGACTTAAAATGTTTCACCAGTCCGTAGTAACATCTATTAGCAGATAATATCCGTTTTTCAATGTCTCTAGAGGAGTCATTTCCAGAGTCCACATATGACCCGAGATATGGAAAACCCTGAACCTTTTCAAATTCATAATCATTAATGCGCAGGGACAGGGCATGAGTGTTGGCACCTACAACCATATATTTGGTTTTGCTTTGGTTTATAACCAAGCCCATAGCCTTAGCGGACAACTCCAGTTCCTGAAAGGCTTCCTTTAAGCCAGATTCAGACCTACTTATGACGTCAATGTGATCGGCTTAGGCCAGAAGCTGTACCTCCTTGTGAAATATATGTCCGCTAGTTTGAATTCCTGAATCCCTGATGACCTTTTCTAGAGCTATGTTGAACAACAGACACGCTAAGCCATCTCCTTGTTTCAACCCATTCAATGTTTTTAAGGAGTTAGATAGATTTGATTGTATTCTGATTTGGCACTTAGAATTGGATATAACTACTCCAACCATACGCACCAACTTAGATGGTATATTCAACTCATTCATAGCTCTATATAGAATTTTCCGGTCGATTGAATCATATGCCGACTGGAAATCCACAAAGAGATGGTGAGTGGCCACTCCATATTCCAACGTTTTTTCCAGGATTTGCCTTAGTGTAAATATTTGGTTTGTTGTTGACCTATTCCTAGTGAATCCACATTGATATTCTGAGACTCACTCAAAGACAATAATTAACGAAGTAAAAAGAGAGACAAATTAATTCAAATATGAATTAATAATATTTACAAATGTAAATATTCTTTGTATAATAATTAATGTAATGTTTAAGAATGTTTAACTGTAATTTTGATCAATAACCTTGAAGCTGTAATTTGGAATCTATAATTTTTGATATTTAAATTGATAAAAGTAATTAGTGAATTTTTATTAGAAAGCAATGCATATGCAGTAAATTTAAAAGAGATTAGATCATTAGAAAAATTAGATAATCTAATCAGTATCATAATAATGAGCAAGCTGAGAGCAATATTAGATAATTATAAAGATGTATTAGAATATAAGGTTGTATAATATGTCTACGTGTAATATGAGAGTATCAATTATATGTAATAATTAGATGTGTGTTAAGACTACACACACATGCAAATAATAATGATTTTAATTCGCAACAAAAATAAGAATTTTTATTTAATAAATATTTAAATGATTTTAAACCAAATTACATAGTGTTATTATTATTACGGATACACCTATCATCATATACACACACACGAATTTAATGTGTTGTAGTGTTGTAAAGATTTGTCGCCCAAGAAGTTGGGGGTTCGCACATTAAATAGTTAAAAGTGTTATAATATATATTCAATATATATTCAATAATAATCCCTGTCGTATTATAGATCCACCATTTTTTAAACTCTCATGACCGTTATTTTTTTTTTTTTTTTTTTTTTTTTTTTAATCATGTTAATGGCAACAATCTTGATTAATGGAACAGTCTGTTTCTTGGATGGTGATGTCCATATTGTATTACAGTAATAAAATTTGTTAATTTGAAATTAAGCAACAAGTTTCAAAATAGAACGTATCAAATGTAATACATAAGATTGGTGTATAAGGGTATGTCGTATGATTCAAACTGGGGACATTTCATCTCTTATTAGATTTTAATTTCACAATATTCAATTAAACGTTTGATTGTAGTGATTCCTAAATGGCGAAGGTAGTATGGAAATAGTGATTCCATTGGCAACTGTTTTTAAGTTGCCTAGTCCAAAAATAACGCTGAATTCTAAAGTACACCCAACACGAAGCTATAGACACTCAAGTGTTTATAGTTACAGTGTTTGTGAAATGTATGTATGTACGCAATGTAATGCTAATATTACTTGTTCTTGTATAGTGTGATATTTTATATTATTAATTACTATTATATCCATAATGTTCAAACTACTCACAAACTTGGTCCAGGTGACAATCTGGTTCTTTCTGGTATTATTTTAAGATACACATAGACATTAACATTCACTCAAACTGGAGCCATGAATAATTGTTTATGTAAATTCAAGGTACAACACAAAAAGAACTGTGTTTTATGAAACAAGTGTTCAATAAAATATCTATTTTCTGAAGTACATCTCATGAAAGCCCTTGGGTACGCTATAATGTGCAAGTTTGCAAACAACATTGCAGCAATAATCATATAGGACACTTTTTTTTATTAAGTGACCAAATAAATGCATGTGTGCTTTTATATATGAGTGATTTGTGGGTTATGATGTTATTTTCTGTACTCTGTTAGTACTAATAGAAGTGAACTATTAAGCTGAATAAAACACAAAGACAAATAGATGTTAACTGTGTAGTAGCACAGCAAGGCATTTTCTCAAAAGATTATTGGCTTCTTTATCATTATGCTGCAACCTATTGGAATTGTTACTTATTATACCTATTATTGACCGAGTTTTGAAATCGTTATGTACTCTGCAGATTCAAGTAAGTGAGTTTGACAACTATCACTGAGATGATGGCCTTTGTCTGTACTACCTGCACTCCCATTCTGTTTATCAATTTGTACCATGAAACTTACATATGTCTTGATTTCCCACAGACTGATTTAGTCTGATCAATTTGTTACTAAAAATTATAAGTGGTAGGAGAGTGCACATGGTGCTCCTTGCCTACCTATCTGCTGTCTACCAGCTTCTCTCTATTGTCACACACACACACACACACACACACACACACACACACACACACACACACACACACACACACACACACACACACACACACACACACACACACACACACACACACACACACACACACACACACACACACACACACACACACACACACACACACACACACACACACACACACACACACACACACACACACACACACACACACACACACTACATTAACCTAATTTCATAACAATATACAGTTATTTTGAACAGCCATGATTGATATACATTACGTACATGGAACATTAATAATCATTAATAATTTGTAATTAAAATAATTGTGTTTAATATTACCTTTCACTTTAATTGCAAAACTCCGGAGAACACTGACTGGATACTTGTAATTTGCTGAAATAACCATGGGGAGGACCAGACATGAATAGCCCAAACCTACTCCTCCTACTAAAACCGATGCATGTCCTCGTGCAAAGTATGGAAGCAGTAACACTACTGATAGTAGGCAAACTGAAAATGTAGATTTCAATGTAGTCAACATTTTGTAATAATAGTAAATGTGTCTAAACTACTTTCTCATTGTATTAACACTTTAGTTGATTAGTTAAAATAAACTAAGTCCAGAAAGTTTATGCACGTATCAGACAGCTATAAAAAATTGGTTTTTAAGAATATATTATTTTAATTCATAAAAAAATGGAGTATAATAAATAAGTACTCGGTCATAAATATATCCATCTTATTAAACAACAAACCTATAGTATTTAGGTTTAATACACTATAATTTTAAATGGTCCAGTTAATTATTTAACAACATAAATAATCATATAGGACACTTTTTTTTTATTAAGTGACCAAATAAATGCATGTGTGCGTTTTATATATGAGTGATTTGTGGGTTATGATGTTATTTTCTGTATTCTGTTAGTACTAATAGAAGTGAACTATTAAGCTGAAAAAACACAAAGATAAATAGATGTTAAACACATAATAAACAAACACAACAAGGGAGAAAAAAGTTTAAATCTGAATTCAGAGGATCATTTGTTGAAATAACTAAATAATTTATAATTGTCATAAGCCGCTAATGATAAAGAATAGCACTTGTGAAACTTCCATCACATGTTTAATTTCAACACTTGCAACACAAAAAAAGTACTTTTTAATTACTGTATGGACATGTTTGTTCCTTGGTTCCTTCTGATGGTATTTTTGTGAGATAAATGTGTTTCATAATGACCATGTGTTCTTGTTCAGTCCTTAAAGCACATCAAGGAGCTTGAACCATTGTAGGGCTTCAGAAAGATAGCGAGGATGTTATAGAAATGTATTTGTTCATTTAAAGAGTGAAACAACTTCATCGTCAGCCCCTCTTAAGGTCAACGTATATGTGACTTTTCTAAAATATTTCGCTTGTAGATAACTTACTTTCAGTTGCTAATTGCGCATTTTGATGATCTTGTTAGCAGGCATAATTCCTAAAACATGTGACTGAGTTTGCACTTTATTATCTTCAGGAAGGCCCTATATTATGGGTTCTTATGGAACTGTATATGTATATGTTTCGACTTTGTGTTGGGCTGTAATGTGTGTGTGGTTTGATGATTTTAAAATTTGAGGACAAGATTTTATTATTAATTGAGTTATAAACATAATAATTAATTATTCAAAAAACATATCTCCCTAAGCAGTGTAACATATGACTCATGTTTCTGCTGACAAGCAAGTTTTATTGTATTATTATTATTTATGTCAAACCTTTTACCCATTCCATGATTATCGGTATCATTTTTATATTTTAGTGACAAAGCTTGTCTTGCAACTGAGGATGCCACATCATACAGTGGGCAAAACGTATGTTGTTAAAAATAATATCAACAAAATGTCGTCAACCAAAAGAAAGTGTTGCCATTAAAATGTCCAACCATGTAGTTGACAAGTGAAACAAACACAATAATTGATTATATTTCAGTGTTGAGTGTTGTGGGTTGTCAGAGGTATTTTGATGTTTTCTCATCTGATGTTCTGTCTGGAGTGTGATGTTTCTCACTGTGCCACTGCATATTTTGCCACACGTGCGTGCACATACACACGCAAACCTTATATATTATATTTATGTTATTAACGATATTATTACAGGTTCCATCATCCTTTGCAATCACGTTGTGTCTGTTAGTTTTTGATGAATGTATAAAGATGTAAAATGGGTACGTCTGGCGGCAGGTGCACGAACTAATTCCCGAAACATGTGTCGCAAGTACACATGTGTATTCATTAACTGTAATATAATTATTATTGTCAAGAAAATGTGTGTGTGTGTGTGTGTGTGTGTGTGTGTGTTGGGGGAGAGAGAGAGAGAGAGAGAGAGAGAGAGAGAGATGGGGGTACAGACAGACAGACAGACTTTATGCAAAGTAGACAGCTAATGATATACGAAAATGCTAAGAAGAATTGAGGAATGTATCAAGGGTTTTACACACTAAATTGTATGACTCAAGTACATCAGAATTTTAACTGTTAGTACCCTCTTCATTGTATGTAGTGGGTAAATGATGTTGTGTTGTGCCAGACGCTATTGTGACTTCAAGAAAACTGATGAATTTATTGACTATATTTTGATAGTGGAGTTCCTTTTAATTCGTAAGGATACTTGTCTATAATAGGTGGCACATAACAATGCACTCGAGTTTTCACTTCCTTATGTGGACAAGGTGGTGGATACTGTGGTCTTATGATTGGAATATGACACACTTAATATTCACTTACATATATCTTTTTACGATGTAATGGAGACAAGGCGTCTCAACATGATGCAGGTGTGTTGACTGTATTAGCACATTTGCCGGTATTTTACTTCATACTTATTACATGTGAGTATTTAACTTATTATAGAATTATTGTACTGTATACATTTACAAACCTGTTTGAGCAGTTTTCTCCGCCTGCACTTGAGGGTCAAGCTTTGTGAGTGCATGTAGACTGTGCAACCTTGCACGAAACCGTGTCATCATACCCATTGTTTATATATCTGAAACAGAAGTGGGTTCACATAAAGCCAATATACACTACCAAATACATGTTTATATTCACCTACCTAATACTTATGGTTTTCGTTTGAAAAATATAAAGTTTTTTTTATTGCCCCAATACCCAATTTTAAATTCCATAGATGTTATCAATTTTAATGCTAGTGCCTCACGCATCTTCCATTCATCCCTTTTCATTGGATCTGATCATCGGCAATTTGACCTCATTCAAAAGTTCATTGTTTAAATATACACATGTCCAACATAATTGTCATAAATGCTGTGGACGTTTTGAATCTTCTGCATATAGAGTTAGCACGGCAGTGTATCGCGGCTTATCTGTACTGCATGAACAGTTGTACTTCCAACTGTACTGCAGGCATTTATAAACCACACGTGTGTGACAGGCATTGTATATTTGTTCCACTGATATTTGTTTTTGGCTGTCACTTGTCAAAAAATATTACTTGCTTACTTGTTTAATTATGTTTGTACTTACTACAACATTGGGCATCCAATATGTGCCTCCATTCTCTTCTGTCCTGTTCTCCATTTCCGCTTCCTTTGATACACTTCTCTTCTTTGATTCCGTCGGTTTGTGTTGCTTCCTTTTGCTTGGTGGTTGATATTCCAGGGTTTGTTGGGCGATTTACAAAGTGCAGACAATGTCAGTTTATTTAAGTTTTCATATGAAGAGAAATGGAATTCTGCGTTCTGTTCCACAATTCGATGTCTGAAAGTTAGTTTGGCCAGAATATTCCCAAAACTTAGCCCTTGCATAAATGTATCCCTTGTACCTTGTTTAAGCGTTCAGGTTTGAGACCCATTAGTAGGATTGTTTCTTATATTGTTGTTAAAAATTTTGATTTTAGTGTGCAACTTTAGTTCTTTTTAGCTCTGTGTGTTACTTAGAATGTAAACTACTACTTGGTCTTTTCCTATACGCATTACTGTAGCTTCGTCACTTCCGCCATTTGTGTGTATTACACTATAGTTTGCAATTTCGACATTCCTAAGTTGTCTGTTTGTAAAATCTCTTGGTGGTATAAACATTTTGTTGCCACTATTTATTATCAAGTGGAATTCCCTAGATTCTTTTGTTAGTGATCGTTTCTAGCACTTTGTTTAAGTTGTTCATTTCTGTTCTTTTTCCCTTCCTTTAATTCTTCTTTGCTTCTGTCATCCCTTACTAATAGGACTTAGTGTTTTGTTGCCTTTTCTCTTCAATTTTAGTCCATGTTTCATAATAGTTTGATAGTTCGATATTTGACAGATAGTTTATAGTAGATAATTTGATAGTTCTGTCGGTGGTTTGATTTTTTTTTATCTTTCCTAGTACCTGTTAATCAGTTGATTTTGGTGCCTACCTTCCACATTAAAATCTTTCTAATTCTTTGTAAATTTCCATCATCTATCAACCTTAGTATGATATCAGTTTCAACCTCAATCTTATTTTGCACTTTGTTCTTAATTACGTTAGGTAAGTCTTTCTTAGTGCTCTTAATTGTCTACCTTAATGGAAGGTCAAAGAAAAGTTATTTTAGGATTTTCCTTTCAGGAAAGAACCAAGGTATTTCCACCAAAGGAATGGCAGGTAGTTTTATGAATATTTTTAGAAGGGAAATATTGCTGCTAAACAGGAATACATTCTGAGCATAAAAGTTTATGAATAATTTTACATTTTTATTTTTATACTGACTCCTTTGTTGTCCATAACAGTCTCCCTTTCAAAGTTATTGGCACCTATTTTGGTGTTCATTTTGCTTACCTCTGTGTGCATGATAAGTCTTATATTTATTTTTTATTATTTTACATAACCCTTGAACCTGTTTATAAAATTATACTTTCAGTTGAATACCTTTGTTACTTGATAGCGGATAAGTATTAATTATTGTTGTGTTATGGAATCTATGTTACTTATTATTTTCCTACAATCTTGATGATATAGTAGGACTCTGCATTCAGTGCTGACACTAATATATTTAAAACCAAAATGCATCATCAAGATTGTCGAGGAATAGCAGCTAACAGTTAGACAATTGTAAAATATTTGTTTTCTCTTCTAATACAAACTAGATGTCTTTGAAATGTTATAGATTTCTCCATAATCTTCCAGCAGCCATAATGGTACATTTTCTTACAGACAGTTCATGTGTGGACATGAAGTGACGTAACCATATTTTAAGCATTGGGTAACAGAGTTTTATCTACAAAATTTAATTGACACATATCTCTATTAATAGATATTATAAACACTTTGTGCTGCTATATGCATGAATGAAAAGAGAAATTTTGTAATGGTATTAAAATTTCATCGCTGACTTACTTTCAGTAATTTTCTTTTTCTTTTCTCCAGTATCTAATGCATATACCGAACTGTTATTTTTATAGTTTGGTGGACTTTTACTGAAGTTCCTCACCATAGTGAACTTGAGTTTTTTCGTATGCTTAACGAATGTAATGTTTTACAGAATTCATTTTAAAATTACCAATACACTGAGAAATGACTTAAAACACTACTTTTTTCTTAAGTAGACTAAACAACTACTGGGTATGTTTGTTATGAGAGTAAAATAACAACAATAGGCCTTATAAATGTAAATTATCTCAGGACTAATGGGCCGAACATTAGGAGCTATTCAGTAGGAGAACAAAGGACGGCCCCTCCACCCTAAAAACATATCCTTTCTCAACAACCCAACTGCCCTAAAGATTTATTAAAGAGTTTAATAGTCCCAGCAATGCTTAAAAATTACTGTTTCTTTTTTTTACTTGTATATCTAAGCAATAGATCTGTTATTGGTCTTACATGTAAACAGTAATATACAACCATTAACAATAGTTGTTAATTATTAATGAAATTAATATGATGAAATTTTTATTGTTCTTACGTTAACACAGGCATTCATTCACAGTGCTCAGAGTAATGTAAGTATTTAAGAGTTCGAATACACATTCAAGAACTTTATGCTTGAAAATATAAAAGTCACTTTGTGAAGAACAATCTTTTGTTTTTAATACAAAAACTAAAAAGATAAGTTATTAAACTTGGAAACGTAATATCTTAGGCAGGCCCTGCTAGCATTGCCTTTATACCACAGATGCCAATACTACCTACTTATATTAGGAAGCAGTTTGTAGTTAACATACATGATAGACTGCTTAACATCTAGGTTTCGATTTTCATCTCAACATGTTATAAGTTATTTATAAACTGCACTTCACGTTTAATTGTAAGCGTTTACCACCTTAATGCTCCAACCACACACTTAAAAGTCACGTTTGCTTGGAGAAAAAAGAGCTCATCATAGCGAACAAAAAATAAGTAAAATACAAGAAACTGATGTTACTGAGTTTTCAGAATGTTATATTCATGTACATCACTACACGATACAAATCCTAATCAGCGTGTATACAATTATGGGTGCTGATCAAATTATGTACTCTAACAGGATGTGTAACAGAAACAGCTTCATAAGCACGAACCACTCATATTTCTTCAGCTGTTATTCTGCCTATACAAGACTCAAAATGGTTTTGAATTAAGTATATATGTGGTTAGCATATATATCAAAGGCTTGTTACAAATTTATTAAATGTAAAAAATATTTAATGTCTAACAAAAATATAATCAGTAACAACGACGTTATTACCATTCATAGTATATCCATGATCCGTATCCGTATATCATATGATAAGCGTGTTTGTATATGAATATGAGAGTGCATGTGGTACAAATTAATAATAATTACCAATATTATAGGTCTATTAATAAAACCAGTAGTGAATAATATAATAAACAAAATGCAATTAATAATAATGTTTGAATGAGAAGCAAGTTCTCAGTTTTGACTCAATCGTTTGACACTTGTCTGTCTGTCTACATATCTATCTGTCTTCTGTCAATTTGGAGTATGTCTCACCATAAGTTCTGAATGCATCATCCGATTTTTGTAAAACTTGGCACTTTTTCCACACTTGTACCTTACAGAGCCCTATTGCTTTTGAGATTCATCCCCCAAAAATAGAGCTGCTGGAGGTAAAAATGTGAGGCAGTAAACATTGTTAAAACATCACAAAAGCCCATATGGTATCAAACTGAAAGGAATTTTAACCACAGTTTGAATATAATGTTCATTTTTTAAATTTTGATTAAGGGCAAAATTTTTATAATACAGTAATTGCCAAAACTCATTTGGGGTATCAATTAAAGACAATTTTAACAAACATCTGAATCTGAAAATTTCAAAATTTTGGAACCACAGAGCCCAAAAAAAGAGATAAAAAATTTTTTTTAATTGTGAAAATCCAGCAGGGTGTCAGATTAAGAGGAACTGTATGCCAAATCCGAATGTTTCAAATTTTTAGCATTTATTGTATGACTGTGAGCCACATTTAGCCAATTATTATATTTTGAAAGAAATATAGATTAATCGTGATTTTTGTAATTTTTATCAAAATTGAAAAATGACTTAATATCGAAATTTATGTAGCCTAATAATAAATGTACTTTGTTCAATATAGTGAGCGAGTTCTGCAGCTCAGGGAGCGTACTACTGTGCATCATTATAAAGTCTGGCCCAGAGTGATCGTACTAGCTCAATTATTGAGACATATTGTTTTTATTTGAGCTTCTTCATTCTTTATATATATAAAATTAAAACATGAAACTAAATGAAGCCTTTATACTTTGTTCGTTTTATACCCTACACAAACAGTTATATATTTTAATTATATACAAAAACAGTACAAAAACAATAAATTATTGTTGATCCCTTATTAAAATTAAATTTTATCATAGACTTGTACAAAATATATAGAAATGATTAGCACAGATGCGCGCGCGCGCGTGTTGAGGGAGGCGTGGGTGCTAGGGTGTGTGTGCATGCAGTTTTAGACTCTATAATTAAGAAAACATTATTCACATCAATAAATTAACGAAACTGCGTGTCAGACAACTAAAATATATCTATTACTATAATTTATTATTATTGAATTTTATCATTAAATGACTAATAGTATAATATCAAAATCGTGGACTTGGTTATAACCGAATGGACAGTGTCTGTGTCTGTTGTGTAATTAAGTATTACAGCTAATTGGCCGTATGTTATCCGACAGTTGATATTCAGAAAATAATTTTGCTTTCTGACAGTCTGTCGCGTTCTATATATATTATATAAATCTAATAATTGGCATTTCATTTCCTACATCCGTGGTATCTTTTGTTTATCAGATTGCATATGAACACACTACAAACGCTTTGACTAAGAACTTCAGATCCATAGTAATTTTTACTTATCAAAGAGTAGGTATTTTTATACACATTTATGATAAAATAAAGATTTAGGATTTTGAGTCTAATCAATGGATTAAGTACGAGAAAAATAAAAATATATTTATCGTATGTAAGATATAGTAATTTGTAAGCGTATAGAAGCAGTCCAAACCGGTGCCAAGATCTGCTGAAACTGTGACGTCAAAGCTAAATTAAAAGTTCTTCCTGTCGGATAAATAACAAACAAAAACAAAACCTTGTTGTTTCTGTGAAGTTACAGCGTGAATGGGTTCTGTAAAATTACTAGCAACCGCCTGAGTTCGATTTTTACGCAGTGTTTGTAAAGCGCAGACCGCAGATTAAGGGTTATTGTTCGCACTTGCCGCCCACTTTTGGCAAAGTGAAAGCTTTCCACTACCGACGCTACTAATAATAACATACAACTACGTCACTTTTCACAACGTAAACAAACACACACGATAACCACACCGAGTCGACTGATTTAAAATACTTATTTACAAAACGGTGTGTTTGGTGACAGTGTTGTAACTTTTGATATTAAAATGTACTCTAATGCGCGGCTGCCTTGTAAATAAACGAGCTGGATGACAAATATTTTTCTCTAAATACATTCTGAATAAACATTTTTTTGGTAAATAGCCATACAGCATATTCGCGAACGTTCGGCGTGAGCCTGAATCACAGTCCAATGACTCACAAACACGTAAAATGACTGTTTCTTCTAAATCTGCTTGTTATTAATATTGCTTGAGAGCGTAACTGCAGTTTCCATACATAGTCAATACACAAGATATATTTATCCACTCCACTATCACGCACAACAATGTGCATCTGAATAGTTACGATTTGCATGGTCTACCTTACAAACATTGTATATTACAATTTGCTCTTGATTCTGTGCATGTTACACAAGATGGTCTAGTTATTGTTATTGTCTTTTATGACTTTGTGGTAAAATCTTAACAAAATGTATGATAATTTTTTCTTTAAAAATAACGAGAAATATTAAAAAACTATGGGAGTTATTTCTATCAGTTGCCATTATTATACAAAACATATTTGTCCACGATACGCTGCCCAATCTAAGATGTTAAAACTAAGTCACAGGAACCCAATTTCAACCACAGCTAACGATTCGTAAAGGCTCTAAAACTAATTTTTCTCATATCGGTCTGCATCTGCATAGCTACTCGGTGACAACCCATCTTCATCACATTGTCAATATCGCTATAATAATAATAATAATAAACGTAATTATTATCACGTTACGAATTACACGAAAAAGTAGCCCAGTTGAAAGTTAATAAAAGTAAGTACGGCCTACATTAAGTTAATGGACATAACAATTTATTAATTACTAAACGGTGTATCACATAAAAAAAGAGAAAAGTAGTGATTATAAAGTAAACCAATAAAGTAGACAGATTTTTCAAAATGTACATACATTCGATTACGTACCTAGATAGTTTTAGTTTAGCGATGCTATACAATACATGTAAGTCTGAATCAGACTTATTCCTTTTGGGAAGGAACATAAACCTTACTCTAAAAATGTGCGAGTTAGGAGTTGTTTAAGTAAGGAGGAAACTGTATTTTCAAAAAGACAGTCATACACGTACGGGTTGCATTTGACTTCCTACGGGTACGGAATAAATACGCGTAAGAAAATTTATGTAATATAAAACAATGCGTGTAATATACAATCCTGTGTTGCCTTTCTTGTCAACTTTAACCTGAGGAGGCAACATACAACTCAATCCAAAATGCAAAAGGATGTCAGAAATCATGAATGTGATTTTCCACACGATACGATGACAACTGAGCAGGGTGAAACGATACAATTCAGATTTTTGAAAACGCTTTGCTGCTCGCTTATCAGTCAGCAAGACTGCATTACTAATACTAAACACACTGCAACGTTATCTAATTTGGTAACGTGGGTGTATGTCTTTTTATAAATAATTATCCACATTACTGATATGTTCTGTTGCATAAGGAGAGTTTATCGTTACTGCCCGATGCTATTTATAGACTGTCAGATTGTCAAGTTAACCTATATTGTGAACAATGTAAAATTTCATTGTTTATTAATCATGTGTGATTAGACGAAAATACAATTTTGTAATATTACGGTCAACCACGCACAAGGACAAGCAATACACATACACATGTATACCGTGAAACCTCTGCTTGGCAGCTGGAACCCAAACCCCGCGCCGGTATCCTATCCAGTCCAGGAAACCTGATTATTCACGAAAAAGTTGAATACGACTTTTGTGTGTGTTCTTTTTCTCTTTGAAAAACGCGTGAAAGTACAAAGTATGCCACGTCACTTATAACTTCACCAAACTGTTTTGCTTTGCCTCTTGATGCTCGACTGCAGTGTACCGGTTCCAGGTGGTTGTGTCTTATTTAACGTACTTCACTTGATGTCGTAGGATGCCGACCTATAAGAAGCTGATGTAGCGTAGCCAATATAGAGTGTAATTTTTGTATTAAATTTATTAGGGGTATCATTTTCAACAAAATAGTGAATTTTATTATGATCTATGATTTTGATCCCCCCCCCCCATAATGCGACTTCCGAGATCAACTGACTCCGTTGCCCCCGTTCGAACTGTTCTACCCTAGTCATCCCCGTGTAACAAAAGACATTTAGTTCAAGTAACTATCAATTAATTATGCTGAATTATAAAAACTGAAGTTCAACTTATGTACAACTTTTAAAGCATAACCACCCCATACGATGTTATGAAACCTTTGGTAAATGGTTAAGTTGTGTTAGGAATCCAAATCCAGCTTTCTAATTGGCTTCATGAACTCTACACATTTCCGGCATATTCACGTAATGACCGTAATGTGTTGAGATCATTTTTGTAAAAACACCATCGTACCATAATCGTCCATAAAAAAAATTATATAAGAATGCTGGTGATGAGTTTCTGATGCAATTCAATCAAACCGTCCGTCATACCAGACAACGTGACCGTGTGTCCCTTACGTATCCATCTTATCATAACAAAAGAATGTTAATATTTTTACCAGGATATAGCATACCTCGTACATTACTTTTACCTCCTTCAGTTAAGTCAGCTGATAAATAATATTATATAACGTATACTACGTTTTACAACAATCTAAAGCGTCTATTATTATAAAACAAAATCGAGGCTTCAAAGAAGGTATTTTTCCTTTATCCATTTTGTATTAGGTTTTTATATTTGTTTTGAGTAATATAAATCACGTATTTGTTATTTGTATCCTTCTTTGTGTACGTGAGTATTTTGGTCATAAATATTCTCTCTTGAATATCATCCTCTTGTAAGTAAGACGAGCACACGTGTCACATGTATGAAAACGTATAAAAATTTCATGAGAAAATATTTCGACATTTGGAAGTAGGTTAATCGAAAAATTATTTCTTATGTATGGCACTATAATATGTAAGAGATGGGTTAATATAATTTGTTCAAGACATCCGGTGATACAGTGTTGACGAGTGAGATTGGGACACGTGAATGTCTACAGTATCAAGTGCTGGCTTGCGCACTATGAGAATCTCTACCACGCTACATCACGTGTTGCGCACAATGAATAACGAGTAACATTCGTTTTCAACCCTGCTATTGACATTCTTAGGGCTAAATGAACATGAAAATTACTTAACAAATTCGACCATGTGGTTGCTAGATGTGTGTGGAATGTAGTTTCGCGTAATCTGTTTCAACTTCTGGGCGGACGATATTAATTTATTAATTTTAACGTACGTTCAAGTCAAAAATATTATTGTCGCTTAGCACGTTACGAAATTTTTAAATCTGTGAGAATTTAACTCCATTCGGTGTTATTATTAAGAAACTAAGTGTGTAAATAAATGTTTTTCTAAAACTCAAAATATTACCAAATTATAGGATCAAATGCTGTTGTGAGTTTATATCTTTGTAATTATAAGATGTAATTACGACACTCCAATCTTTTTTGTGTAGGCTACCTATGGCAAATTTTAGTTTACTTTGAAAATAAATTTATTTTTTAAACACAATTCTATAATTTTAAGTGTATAATAAACATTAGATATCAACGACTTAGTGTGACATTGCCATTTTGTAAACGTACCCTCTACAGCAGTGATACTGGTAGCGATAGCTATACAATAATTTTAAACCTAGCCAATTACTTGCTTTTATTATTTCAATAAAATACAAATAGACATTTTGTATACTGATATGTTTAATACTGCACAAACAATATAGACCGGCAGTTTTTAACCACCAACTTAAAATGAAGTATTTAGGATAGTCGATACTTAGTACTATTACGAATATTAAAAATGTGAACGTACCAAGAGGTGAGTATAGGCGCGGTACATAAACACCACTTTTTCACCAATCCAACTTGATGCTGACACCAAAACGAACAGCTTGTACACTAGTGAGCCGAAGCGCACGACCGCCCCGCCAATCCTTGCGAACTGACTCATTTGCGTCACTGCGCGTTATCCGCTGTTTTCCTAACGCCCAAAATAGAATTTCATTAAATTTTGCGTCTTACTACCCATCATCAGTTTCCTTAGTGACGATGGCACAAATTACGCATTTCCGCCGATGTGAAAAATTCTGCCACACCCGCGCGTTTGAACATATCAAAACACACATATTAGCGCGCGCGCGTGCGTGCTTCTTATAAGAAACTGAATAAAATGAAAACGCGATGCACAGTATAGCTTTTGTTTGCTGAAAAATGTTTTGTTTATTCTAATTTATTAATAACTGTGAGAAGAAAACATCGGGCAACAAAGAGCACGCGCGCGCACGCACACGCACACACACACACACACACGCGCCTAGGCAACGTGTGCAAGAAGGTTTTATACTATTTGTGCACTTGCACGTGTGCGTGCTGGACGTCTGTAGCACTTACCAACTGCAGCCTCAAGCGTCAATTGTAACCACATTACAAAATTTTAACTACATTAGGCCTATTTCTTAAAATGAAATATACATAAGGACTAATAACATTAATAAAAATTGTATAAACTAGAATCAGAATAATTACAACAACCATAAAATCAAAAGTCTGCCGACTTCCAGAAGTTGCGCATCAGTGAGAAGTAATAGCAGACAGTCACATACCATCCTATGACTGTGCTATATCAGAGGCAAAATATGCAAAACTTAGGAATCTTTCCTTTTCTCGTGTACATACTGATCTCTGAAACCTCTTAAGCGAGTTTGTAAAATAAAAAATAAAATAAAATAAAAATATCCTGAACACTTCTTCTACACGGCGTAACCTTTAACATTAAAGGTTAAAATAATATTACCTACTGTTGTACATTATTAAAACCTTCAATTAACTATATAATTAAAATAAAACACCATATTAAAACATAATAACAAAAATTGTATTAGGATATAAAATGTATGAAATGTATTTCCTATTATTAATCGCAAATCCAATAAATGACACATTTGTAATTCGATTACACATATAAATGGTAAATACATTTTAGTTGTTGTTTTCTAAATGGTTGCTGTCATTTTAAATTTCTCATTATGTGAGTGATTGTGTGCAACTTAGACAGATCTACTGCAGATGCCAATCACCACCCTATGAAATTTTAAATTGCATTTACCATACTTTAGTAACTACACTAGACTTTACTATGATTTAATAAACTACAGTTTACCAATAAATCATCACTTTCAACTATTTTTTTTTAAATCTTTCTTTGATGGTTCACTTTGATCTACAAACTATATATAATATTTAATAACTAAAGTAAATGTTTACAAAAAAATTTTAATTTTTAACTCATAATCCAAATTGAACTGGGTTTTTAAAACGTTGATAGGACGCATATACAGAAATACTACACATACCCGTAGTATTGGCATACCTGATGGCAATTATACTAATTATTCACCAATCATTACTGAGTAAACAGACAGAAATTGTAACGATTGAAAAATATGTAGGGACTGTCACATGTTGTTGAAAAAAGCAATGTAATGTAATAAATCCAAATCGTAATATCACACAGCTGATTACATAGGCCTATAACAGTGGGTCTACTACAAAAGAACACTAATTTTTCCATCGATTTACCTTGCTCAGACAATGTAAGACAACTAACTAATAGTGCTTATGAAATGTACATAACCAGGCAGTAACATACAGGAAATAATCATCAAATTAATACTGGTGAAAAAGAAAATTTATTGTAGTAAAATATTTGTTGATGTTCACACGATATTTTGTACACACGCATTCACATAATTATAATATAACAACATGATGATTATTTGCAAGCCGCGTAGTTATAGTTTTATATAAAGTTCTTCCGATACTTCAAAAAAATGCATACAGTTTTATAATTAAGTTAAACCTTATCGGTCATAACAAAGTTAGGTCAATGAAAATGAGGTCAAGCGAATTAATAGTTTTATAAAAAATAAACATATCTTCGGGATTGAGCTTTACACACATAAAAGATATTATTTAAAATAAACATAATACATATGTGCAAGGCAAATTTGTACTTTTAATTTTAATTTAAACACACATTAATTTAAACATGCGCTTACTCAAATGAATTCGTGAAAATCATTTCCAAATGGATAGGTTACAAAGTCTATAGTTACGGGCACTGCTTTAGCTGAAGTCTCTTAACTTGTAACTTGTAACACACAATTACCCAACAGCAATCACGTTTTGTATCCATCAGAATAATGGATACAATACCGAAGGAGCAGCTCTATCAATTACCATCATCCTTGACTGTAGGCTACATGGTGATTCAGGGAAACGGGAAATTAACAAAATTAAATATTGTTATGAAAATTAAATAAATTTATATATGCCTTATAATAGTCAAAGACATGCAATTTAAGAATAGATACACTAAATTTAATTCTTGTAGATGTCATCTTGCAAGTGAGTTCAATTTTTGCGCAAACATTATTGCAGTCTCTTAGTTAAATTGAACATGGTTAGAAGTAACATTTCAACAACTGCTTCTAGGATATTAGTTATAAAAATTCTTCCGTTGTAGTAGGTCAATTACGATACACTTTGCTTTCAAGGTGACCCCACGCTGACAGGTCAGGGGATATGGGTGGTCATGGAATATCACCGTTTCTCGAGATTATACGGTTGCCAAACAAGTGATGTATAACAGTCATCTTGTGGGCGACGTTGAAACCAGGCGTTGTCAATAATTTGTGGAAATGTCTATAGTTTCTGCGCAAACAAAGCTTTCCAGCATGGCGACGTAACGATCCGATCTGGCTGTAGTCGTAAAGCCATCCTCGTTCTCAAAAATAAGGGCCTATTACGCCATAAGGTGCGACACACCACACGGTAACTTTGTTGCTGTGCGGTGTAGCTAAGTAGGATTTTAGTGAGCCCAATAACGAAAATTTTGTTTGTTTACAAATCTGTTAAGGTGGAAATGGGCTTAGTCCGACATCCACAGGTTGTTAACAAAGTCGTTGTCCTCGTTCGTTAACATTCATTCACATTAGGCGATCGCATTCCTTCGTATTCGTTCATATTGTCGTTGCATTAGGTGATCGTTCCTAGACAATCTGCAACTTGTACGGAAAGTGATTACGAGGGTCAGTTGAAAAGTTCGCGGACCGACATCTATAGCTCACTGGTAGAACTAAAATCTTTTGTGTGCTGCAATCTGCAAGACGTATATTTCGCGTGAACACCTGTTAATTTCCAGATATATCTGTCAGTTTATTCACTTTTTACCAACTGTTTGAAATTTTCCTGTCACTCGTGTTTTTAAAATGCACAAAATCAAACATTGTGTTGTGATGAATTCTCTGTTAGAAACGTTTTAGCGTCAACGGAAAATCAAAACGAAATTGTAAATGTGTTAGATGCTGCGCCTTCAGAAACAACGGTAAGTCGAGCACACTCGAGTTTTAACGTGGTCGTACTATCCCAGCAGTGGACGTCCAAAAAGTGCAACAAAAAATGGCATTATTGACAAAATTTCATAGGGTGTTGGAAGACCGCAGATTGAGGAGTGGATGACGTTGCTGAAATCACAGGCATCTCATATGAGCGTGTGGATCATACTTTAACTCAAGAACTTGGTGTGAAAAAGGGCTGTGCGAGATGTCTGCCGCATCTGGAGTTGTTGCATTTTTTGGGCGTCCAGTCCGACCACGTTTAAACTCAAGTGCCTACTTACAAACCGGTGGTTTTGAAGTCGCAGCATCTCCTGACACATTTACAATTTCGTTTTGAATTTGCGTTGGTGCTAAACAATTTTTAACAAAGAATCACACCGCAATGTTTGATTTTGTCCGTTTTTCAAAACACGCATTAAACGTCAATTTTAAACAGCTTCTAAACAATGAATAAATTGATAGATAGATTTGAAGATTAACACGAGTTTACATAAAATACAAATCTTGCAGCATACAAAAAATTTTAGTTTTACAGTTGTCGTTCCACGAACTTTTCAACTGACCCTCGTAAATCCTGTACTAATATTCTTCGAACACTTGAATTATCTAGCCGTAAAGGCACTGCTTGATGAGGGATTGAACGATGTGTGCTTCTTACGACAGCAGCTCGAACAGCTTCAATATTGTCTGTCGAATGAATGGTTCGCATACCGCCTGGAGGTTTCTTTTTCATTACTGAGCAAATTATATGTCCATGTGTTCATTACTTGTGCTGAAGGAACACGAGTCCTAAATTAAAGTGACGGAGAAAATGCTCTATGCGCCTCCTACCGTAAAGCAAAAGTATGGCGTATGCTAGTGATTCACCTAGCTTTCGTGGACCCGCGTACTTTGCGAAATTGGATACTTTTCTCCACGATATAGAACAGACAGGTCTTGCTGCATTGTCTTTGCTGTGATGACTACATACGCATAGTACTTCGTAAGTGGTTATGATCACTTATCAGTTAATGTTACGAGAGAAATCTGTGAGAAATTTACCGAATTCAACGTAAAGTGATGTATGTGAACAAAATATCCAAACATTAAGCTTGTTTCCTACATCAAATTTAGGAAACTATCCTATATATAGTTGTATAAGATCCTCCACATATATATACATGACCAAAAACGTAATCGATACGCTGCCTATCTAGGCGAATTATCTATTTAAACCATCCAGCAGCGGCACTACAGGAGATTTCAGTTCAGTTTTGAAGGGAAGGGTCATGCCCTGTTCATTGGGTAAAAAGAATTAATAATAAGATATTGTAAAATATAATAAGAAAATAAAACTTCCCAATTTTCCTACAAATCAATACAAGTACTAACACGAATAGTCGGTTGTTTACAAATCCTCTGGTTTGGAAAGTCTCGGCTACGCCAATGGCGTCATCTACAGCGGCGAGTTCGTGAAGTCCGTTCGCAGTTCACAACAGGTAGCAATAACGCACTAGGGAGGAATACGACTATTAAAACAAACGCTAGATTGATTGAAGCAAATTTTTCCAATCTCTTGTCCTCCTTTTTATCATACATTTTTACTCTTCTGAGAGAGAACCAGTCTCTGTGTCCCATTTTTAGTATTACAGCTGGCTTTCCTTCTCACTTCCTTTAGTTCGAATAGGAGTGCCTACTTCAGTTTGATTATGTTTCTAATTTCTTTGAGAATTTTTTAATAGGCCTATTATAAAATAGATTTATTTTGTTGTTTCGTATAGAAAAGGCAGAGTAAGTTGCATTGTTTGGACCTACGTTATACTACTAGGAGAGGAGTGTGTGGCCAGTACATTTCAGCCGTTTACCATAGATTTTGAAATAGATACTCTGTCATTTTACAGCATCTACTGACGACGAAATTGGGGCTGAAAACGACCTAGTTTACGCAAACGAATCATCTAGGGATCTGTATGCAAAAAATAAAATACTATGCAATTTTTTTAATTTCTATTATTTTTATTATATTTAATACGAAGTCAGCGGAAACGGGCGGATTTGAGAGCCTCCCTTCCTCCGACCCTTGGGTTCGTAAACAGGACAGGCCTACTGTCCATTTCTGAAGTCGCATACTCAATTTCAATCCACCAAAAATAAACGAATAGATTAATTCCAGTATAACTTACACTAAACTTTAGCTGCTCTCTTTGCATGTCGTAAGTGTTACTTAAACCTTTTTTATTCAATTGCTTCATCACTTTATCTTGGATACAACAAAAGACGATTTTTGTTTCACATGTTACCAGATTTCAAACAACCCGTCGCGTACCTCAAATGCAAAATTTTAAAAGTTGTCAATTAAAAACTGTCCGATCAATATAATCAACAATTGTCCTGACTGTCTTGAGTAAGAACTTCAAGTAACAACATTTTAACACCATTAAAACAAGTAATAATCTTTGTAAAACAAGTTTTTCATACCACAGGTAATTCGGAATATAGTCAAATTATATTAATTTGAATGTAACAAATAATTCGAATATAGTAATTATTTTTTGTATTACATGCAGGCTTTTGAATATATTTACACACAGCCTACGTCTGTATATTTTTATCAACTGTTTTTAAAAACGTTCATGGATGTATGACTTTCATATCCATTTTTACTTTACAGCAAAATGTTGTGGAGTGAGGCATGGAAAACGCACATGGTCTTTTCCGCCGCAGCGTTGCCAAATTGTTCGTGTGCGGCGTAAATTAATGTAACATTTCAATTTTGGTTTATTTTTAACTTATAAATGTTTATAAAGTCATCTGTGAAAGGAAAACTTCCAGGAAGTTTACACATGTGAAAACTCGGTCGGTTTACACATGTCGTGCAAGGAGAACGTAAATTATTCCTTCTAGATAATTATAAATATGAAAACATGTAGGCCTATTCCACACATTGATAAAATCGGGACAACGACTTGGATTGAGATCAACATACCGTAAATATTCTTCAGGTTGAACGAATGGTAATCAAAGTGAATCAGCTTCTGAATCGACTGAACAAAGTGACTGTGTTGATTTCTAATGCGCATGAACAGCTGAAAAACTAAAAATCTTTGTACACATTGTAGTAAATAGCTAAAACAAAATTAATGATTTCTAACAAGATGGATCAAAACTCTCGTTAATTGAACATGGTAACTATTAAATTCTTATTAAATATTCAAATTAAAAATAAAAAGAAATTAAACAAAATTTCAACATGTTACTAAAATAGCGAGTCAGATAAGGGCGACTTAACAACACGACGACCAAACGATGACATAGTCTAAGAGTTTTCCTCTAAGAGATGACACGAAATGATTAAGATATAGAAACATTTGTCCGTGAAAGTTTTTAAAACGATTTATAACTTTAGATATTGTAACAAATTTACAAATAATGATGAGATGAATTTGTTAATTTATAAATGTTTGTGTAAAAAAATTTTTGTTTGTAAATTTTTTTTTTTTATTTATTTTAATTAAATATTAAATATTTAATTATGTTCTGTGGTGTTTAGCACTTTATATTGTTTGTTTTAAAAGAATTAAGTCCTTTTCTGTATTTTTAAAATTCCTTCACTAGTTAATAGAATTGTCTCCAATCGATATGTGAACTTTTCTTATTTGGAGGTTATCTTCCTTCTTGGTGGTGAAATTCTGGTAGTTAGCTCAATTAAATTTACGTATTATGTTAATTATCTTTTAGGAATAAATAATGTTCAATTTTGTAGTAAATAAGGAATTTTATTAACAAATATTTAATTTATCGACTCTCTATCGATTTATAAATCGATTCTCAGGGTATCAATAGTGTACAATTATTTATATTCGGGTTCTTTTAACAGTTATTTTAGGTATAGGCAGAGAGAAAGGGCAAAGTATTAAAAGTATAACATTACAAAATATTTCAACTTAAAAATTAAAATACATATATTTTATTCAAGATATAATGTTAAGTAAGATGCTTCCAAACCGTTCTGTTGAATAGACTGTGTCGCGTTGGATTGTGGGAAATCAATGATGGCCGCTACTAGTCCAGACGTAAGACGAAGTAACCTCGCTGTTTCTGCTACTAATAAAACTGCTTTCCCTACGATTTCTCGTTCCTGTGGCTGCAATTCTTCCTTCTTGTGTTGGTGGAGTGTTCCTTGTTGAGTGTTAGTGTTCCACTTGGATAAAATGTGTTGTAAATAGTTATGTTCCACTTTAGTGTATAGGTCGAGAATTTCACTTTCCGTTTCGTGTTGTTTAATTATTGTTTTAATCGTTTAGTTGGTATATTCACTGGTGTTCTGTTCTGTTCCGTATTGATTTAATGTTTGTTGATGTTTGTTTCACTGTGTTTGCGTTTAAAATGTATTTTCACAAAACTCGCGTTTTTCGAATCTAGGCTTATAAAACATGCGCCATTAATGTATCAGCAATTAGGTTAAACTTGGCTTAATAGCTCGTCAAGTGTGCTTCACGATATCTAATAATGAACTAATTTACTTCCTTCGTCTTCGACTAAAGTCTTAGCCAAATTAATATTATTCAATCCATTGTTTCAATATTATTGGCATCCTGTGCATGTGAGAATTTTACATTATATAACTGATTATATTTTTGTTATTATTCAAATTCATTAACTATTAAATACATAATCTTCTTCTTCAGCTCATTCTGCTTAATTTGATACCAAATAATGTAGTTTTATTAAGTTTTTGATCTAAAATGGTATTTTTATTTCATTTTGAAAATTATAAGTTTTAAAAATCACTTCCTGTCCTTTTCCAAAATTCTGCCATCTTACAAGTTATATTAATGATCGTATTAAATCTCAGATTGTAATAAAAAGTTTATCTTCCCTTAATTTCTTGTACTTAGATTAATTGGTTATGTTTTAAAATATACAGTAATATATGACTCCCCTATCTGAATTTTGAGTTTTTACATTTGCATTTTTAACATTAATTCTGGCTATCTTTTTACAAAATCTTTCTTAACTATATTTCCAATTACATGACTTTATGACTGATTTACCTTGTATAAATTCATTGAGTTTAATTGTTTTTCTGTACTTATTTCATCAATTTTGAGGCTGTTTAGTTTTTAACATTTGGCCTAGATTTCTAAGTTTTTACATACAAAGTTTTTTAAATAATACATGTTGGTTTATACCCTCTCTGACTTTCTTTGCTATTATGACCTTAATTAACATTTTCTTATTTTAACAAAAGAACAATAAGTATATAATTTATACTCTAAATACATAACACTTAATTCAAATTAACATTGGTCTTTCAAACTCAGACATTTTATACTTAACTATTTTTTGTAATACAGAATAAATATCTTATAAATAAAGAATGTTAGTTGATTCTGACATTTTCAAACTTGATTATCTCTAATAACTTATTCTACATAAACAAAACACAATTATCCTAATCTCATACTCTATTTCTATTTCTTATTCTATTAACAGTTTTTATCTGTTTTTTGTTGGATTTTGGAGTAATGATACCTTGTCACTTCACTTTTTATATATGCCTGCTCTTGTTTTATTTTGGTTCATTCTACTGAATGTTGTATAATTAAGAGTGGCAGTTATTTAAAAAACACATGTATTACCTGTCATGATAATACTTTATTTTACATTATTCATAGACACAATATAAGCACTTCAAAGTTGTAATATTTCACAATTTACTTAGTTTGTGAACTGCAATATTAACACATTAGGTTTATTTATTATAACACCAAAACTTGCACTTTCCCCTTTTCATTCTTGGATTTTATTTCTAAATAGTTCTAAAGTTTCATTAAAATCAAGAAATCTATTTATAGAAGATAATGAAGGTTTGTCTTTTGGCATTATATAATTATTTCACATTGGTTCACTTTCAATTCTACTTTATACACTTTTTGGCTTACATTTATTTTACATGTGGTTTCTACATTTGATAGTTTGTTATACTTTTATTTATTATTATGTTTATTAGTTTCTTTTGGGGTTTGGGGTTTTTTATAAGAGCACTCCTTCTTGTTGTGGATGCTGTCTTGTTCTGGTTTTCCTCCTTACCTACTCTTCTTGTTTCTTACAAAATATTTTCTTTTCTTGTGGTGGATCTTGTCTTGTTCTGGGTTTCTTCCTTACCTACTCCTATCCTACCTGGGTATTACCTTTTTCATATTTAGTTTTTCTAATTTATTTTGATGATTCATCACTCATTGTAACATTGGTTTTAAATGAACTTTTGCTTTAATCTATGATTGTACTTCACGGTGGTTCTTAATTAATTCTTTATTTTGCTTTCTCGGATTTAACAATGTTTTTACTTTATTTTTATGATCATTTTACCATTCAGACTTATTGGCATTATCTGTCATGCTACAATATAAAGACTATTTTGGTGACAATTTTTTTTTTACAAAACGAATACTAAATCGTGTGACAAAATAGGTGCTCAAACAGTCATTCGATCTGTGTTTAAATGTTTTGGAGCTGGCAGTGGGTGTTTATGTAACAGGATTTTAAGTTTGAGGTGTTAAATAAAAGTGAACCTGTTACTTGATCTGTTATTATTTCACTAGACCTCTTTCTACCTTCTTGACAGCGTCCTCTCCAATTCAATTTACGAAATGCTAATTTAGCCAGTGTTTTTGGAAGTGATATGCCTTATTTAAAGGTAAAAAAAATATCTTTCTGCTCTATTAGAAGTTAATGGAATTCCTAACATATGTAAAGAATTTTTTTTACAACCTAAGAAAAATGCCAAAATATATTGTTCTCAATAAAGGAATGAAGCAAATGGATAGAGTTATTCACATTAATCGCCTATGCAGTGTGTGATATTGTCTTTGACTTCTGTCACTAAAACCATTATGACTGTGTTAAAGTCTTGGATTTTGTTATCCATGACGTCAATGCCGAATTTAAGCATAGGCTAGATAGGCTGCAGCCTAGGGGCCAGCACAACGAACTGTCCCGGACCACTAACGAAAAGAAAAAAAAAGAACAGTAGTCTTTCATAAAAATTATTTGGTTCGTGTTTCAGAGAACAGTAGAAGTTATTAGAGGAAAAGGTGGTATGAGCCATGTATAGGGTAGAGTGGGGCAAGAGTGTGCGCTTAAATTTTAAATTCATTTGAAACTGCACTCATTGCTCTGAGACTCATTATATTTTGACAGAAATATCATGAATCCTTTAAGGTTCGATTAAGACCCCTTTTTATAATTTCAACTACTGCAACACATGTAAATATATATATTTCCAGAACGTATCAAATGCGAACTTTTGCCTCCATAGATCCGCATATGGTGGGTCAAAAGTTTGCAATTAAATTAATTTGAATAAATAAACTCCATTTAACTTGAAACAACTTTATTAACTTTATTAATGAATTTTTTTACTTTATTAACATATTTGACTTTATTAACTGATTTGATTAAAAGAGATTTGTAACGTTCATGCCTAACCATGACCACAAAGCTAAGGAAATGTTCAACAGTTTGATTAAGTTTTGAAAGAGAATGACGTAGACATCAAAGCTGCCATGGTCAGTCTTACGACAACACTTCTTTAATGAGCGGCAAGTACAGTGACCTCCAAGCGTTGGTGCTGGCAGAAAATAATTTAGCAGTATGGGTACCTTGCGCTGGATATTCACTTACTCTAGTGGAAGAGGCTGTTGCTAAGTGTTGTGTGAGTGCTGTAAGGGTTTTCGCCTTTTTGCATGAGCTTTATGTCTGTTTCAAGTGTTGAACACTTGTGTACCAAGTACTTCCCGAAAGTCTAAAAAAGACTGATCGTGGTAAATCCATTCTAGTACGGAGGAGGACCACCACAACATGCTGGTCATGTCGTGTTGATGCCACTAAAATTTTAATACGAGGGTATAAGGAGATGAAAGCTGCACTATTTGAAATCTCAGACTCAGAGAACAATGAAGATTCAGTAAAATCCCGTTGCACTGCTCTACGTTTGCATTTAAAAATGTCCAAGTGGGAAACAGGGTTCTACACATCATTATGGGATGATATCATGGAACAAGTTAACAAAACTAATGTAACTCTGTAAAACCCCAGACATATACAGCCCTCGCAGTACTTACATAATTGAAAACCTTTACAGAAACTAAACGGAATAGATTTGAAGAGATGAAAGGGGCATAATTGTCTGGTTGTACTATATATGCAACAAAGACTCAGCGCAAGTGCAAAATAAACGTGCGTTTGGCACCTCTTGATACTAGCCAGGCACCAGAAACTGAACAGACGCCCTCAGAAACGTTTCGAAGCCAGAGTTTCCCTCCCGTTATAGACCAATTTGTGTCGTATTCCTGAGGCAGAGTCTAGAAGTATACAAATTAGTTGATACTCGTTTTGGGTTTCTTAGTAAATTAGACAGCATTGCTGTCAATGCAGAGCTCAAAATTTAGTAGAAGCATATCGCAGTGTTCTGGACAACAACCTGGGAAATAAACTAATTCATTTCAAGTCTTTTTGCAATGAGTACATCGAAGAAGGCGAAAAGGAGAAAACTGTCATCAGCCACGAGCAGTGGATATATAAACTCCTTCTAGAAAAGAACGTCAATTAATGTTTTCCTAACGTGGAAGTGGCACTTTTGGATTGATAAATGTATTTGTCAATGATGGTTACCAACAGTAGTGGTGAAAGATCATTTTCGAAGTAGAAACTTATTAAAATCAGGCTCCGGACAACCATGTCAGAAGATAGGCTGAACTTTTTATCTCTTATGAGGCTATATAGTGATATTTTGAAACATTTATCTTATGAGGATATTAATATTAAGGGTAGGCGAGTGCCAATAAGTCAAACCAAATCCTAATGGAAATAGTATGCTACAATCGTTTTATGATGCAGAAAAATTATGATTTACTTACAGATTTGTACAATGTAAATATATCCTAATACATTTATGTTCTTTTTTTAAATGTGCTTAATTTGTAATAATTACAATGACATTCTGTTTAGGGTCTTTTGATTGTAATACAAAAATGAGTGCAATCTTTTATTATTATTTTCATACATTTTTTTAATGGATCGGTCAAAAATAACATTGACGGTCACTAAAAATTTAAGGATTATTTTCATAGATTCCAGAATGCCATTGAATAATGAGATACCTTGAAACTGTTAAATTGTTCAACATAGAGTAAAAATGTACAAAAACAGTGTATCCCAATTTAATTTGTACACTTAACAATTATTTTATTTGCATATCTTTCAAAATTTCCGGGGGAGGAATCCAGACGCACCGTTTTACTGAGGGGTGTTTCATACCCCAAAGACCCCCTGCGGTCAGGGCCAGATTAAGGTATCTTGGCGCCCTAGGCTAATTATATTTTAGCGCCCCCTCACCTTCCAAAGGGTACTCTTACGTTTATTTGCAAGGGGCTGAATGAAGCTTTAAACACCCTACAATATTTTACTGTTTTTGGAAATACTGTAGTCTCAAGAATTGAAAACTGAGGCTATTTTTCAGATTAATATAGAATATTGAACTTTCACTTTGAAACTTACTTGTTTTCTCCCGTACGCGTTTCGGCATGATGTGCGCCTTCATCAGCGGATTGAGACAGATTGAGAAAACAAGTAAGTTTCACAAGTGAAAGTTCAATATTCTATATTAATTTAGTACTGTGAAAAAAGAAGATGAACTATCAAAACAACTATTTTTCAGAGATTGTTTTAGAGTTACACCTTCAACAATTTGTAGTTTGCATGACTTTTATAAGGAAAAAATTAACTAAGTAGTTACAGAATATAACAGTTTTATTAAGAGTACATTTTACATCATTTACACAAAGAAGACAATCAGTTAAATATCTTGTGGATTTGCTAAGACTCATGTAAAGTTCACGCTAGATTCTTTTTTTTGTAATTTATTACCAATTTTGCATTTAGCTGTAAAATTGTATTATTTTTTAGCTAAAATTTTGTGCCGCCCCCAAAGTGCCGCGCCCTAGGCTACAGCCTAGTCAGCCTGTTTAATCCGCCCCTGCCTGCGGTAGTTGGGAGTCCGCACCACATGTTCAGCCTAGGGACCCATTAACTCTGCATGACGTGTCCGAAAATTTATAAGCACTATTCCGACGTATATACTACACTAGTATTTTAGGTAAACATTTCTAAAAATTTTACTTTATTGCCTAAGCTAGCTTTCCCTTATTGCGAGGTTCATTAGAGGTAATATACACTAGGACCGCTGTCCGTTCTGTTTTTGTAGATGGCGCCGTTGACCATCAGATCCTACTCAGTAGGCATTTCCCAAAATCCATAAAGAAGACGTACCAGTTCGCGTCATAATCAGCTACTGGAATGTCCCAGCAAACTAACTTGTAAAACGTTTAGACAAAAATAGTTGACAACATAAACAACTAGACAACAGCATTACAATAAAAGCAACACAGGCCTCGTAACAAAAATGAAAGACATACCAATCCCCCACAATGCCACAGTTTCCTCATTCGCCATAAAAAATCTATACATTAGCATTCTATCTCTAAGACAATCACTATCCTACACGACATGCTCAAACATAACAATACAGAAGATGAACTGATCAAAGAATTAACAGAGATTTTCAACATAATCACAAACAGAATTACTTCACCTATAACAAAAAATTGTATACATAGAATGACGATCTATCCATAGATTCTCCATATCTAGCATACTAACTGCAATCTTTCTACAGCACTTAAAAAAAAAAAACAACAATCCGTATAAACTCTGACAGACACTCGCATAAAATATTATACTGGCAGAGGAGGAATATTGATAACGTCACAATATTGTACAAAGGAACACAAAACAACGTGAACAGCTACTAACCCACAACATAAAACGACACTTTCACTGTAGAATATGAAAGGAACAATCGCATACACTTCCTAGACTTTATCATTACAAAACTGCAACACAGACTGACGTTACAAAAGCCCACTACAACTGACGTTCCTACAACGTACCCACTACAATACGTCCAGTCACCTCATACAACACAAACTATCCACGATACACAGACTACACTGCATTCCACTATTTAATGTCAGGACAAATGAAATACTGTTAAATATTTAGCTGAAGTCAGTAACAGTAAACAGTAAGTAACAAACTCCTTCGTAAAAACTAAAACAAACAGAAATGAACAGGTTCATAACACTTACATATATTCAATAAATACACTGCAAGTAGGTTATTTGTGATACTTGCAGTGTATTTATTTGAAGACATTACTTAGGAGACCTGCAGGAAACTCAACGAGTTACTTACAAAGGAGTAACTTACATATATATCAATACCATGCTGAAACAGTAACCCGCAAGTTTAAAAAAGCAGGGTACCGCGTTGCACATACAACCACAAACAAAACATAACACACACAGACAACTAAACAAATTTGATTTTCAAATTAAACTGCTCATAATGTGACAAAGTCTATATGGGCCAGACAGGACGCTGTTTCTCAGAAAGGTGCATTGAACACATAAAAGCAATAAAATCTACCACCGAATCTACCTTTGCAAACCATCTCATTGAAGCAGACCACACACGCACAAATATTAACAACATGAAAATTCTATGTGTGCTACATAGGTTATATCTCCCAAGGCCAAGAACTAGACACACTCAAACTGGAAATATACAAACACACGAAAACGCATGGAAAACATTTTAAACGAAGAGACACAATTTAAATCAATAACTATAGAAAACGCACACGCACACGCACACGCACACACACACACACACACACACACACACACACACACACACACACACACAACCATATTTCAAACAGCGGCGCCATCTCCAAACAGAATAGACAGCGTTCCTAGCGGCAGCCTCTGACCCCGCAATGAGCGAGACATAGCTCATGCAATAAGGTAAAAATTGTTGTGTTAAGGTGTCAACATGTGGTAATGTTTTCTTGAAACTTTTGAAGTCAAATAAATGGTTTTGTTTGTACTACATCGGTGTCCTACACAAGATGCAGTCGATACGTCCTCTAATTTGATTTTTAGAGATTGCAGAATGGTCTCTTCTATTTTCTAGTAGGTCTACATAAATTTGTATATTTACTACAAACACAGACATACAAAGTTTTACAACCCTCTTGAATAACTGATCTAAATTAACGACTTCTACTTTTGCCCAATTACTTGTTTTGTTTTACAAACAAGAAAAACAAGAACAATAAATTCAGGTTAGGCTATAACTCTGCGCTCAACAAAACTATGCGTTTTCTTCATATAGCTGTTGTTTGTAATGTGGATCTTTCGAGGTGACTTAATTTCATATTTGTTCTCAAAAGATACTTTGTAAAGCAAAGTTTACTTGTTACCAGGAAAACGCGGAACCATTGAACGTTGTGGATCGAATGTATAAGTATTACACCTCAACTTCACTACTGTCTGTCATTATGTTTGGTATTATTATTTTTTTGTTATCGTTTTAATGGTATTATCACGTACAACGATTCGCCAGCAGTACTGTCGATAACATATCGCTAAATTTATACCTGTGAGCAGTTTTGTGTCCTCTTCAGATCGTACAATTTTAACAGTAAATGGAACTTTTGTCAAAGAAAAACAAGAGTCAGTAAACCGTGATTAACCGAATCAAATGACCGCAGACGTTAGCGATGGACTCACCGTCACGAAGTTTCAGAATATAGAGAGACAACTGAGGGGAGGGCGTAAAGTGGTCTACACCAAGGGATTGAATCGTCTTACGAAAGTGAGAGTAAGAAGCTAACAATAAACCAAGGGGGTGATATCATTAGGAAGAAATATTCTGATAGGATAAACACATTTTACAGTGCTGTTTCTTTTTCAGTCAGTAATTTCCAACCTTTTAAATTAACCAGTCTTCTTTTAAGGTTGCTCGTAGCAGTTACTGCAAACTGTTATTTTGTCCGAGTGCCACTTGTGTTCGCGTTTGACTTGCAGTTGGCATAAACAACTCACTGTGTCCTTATGAACGTAGAGGGCATCGACTGCTGATATGTCATGTGATGACACCAAAATACAAAAAATCCGGTTTTTGTATTCATGCATGTGACACTTGAGTTGACAAGTGGGACCATCATACGTTAAGACACGATGGATAAACGATAAACCTTTGTACACCAATTCTGCTGGTACAAAAACAACGACAGATTTATAGCAAAGACGTTACTATAAGAGCAAAAAGTTATATTTCATATTACATGTTTAGGATAGTCTTGTTTAGAACGTTAGGTCCATATATTTATCACACACACACACACTCACACATACACACACATTGCATCAAAAGAAATCGATTTCAGTAGTACAGGAGGCTAAACAATTTTCAAGGAATATTCGTAAACAAAGAATTAGCAGAAGGTGTATTGTGTGTCCAAGCAGCCATGCGCCCTGAAGAATTAGGCGCATGTGTGTGGCGCATGTGTCGCAATATGTGTCCTTCAGGGGTAGCGACCCTTGTAATTTGTTGTTGTGTAAGAAATTCTAATAGAATGTAATACGGTCTTGTAACAAAATCGTAAAACGTCAAAAGCAACCTTATATCTGTTGGTATAATGTAATTGTTGATGTTGATGCTAGTCTACAAAATCAACATTTCTCATATCCTTCTCTAGAAAATGTCCTTCAAGTTTATTTGCTTGCTTGAAGTGCCAATTACATTTCTATTTAATTTGTAATACAGATCTGGGAAAGATAATGAAAGGTAGAAATACAGAAAAGTACGTTAGCGAGACATGCATGTGGGCGTCTCATGAATTTACTGCTTCTGTTTCTATATTAGCCGTAATACATGAATTTACTACTACTATTTACTATATTAGCAATAATACGAGCATGCATTTACTATTCAGACTTACATGTACTGAGGAGACACGTAAGAATAGTAGAAATATTCTTACAACATATAGACACCAAAATACAAAATATTATAAAATGCTTTGATCCAAATGGCATTTGGATAAGATAGTAGATGATGGGCTATATGTATCAAGTAACAAAAATACAAATGCAGATAACATATTAAAACAAATCAATAACATACATCCAAAAATACAATTTACAGAAGAAAAAGAAAATCACAGCAAAATAAACTATTTAGACATAACCATCACAAGATACAATAACCACCTACAATATGCAATATACAGAAAACCAACTTCCACTAACATCATTATACCTAACCATTCTAACCACCCACCACAACATAAAATGGCAGCATTCTATTCACTATTTAACAGAATGTACAAAATACCCCTAAACAAACAAGAAAGAGACAAAGAAAGAAATATAATATACCAAATTGCTTGTGAAAATGGATATAATAAAAACACTGTAAACAAAATAGAAAATCAAATCAAATATAAAATAAAAGCTGAACAATTAAGAATTAATCAAAATGAACAAAACAAAAATAATAACAACAATAAAAAATGGGCCACATTCACATACATAAATAATAAAATGACAAAGCTAACAAAACTGTTTAAGAACACAGACATTAAAATAGCATACAAAACTAACAAAAATAATCTACAGAAACTAAATAACCTACACAACAAAGATAATACAACAACCAATGGTATATACAAAATTGAATGCCAAGATTGCAATAAATGTTACATAGGACAAACAAAATAACAACTGAAAAAACGTTATTTTGAACACCTAAACGCATACAAAAAACCAGAAATATACAAATCTAATTTGGCCACACATGCAATAAACACTGGACATGAATTCCCAAACATAACCATCATGACACTAATAAAACACATACCACACAAAGGCACCACAATGAACATTTGGGAAAATTTACAAATATACAAACATAAAACACAAAACAAACTAATACCTGAACAAATACAAATCAATACAAAACATGACACAATTTTCAAAGCACTCAACATCGAAAATACACAAAATATTAATACAAACACCACAATCACACACCATAATACCACGTTAAAATACCAGAGACCAACAAGAAACCACAATAACGACCAGCCAACACACAAATACTTCACCAGATGCAAAATCACGAAGGTTGAGGATAAGAACACAATGGTTCTCGAAACATGTTCCTAATAAGGAAAGAAATATCTTGAGGTAAATTCATTATAAAAATTAAATATAAAATATAATTTATAATAATGAAACTAACTGTGCTGAACACAGATTATCTGAAAAGGTCCTACGATGGATGGATGGATGGATGATGCGCGGGCGTCTTGCGCCCTAATTTGTGTGCGTTGTCCAGGCCTAGGCCTGATGAACGCCAGGTGCCAACAGGTCAGCGCGGTCGTTTGCTCTGCACAAAGGAGTTATGGTGCAGTCCGCGGGTCCATGATAAATTACATGGCCACCACGGAGGCAAGCTTGAGCTTTTGCTTCAGCCAATTGTGCCGCCGAGGCGCGACACAATGGTCCCCTCAGGCTAGCCTTTGGGAACGTAGTGACGCACTGGCGAGGACAAGAGGCTCGAGCGCCCTAGGGCGTCGGCCGAAACGGTAAGGAATGACTCCGAGACAGCCAGCTTCCGCAAGGAAGGCACTTGTACAACCTCGCGGAAGCCATGTCTCAGGTAATTACCTTGCCGAATCAGCAAAGCAGGTGCTGACGGGGATCTCAGTGGTCATGGCTTCAGCCAATTGCAACGCCTGGTCGCGGCTCCTTGGTCTCCGAGGACATAGCCCACGGAAACTTAGAGGCACGCTGGCGAGGACAAGAGGCTCGACCGCCCGAAGAGGGCGGCCGAGTCGAAGGGGCTCGTCACCGGGGCAGTCGGCTCTCGCAAGGAAGGCATTTGCACAACCTCGCGGGAGCCCGTGTCCCGGATTAAAGCCCTGCCGAATCAGCAAAGCCGATGCTGGCAATAATGTTCTATCCAATCCAATCTGCCGCAGCATGATTGACTACAGTTTCGGCAGGCGCAGGTAGTGAATGATGGTGATCGTTTCAGTCTCCAGAAGGTTGGGGGGTTCGTTTCTGGGGGGTTCATGTGATGAACTAAGGGGGGTCGTCTAACAGCGCCCTAGGGCGCCTGACGCGGCGAGGGGGCGGTGTATTCTCCATGCTGTTAAGCCTTTGGAGGTGCGGATAAGGGGACTCGCCGGCCTTGGCGAACAAATTCGTTGCCAAGGACCAGACGAAGGCCTCTAAGGTGGGAACACGGAGACCCCGGTGGATGGCGGAATTTCGCACAAACCACGGGGACCCCGTGAGGGAGCGTAGGGTCCAGTTCTAGAATGTCGTCAGCCTATGCCTGTTGGTGGCCGACAGGAGAGGCCACCAAGCGGGCGCCGCATAAGTGAGTACTGTCCGGAGGAACAGTAGATACAATGTAAGTTTTGTACGGACAGCTAGGCGGCTGTTCCGCGAAAGCATAGGTGATAGTTTGGCTCTGACGCCACGAGCCATGTTGAGGGTTGCGGTCACGTGGGTATTGAAGTTTAGGTGCCGATCAAGCCGAACACCTAGGTACTTCACCGTCTCAGTCCAGTTGATGGGTCTTCCCTCTAAGGAGAGGGATTGGCATCGGGAAATGGACTTATGAGTAAAGCAGATCGCCTCGGATTTCTCCGTATTGATCGCTACCCGCCATTTCCTTAGCCAGTCCGGAAGCATAGCTAACTGGCGTTGTAACATTACGCTCATCCGCCAAGGCGAAAGCGAGCTAAAATGAAACATCGCGTCGTCGGCAAATAGAGATAACGTGACCCCGGGATAAACAGGCAGATCGTTCGTGTACAGTACGTACAGAACGGGGCCGAGGACAGATCCTTGTGGAACGCCGGCGGCGACAGGGCGAACCCGAGAGAACACCCCATCTACGCTGATCCTGAAGGTGCGATCCGTCAGATAGGATCGGAGCAAGTGGACGATAGATGCCGGGAGTGGCGAATGCGCCAGTTTGTAGAGCAGGCCTTCGTGCCAGACTTTGTCGAAGGCTTTGCTCACATCCAACAGGACGGCGCCTGTTGCCTGATGATTGTTGGCGGCGTCTGCTAGACAGGTGAAACCCGTACTAGCTGAAGAGTAGTCGAGTGCCTCGGGCTAAACCCAAACTGCTCCTCGCGGATGAAACCATCCACCAGGGGCCGAATACGGGCCAGGAGAAGGCGCTCGAATACCTTCTAGATTACTGGCAATAGTGATATCGGGCGGTAGCTTCCAGGTAGCGTGGGCGGCTTTTTGGATTTCTGGATCATGATGACATTAGCGGTTTTCCACAGGCGGGGGAAGTACCTCAGCCGGAGACAGGAGTTGAACAGCTCAAGAAGAACGTCAACTGCCGAAGGCGGGAGATTCTGCAACGCAGCGGCGCCGATGCGATCGGGGCCAGGGGCCTTTCTCTTCTTCAGTCGGCTAAGGACAGACGCAAGGTCTTCCTCGTCGACCGAATTAGGAGGGTCATTGGGGGGAGCAGAAAAGTATCCAGAAAGGAAATCCCTGACGACGGCCGTATGAGCCGGGTCAGAGATGCCTCTATGGACGGTGAACTGTTCCTCAATACAGTCGGCGAAAACTTCCGCATTGCCTTCTGCAGAGTATACAGTGCCGTCCGGGGTATTCAAGGGATGGCGAGTCCTCTTTTCGCCTTTTAGTCTACCAGCGGCTCTCCATACGGAGGCGTGGTCGACTTCCAAGGACTCCAAATAGGAGTCCCATCGATCCGCGTTTACGTCAAGCAGAAGCTGCGAGACGTGTTCCTACTGGGCTCGAAAACGCCGACTAGCGGCTGGGTCACGGGTATGCTGCCATCTGCGGCGGAGCTGGCGCCGTAATCGGATGGCCTGGAGAACTTCCGCAGGAAGGTCGGAACGTTTGTTACTCACCGGAACAGTATAGGTGTGCTTGTCCATTGCAGACTGGACGAGGTCCTGGAGCTGATGTACCCGGAGATCCAGGAGACGAGTGGGTCCGGAGGGACAGATGGCAACTGCCTAGCCAGATCATCGTGATAGGATCGCCAATTGACTCGCCTAACAGGACGATCGGGAAGTCGGGGTGAGACCGACGGCAGCAAGACAGTTACAAGCAGGGGGTCGTGATCGGACGAGAGATCCGACACCGCGCTGACTTGTAGATGAAAGGGGATGGCCTTGACATTTACAATATCAAGGAAATCCGGCGGATAACCCGCACGGGAAAAGTATGTCGGTTCGGACGGGCCGATGATGAGGACACTGCGATCATCTTCGATAGCCCTACGGAGAGAATTGCCGTAGGGGTTTGACGTTCTGCTGTTCCAAGAGGGATGGTTGGCATTAAGGTCTCCGGCAACGATGTTGGGAGATCGCTGTCTACGAGGGCGTCCCACTCCTCGTGCGGCGGAGCTCGATGGCCGGGCGGGTGGTACACAGAAACAAAGCGCACCTCCAGTCCGGCAAGATCCAGCGCCACAGCATATGCTTCGATGAGGGTAGTTGCAGGGGCAGGGAGTTCTCTATGGGAGTGCCGCCTGTGGACTAAGATCGCCACTCCGCCAGATGCGCGGTGGCGATCGGGACCATTCCTGTCTTTCCTGTAGCAAGCATAGGCTGGTAGGGAGAATCGACGATTAGGGGCAAGATGTGTTTCGGAGAGGAGTACGACATCTGCGTCGTACTCTACAAGGAAAGCTGCCAGTTCGGCCCGACGCGCCGGAACACCATCGGCATTCCACGCGACGAACCGAAACTGTCTAGCCATGGTTAGATGTAGGGACAACCAGGGCGATCAGCGATGTTAGGATCTCCATGAGTATAGACGGGACATCCCGAGCAGCAAGAATTTGCGGGACAATGCCGCTGACCCAGGCCATCAGCTGAGCCTCAGTGACCAATGGTGAACCACTGGCCACAGGGGCCTGACTAGCCGGCGCTGGGGCCGCGGAGGGTGCAGATGCCGCCTCCAAGGGAGGTTGGGCAGTTGGAGCAGGCTGCTCGGGGGCTGGCGAGACTTCCATGGAAGTCGCAGGGGACTGGGCAACAGAAGCAGGCTCCTGGCCGGGTAGATGCTGGGGAGCCGGAGGGGCGTTGTTATGTTAGCCTCCGGGTATAGTTGTTTTGCCACTAGTGGTTGTTAGCCTTGCGCTTAGAGCGCCGTTTCTTAGGCGGCTGGGTCTGTGAGGGGGGTACTGCGGGCGTTGCCGCTTGAGGAGATGGCACTCCGGCAGGTGCTAAGGTTCTGGGGGCCACAGGGGGCGCCGTAGCGACTGCTGTAGCGTAAGTTATGGTTCCTCCAGCGGCAGGTGCCGCAGGAAGAGCCGTAGATGCCGAGACGGGTGGTTGGACTGCCGCCCGCTTCGAGAGTCTAGGAGCAGAGCGAGGAGGTACAACCTGACGGTTTTGCTCCCGCTGCTGCTTCTTTAGGCCCTTCTTAAAGTGATTACAACCCCTAAATTTAGCCGGGTGACTGCCTCCGCAGTTGCAGCACGTCGCGGGTTGAGGCTTCACAACGGGACAATTCTCGTTGTGGGCCTCCCCGCAGCGTACACAACGCGGCGCCATCTTACAAAAGGCCGATGAGTGGCCTAATCGCTGACATTGGAAGCACTGGGAAGGCCCAGGCTTACTATTGACTGCCCTAACCTGTACCCGGAGGCACAGAATGGTTTCCAGTTGATATACGTCAGCGAAGGAACCAACCTTCTGGAGTCTGATGTAAAAGGAATTGATTTTCCTTTTACGATCACCGGATAGGAGAGGGACGACGGAGGTAGGGAAGAAACCCTTCTCCGCCAGATCCTCTCAGATCCACAAGATCGGTGTGTCATGGAGAATCCCGGACACCACAATCTTGATCTTGAGTTCCCTCTCCTCAGGGAGGGGGAAGGTACGAAAGGCGTAACCGGAGTCGGCCAGGAATTTCTGGCAAGCCCGAAAGTCCTGGATCAACTTCGGCAGCAGTCGAATTGACGAACCTTGGCTTTTGGCCTCGATTCGCCCAGACGGCACAGCTTGTTTTAGCTCCCGAAGGAGGGTATGCCAGTCGCTGCACTGTGGCACGACGATTGGCGGTATCTTTGGTAGTTTTGGTGTCGTTTCTGGTTCTGTGATATCTGGGGAAGGTGATATGCGGCCTGCCGACTCTGCAGCCACGGCTCGTGTCGCCGGGACAGTCCGTTTTGGGAACGTCGGCATGCTTCCACCACTACCTCGCCGTTTCCGGCTAGGCACGGGCTGGAAGCCGTCCTCCGTCTCCATCTCGGAGTCCGACGACAACGTAGCGCCGAGGGCTGCGGCATAAGCGATGGATAGAGGGTCCTGAGAAGGACCAGCAGAAAGCTGGTCCCTCACGGGAGGGTCAGATGTTTGGTGGTCCTTAGCAGGACCAGCAGAAGGCTGGACCTGCAAAAGAACAGACGATTGGTGGCCGTTAGAAGGACCAGCAGAAGGCTGGTCCCCCACGGGATGGTCAGATGCATGGTGGCTCTCTGCAAGATCGGCAGTATGCCGGACCTGCAAAGTAGCTGTAGATGGTTGGTGGTCCTTAGCAGGACCAACTGAAGGCTGGTCCCGCGAAGAATCTCCAGATGGACCTTCGCCGCAGACTGGGACAGTATCAGGTTTAGTAGCAGGACCAGCGGAAGGCTGGGCCCGCGAAAATTCGTCAGATGCTGGGTGGACTTTAAAAGAACCATCGCCGCTGTCTGCGGCAATTTCAGATTTTGGGGGAATTGTGGTAGGGATTCTTACTGTTGGTCCATCTGTGGAGCTTAGCTTAACGCTTCGCAGCACAGATGGCTTTAGCAAGGGGGCTACCCTGCCATCGGATCTATTATGGCCCTTATTAGGGCCACAATTTTCCGCGGACAGGGGCTCCCCTTGGTCTCGCCCCGACACCGCCGTCGTCAACGGGTGTCGGGTACGCTCTTGGGGCAGAGGAGAGAGCAAACTCCCGTACTGTACTGCACTAGCACTTTGTCACTGGCACTCACCACACTTCGGCACAGAACACCGCACAAATTAGGAACAATAGCCCGCACACGACTGGTCGCGAACTGGCCGAATTCTGGCCCAGTCGAACTGATCCGAATGCTTTTTTTTAGCCAACTGGCTGGTCTGGAGAGGACTTTTGATGTTAGGATTTTTTGTTCTGCTTCCTTTCAATCGCTGGAGTAGAGTAGACTGAGGTCCTCACCTCTACAACTGGGGGTCGCGACTAGTGCAGTGTCCCGAGTCTCAGAAAGGACTTCTGCCACTGGGTTTGTTTGAGTTCTTTTTATATAGTTATACCTAATTGTGGGGGGGGGGTCTGAAGCGACCTGCGATTGGTGGATTATAGCACCGGGACTAATAAACGAGGTCGCTTCCGGGACTCACCTGGACGCGGGGTGTATTTACCAAGTCCGGCAATGAGGGAATTGTGGGTCACTCTGTCGGAACGAACATAGAATCTACGCGCCAGGCGTCTCACGGTGTCATCAAGAGAGCGGACACCGAGTCCTCTCCTCAAAAGTCGAAAAGAGTACCTCCGGGGGACTTTACACGCAAGCTTCAGTCCCCGGTCGAGTACGCGCTGGAGCGTTGTTCTATGACCACGAGCCAGGTATCCCCAAACAGGACAGGCGTAGGTAATCACGGGTAACACGTACGAGTTGACTATGAGCTTACCTAGCCGGGGGTCATTGCCGGACTAGATAGCACGGGCCAGAGTCTATTGAGTTGCGCCGAAGCGCGTTGACGGATGTACTGAGTATGGGTTCGCCAGGTGAGTCGGGAGTTCACGTGGAGCCCGAGGTACTTGACGCTGTTGGTCCAGGGCACCTCGACGGGGCCTACTTTAAGCAGCCGAGGCCGCTTGCGTTTGCGCGAGAATATTACCGCGGGCTCTTGGAAGCGTTAACGGCAACTCTCCAGTCATCGGTCCACCCGACATACGCGTCGAGTTGACGCTGGAGCTTAATTGCCGCATAACTTGCGTTCGGGTCTGAGGCAAAAGCCGCAGTGTCGTCCGCGAACAGCGACAATTTAACTCCAGGAACTCGGGGCGTGGCATTGACAAACAGCGAGAACAGGAGAGGCCCTGAGGGACGCCGGTGGTAATACGCCTCTCCGAAGAGAGAGCGTGGTTTATTCTCACTCGGAAGCTACGGTCTCGCAGAAAGCTGCCGATCAAATGAACGTAGCAATCTGGAAGAAGGACTTCCGTGAGTTTGTACAGGACACTCTCGTGCCACACGCGGTCAAAGGCTTTCTCTACGTCTAGGAAGATCGCAGTCGTCTGTTTGCTCTGGCAGCCAGTCTCGGTAATGCATTCCACGAGTCTCATCAGCTGATGAGTCGAGGAGTGCAGCTCACGAAAGCCGAACTGTTCGGGGATCAGCACGTCTAGTCTTTCTAGATGGTCGCGGATCCTACGCTGGATCAGTCGCTCGAAAACCTTAGACGTCGCGGACAAGAGGCCGATGGGTCTGAGGTTTTCCACGCGAGAAGAATTCTTTCCCGGCTTGGGTATCACTATTACTGTAGCCGTTTTCCATTTCACCGGAAAGTAGGCCAGTCTGAGGCATGAATTAAACAGGTCAGAGATGAACTGGGCTCCTCGCTCCGGAAGGCGATGGAGGGCGGAATTCATGACTCCGTCCGGGCCAGGCGCCTTCCGGGGCTTGAGCTGAACAATCCTCTCAGAGACCTTCTCCGGGGAGATGGGCTCCGGTTGGACTGTGATACCGGCCGATAGAAAGCGCTCTACCTCGCGGCAGATTTGCTCAGTGAAAGCCGGGTTCTTGGATGGGTTGGGAGCGAACTGTGGCTCTAAACTGTCAGCCATGAACTCTGGCTTTTCGAGGGGGCGGCCAAGGGGTTGACCGCCGGGTCCGACCAGTGCGGGGAGAGGCGCGCGTTTACGCTTTCCCGTTAGGGCACTGGGAATCCGCCAGACATTACGGTTCTCGGCAGGGCCATCCATGTGTGTAACAGCTAGCTCCCAGTTGCGTCTACGGAACGCCACTATGTCGCGACGCAACTTGCCGGACGCTCTGTTGAACGCAGCCTTGTCAGCCGGGTCACGAGTCCTCTGCCAGCGTCTCGGGAGGCGATTCCTCTCGCAAGCGAGCTGAGACACCTCTTCCGGGATACGCTGATAGTCGGGCGTGAGCCCCGGTTTCATCCGGGAGGACACGTCTACCGCCGAGACTACGGCTGTGTCGAATAAGGCAACTGCCTCTTCGACATGCTGGGTAGTGTCGAGCGGGATATGCTCAGGTAGGCGGCGACTGAACGCCGGGCCAAAGCGTTCCCACTCGATTACCCGCCGCTCGTCGCGGACGGTAGCGTGCTGGGTAGCTATATGCACACTGATGGGGCAATTGTCCGAGGACAGTTCCGAAATGACGGAGACGTGGACCGGGCAATAAACGCCCCTGACCGCGGCAATGTCCAGTACATCAGGGCGGGAGTTAGCCCTCGATAGTACGTAGGCCCGGTAGGACCCATGACTGTGACCCGAGCCGCATCAGCATACCTGCGTAAGCGGGCCCCGTTTGGGTTCACCAAGCGGCTCCCCCAATCAGGGTGCTTACAGTTCAGGTCGCCCGCCAGGACTACCCTTCTGTGTGCGCCAAAGACGGCCTCCAGATCGTTCGACAGGAGCTCCGTTTGTGGAGGCTTGTAAGCGGAAACCACGAGTAGACCGCCGAGAGCACCATGGAGCTCAACCGCGGTGCACTCGAGGTTCCGCCTCTGAGGCAGGACAACGCGGTGATGGTGAAGACTCGCCTTCACCGCGATGGCTGTGCCCCCTCCTGCGCGATCCGACCGGTCATCCCGGTAGCACACGTAGTTGGGTAGTCGGAATCGACGATGCGGGGTCAGGTGCGTCTCACCAAGAAGAAGCACATCGGGCTTGTGTCGGGCAACGAACTCTAAGAGCTCAGAATGCCGGGAAGCGAGGCCGTTGGCGTTCCACGCCACGAGCTCGAGGTCTCGCTTGAGGGATTGCCGTGGTTGTCCGTTCATAGCAGACCAATAATAAGGCAGGCTTCCACCAAGAGGAGGAATTTGTCTTGGGGCGAGGCTGTTGCCAAGCGTTCCTTGATTTTAAGGAAAGTTTGGGCTACTTTCTGCAAGTCGTAGCTTGCCAGAAAGTCGGACACGACGGCGAGATCATCGGTTGATGAGGCCTGGGGAGAACGCTTGGCGGCAGCTGCATAGCTGCGGCGGGGCGGGGCGGTGGAAGCCTTGGGAGCAGGTTCTGGAGCGGGTGGTCGCTCTGGCTTTTGGCGGACGGGCTTGGGTCCAGTGGCAGGTTGCGGCTGGCCCGTGTTCTTGGCCTGAGTTCTACCTGGTTTTTTGCCTGATCTGGGGTATCGAGGCTTGGTTGGCGGCGGCAGTGGAGGATCAATTTCCTCGTCATCCTGCGGCAAAGGGGCTAGAGCGTAGGGGGTATCTCGAGTTCCGGTTCCGGGGGCGCGGTAGTTGGTGTGGCCTGTTGAGCTTTGCTCGGGCTCACTGCACTTTGTGGTTTCGGAACCGGAGCAGACCTAGGGGCTGGTTTCCGGACCACAGGTTCAGAGGCTTTGGCCGTTTTTACTGGTTGGGCAACAAGTTGTCGAGGCTTAGGCTGGACTGGTTTTGCAAGTTTGTCCAGCTGTTCTTTGTAAACTGGGCAGCGCCTGTTATTAGCAGCATGGGCGCCGCCACAGTTAATGCAATATCTGTGGTTGTCAGGAACAGCGCAGGCCTGCGTTAGGTGGTCATTTCCACAGCGGACGCAGGTCGGCGCGTTCTGACAACCGAAGCTGCTATGGCCGAACCTCTGACACCTGTGGCACTGGGAAATTCGCCCGGTCTGACGGCAGGGCTCTACGCTCACGCAGAGCCCGAAAAGCCGTTTCAACTCTAAAAGGGCCTGGGAGGATTCGCCCTTCTCCACCTGGAGTCTGATTAGGGGAAGTGGTCGACGCGAGCCATAAGTAGTGTACAGCCGAGAGGCTCCCACAACCTTGTAGCCCGCGTCGCACAGTTCGTCTAGGACGACCTGCGGGTCCGCCTGTATATCTAGCCCCCGAAGGACGAGGGCTACAGGCTTGATTCGGTTCAGGGAGTATGTGTGGAACTGGAACGATTCTCGTTCCAGCCACTGGATTACTCCCAAGTGTTCAGATGCGCTGCGGCAGGTAACGCGCACAGTCTCACTCGCTAGGAGTTTGACAGAAGCTTTATCTGCCAGCGCAACGACCTTGCGGAGTCGGCGACTAAAGCCGATAATGTCCCTGACGTTCGTGACGAACACCGGCGGGATCCTTCCTTCGGAGGTGCGACTAGGCGCAACCTCAGCGGAGGCTTGGAATGCCGCCGAGTCCGTAGCCGAACTCAGGGAAGCCAGGGAGGGAGACTTCCTCGGCTTGCCACCGTGCCCTACTACCACCCAGTCGGTGGAAGCCGAGGTCTCCATGTCTGGGGTGTCAGACTCCGGCAAAGGATTAGGGCTGCCTGGCCTACTAGCGGCCGTGCAGCCGGAAGGTCCGTCCTTTACGGGCTTGGTCGGCCCTAACAAGGACCGATTAGTGTCACGTACCTGCGCGGTTTGAGCAGGGCTTCCCGCGCAAGTCGTAGGGTTCCCGACTGGCCCAAGTGGCCGGCCGGGGGGCTCGTCGCTGCCGCACAGTGCTTCAGGGACACTATCAGCTGGACCAATGCTGACTAGCTCAGCTCTTTGCCCAGCGGGTATCCGGGGGCCGAACTGTGACACCGTCACAGTGGCGGCGCAACCCGCATCTCTATTGGTAAGTCCTACTCTCGGACTCCCCGGATTCCGCTGGGTAGCGCTACCTAAACGACTTACCGGCACTGTGCGGCAGGTCCCAGTCGTGCTTTGTTTGTCCTCGTCTTGCAGGCAAGGCGGCTGGTCTACATCCATCGCTGCAGCTTGATGTTGTCGCTGGCGAGGAGGTGAGTTCTGGTCCGGCGGCTTCTTCTTAACTGCCGCGGTGGCTTGCGTAGAAAGCCTCTTCATTGCAGGTTCTCGAGGTCGAGGCGGTCCTCTTCTGCGTTGTTTACTGTTGATATATCCTCTTCGAATGTAACTCGTTCTGTTACTCTGTCTGTTTCTGCTGTGGGAGAATGAGGTCCTACGACAAGAGCATATCTGTGTATAAACCGAAGACTCGCAGGTAAATACAGTGGTTAGACAATCTGCTTAAGTTTGCGATCAACACACATAATCGACATGTGTTGTGTGTGTTGTAATATATATTCTGTACAGTGCGGATAACATACGAAACGGATAATTCTAAAAAAAAGTTTTGAATAAGTAAGTACTAATAAATACACATAAGAAAATAACACTATCGCCACGATCATGGTGCGCTTCATTCATATTATGTGTGGCCTAATGATCATAAAAATATTTTGCTAAGATGATCACAAAATTATTTACCAGCGAATTATTACAAGAAACATAAATATGTGTTTATAACCATAATGGTGAAATTGTGCGATATCAACATGTGCTCTCGCAAAGGTTACAGAGTTTAGCTTTTATTTCGGTGTGCAGTTATTGATGAAACGGAATATAACTTTACTCTCTACCTAATACCCAATATGGCCTAACTACTGTTACCGACTTACTGCGTGAATTTCACAGACAGTGATATAGGGTATCTATGTTTTCAGTCAATTTTAAGATAGTAATGTTGATTAGTCTTAACTTATTTTTTCGTTTGTGTGAAGCCGACCCGACCCACGACCCTACCCAAAGCCAAAGTGTGAAGCAAAGCCACTGCCCAGCAAGGCCTTCGACAAAGTCTGGCACGAAGGCCTGCTCTACAATCTCGCCTATGCCATCTTCCATTGTCCACTTGCACAGGTCGTATTTTAGCCGACTTGAACATCAGGATAAGCATCGAAGGGGCGTTCTCTCTCGACTTAACCCAGTCACCGCCGGTGTTCCTTAAGGTTCTATCCTCGGCTCCGCTCTGTACACGAACGACCTGCCGTTAAACCCCGAGGTCACGTTATTCCTTTTCGCTGTCGATGCTACGTTTCTATGCCCGCTACAGGCGAGCGTAATGTTGCAACACTAGCTGGACATGGACATACTTGCGGACTGGCTACGCAAGTGACGCATGCGGATCAACATGGACGAGTCTGAATCGGTCTGCTTTACGCGTAAATACACTCTGACATGTCAATCCCCCTCCTTGGAGTGGACTGGCTCAGTACCTGACCGTTCAGTTTAACCGTCGTTTTATCTTCAACCACCACGTGACCGATACCCTAAACAAGGGTCGTGGCGTTAGAGCCAAGCTGTTCCCCATGCTTTTGTGGATAGCCGCCTGGCTGTCCGCATCAAGCTGACTTTGTATCTGCTGTTTCTTCGAACAGTAATCACGAAGTGGCGTCCGCTTGACGGCCTCTCCTGTCGGCCACCTACAGGCGTAGGCTGTCAGAATTCAAAATTGCACCCTCCGATTCCTCTCGGGGACCCTGTGGTTTGTCAGAAATGATGCTCTCCATAGGGGCCTCCAAGTTCCTACCCTGCCGTTTTCGTTTGGTCCCTAACGACTACTTGTTCACAAAGGCCGGCGAATTGGACTACTTCCAGGACCTCCGTCAATTGGACAGTATAGAAATGTACACGTCAGACACCCTCCGGCGTTACTAGACGATCCGTCATAAGCTTCACATAAACCCCTGTGTATCGCCCATCACCATCGTGAGAATCTCTAAATCCTGCCTCGTGCTAGCCAGGTAGGTAACTCCCTAAGGTTTGCAAGCCAGCGTCTACCAAAGCAGTCAGACACAGTTCTAGCTCGAGTCGCCTCGTGTGACTTGTCGCTCAAGCCAAGCGGGACCGCGAGGCGCCCTTGGAATAAGGGAGCCATTCGTCTGGCGCGGCAGCTCACCGCTCCGGCCGACGCCATCCAGCAGCCGCGCCTATTTACCATACTAGTATTGCTCTAAGCTCCTGCGGGCCGTGTTATTAAGGGAACTATGGAGTACTACCTCTAACGAATGTGGGTTCAGGCCGGTGCTTTCTGAATCACATACAATTCAGTTAGCACCTCCTTTCCAACAATGGCTGAGTTGAAACCCAGGCCATGGGATCACGCGAGGTGTTTAAGTGCCTAACTGCGTGAGCCACCCGACCTGGCATTACGGCCGACATCACCTAGGGGCAGTCGAGCGTATCGACTATACCAGCTCTTCTATACGCTCCTGCGGGCGACACTTCAGGGAGCCACGAAGTCGCGGCTCCGGTGTGGAGATTGGCTGAAGCAAAAATTCGATCCTTTATCATCCACGTAATTGTGTATAGGAGAACCGCAATATAATTTCTTGTGGCGAACAGACGACCTCGCTGCATCGTTTGAACTTGGCGTTGATTGGGGTCCGGCCCTCATAACGCACACAAACCGCAAGATATCCCATACATCTTTGTCTGTCTGTAAAGAGAAACTATGATGGAAATAAACCAACCTTTGTCCAGACTCTCCTCCACCAGATTGCTTTATATAGGACTTTTGAGTTCAGATCTTTATGAGACACTGTGAATGTCTGTTTACAAGGTTGTTACAAGGTAAGATTCAGAACGAGATTTGGCTAATTCGTACATTTATTTGGTTAGTTCAGAATGAGATTTTAAATAAAGAGTGTGCAATCTGCAATACTAAAACTAAAGATCTATGAGACAGACAAAGTCATTTAAGAAAAAGCTATGAAAGTATCTACAAAACCTATTCCTATTACGTCTTATCAAAATATTGTCAGTGAGCCAGATACAACAGCATGAACTAAAATAGGTAGACTTCCCATTCCATACGTTTTACGAAGCAGCATTTTGTAGCTAGCAGAAAATTCCTTTAAGAAATATTCATATTAGTTAGCTGAGCTGATTATTGTGTTTCTAGGCTGTTTGTTATTTACATGTTTATGTAGGCTGTATGCTCTTGTCAGTTTCCGCAGACCCAGAGTTTTCAGTTTAAATCTTTCATCTCCTATATCCATCACATTAGTTTTTCCGTATTAATTCTCATTTCATTCTTGCAAGTACGATCTTTCTCACTATCAGACACTAATGAATGCCTCTTCAAAGGTAACTTTTTCAAGTTTAAATGCCCTTTGGGCAGAACGCTTTGTAAATACCACATCTATGAATGACCATAACCTAATCTTGTTGTTGCGGTATCCTTTTGTTATTAAGTTCTGACATCCTACTGTTAGTACTGACATAATTCTCGTAGATTTTTTGAATTACTGGTGATAACTTTGTTGCTGACTTTCTCAGTGTCACGCCTATTTTTTCTCTTGTCCAATTCTTTCATGTCTACAAAAGCTAGAAATATATTCTAATTTTTTTGAAACATTTGTTTTATATTATCTGTTTTATTGTAAATATCTTCACTCCTTTCTCTCTTAAATTGACTTTACAACTGTCGTGTGTACTCGTATTTTGTACAGCAACGTTTACTCTTATGTGTATAGCGGTGAATGTGTTCTGACATATACAAAATACGTATACGCCTACATGTATACATTATATGTATACAATATACATACATATACGAACACATAATCCTCCTTTCATATTCCTTTATAATTACAAGTGTCACTGCTGTTTCCCTACTTAATTACTGGAAATAATCTTTGTAATCCCCTTTACCAATCTTTTGAAAATTGCTATTCTTTCCATATTCTATTGTATAATTTCAATAGCGTGCTTGATCTCGTCGATCACATTTTTTAAAATCATTTCCACTGTTATTTTACCCCACCCTGGAATGTAATATATTTTGATGTAACATAATGGGAAGATCGTAAACCTTGTATCTTTTTAACTTGGAATTTATTTTTCAACAATTTTCCATGATTGTTTTCAGCTTTCCTCTGCAAGTTACGTTAACAGAGACGAAAAGACACTTTCCGCAAACGTGAGGTGTCTCGTATACTGTTCTTGGGCCGTGCGGTTCCCCAGCTTTCATCCATAAAGATAATTGTATATGTATCGGTCTATTTACCGTAGAACACTCAAAACCTAATTGGTACGTCATGTTCTTCCGCCTGTTAGTAATCAAAACACGGTATGAAAATTTATGTCAAAAGAGCCTTCCTTCCTTCATTAGGACGAAAGATAATATTTTTGTTTATACCGAATATGAATAAGCCCGCGATAGATTTCATTACTGTTACATCACTTTTATCTCATTTACTGATGTAGTGGTGTGTCATTAAATACTTTTATAATTGAATTAATAATTTTGATTTAATCTGTATTTTTATTTAACAGTATTTTAAATAACTGTTACAATAACATGCAAATTTGCTATTAGTTATGAAATAAAGTAGCCTGTTATCAGTATGGTACCACGCTACGCATAGTTTCTCACGTTAGCACATGGTTTGCCGTCCCTGATAAACTCTCTTACAGTAATACATAAGTATCGTACGCACGCCCTCTCACGTCAACAGTCTCTATCGAGCATTCACTGCGAAACTATGCAGTAATTTTATTTTATTATAGTTTGACCTATGACAGAATGAAAAATGTTAGGGATGATACGCCACTAACATCACGTTTCAGTTGACAATATTATAAAATAACCCCATCAGCTCGCTACGTTCCATGTTCAGTAGTCTGCTAGCACATCATCGCTTGTTCCAAACTAGGAACAAGTGGCTGTGTTGACTGGATATTTCATACATGTTACTAAAGTGATCGGTGAGTTTTTTATTTATTATTAACGGTTCGACTTAAAAAACGAGCGCTATTATAGGCATATTTCATTTTTGATATTTCACTTATTCTGATATCGGTGCTTTCCTCCGTTCGAATAAAAGAACAGTGATGGATTTATTATTAACTGTATATTATCTTGATTAGCTATATGTTGGGATGGGATATATTATAACAAAAATAATTTGAAATTAAGAAATCAATATAAAAACTGTGTAGTAGCACTTCCATTAAGTCTGTGTCTGCACACAGACTGTACGTTTAAAACGACTAAAATATGAAACCGAAAGAGGTTAAAAAAAAATTATTAATTTCCGGCTGGTCAAAATGTGGGCTGGTTAACTGGAGAAGATTCGTTTAACTGACGCAGAATTAATTATTATAATTTAAATTCGTGGTGATATTATGTTAAATTTATTAAATAATATTGATTTGTTTAATATTAATATTAAGGCTAATTAATGGTATTTTCAGTTTTGAAAACGTACAGTACACACCATGCAAAACTGGCCACTAGTGATTACTACGACTTGTGTGACATTCGGCTATTTTACCACTAGGTAAGTGTTTATACTGATTAGTCACCAATCTTCTGTTGTAACCATATTTTATACGCATACCAGTATCGGATGTGAGAAAACATTATTTCAGTTTTTGTTTGTACCCAATGTAAAATGAATTTCAAAATTTACTGTTTAGCACAATGCGGTAGATTTCCTGATATACTTTAAACATTATACATTATGATAATAAACAGAGAGATAATAAAGAGAGAATAAATAATGTCATGGATATCAACATCCCTTTAAAACGAACATGTAAGCTGAGTGCTATGGTGGGAAGTCACATCCCCTGGGTAATATTTCTGGTATTGTACAATTGAACACAAATACATATCTACAAATGTTTACTCGTTTTCCTGTTAATTTATACAGGTGAAGCGTCTTTCCTTAAAAAAGTTTGAATTAAATTCCAACGAACGTTAGGAAAAACTATCGCTAATGTATTGCGTGCAAATGTATTATATACTATTAATTTATTGTAATTCAATTTCTCATATTTCACTTTTGTTAAAACTATTAAGTGTGTAAGTGTGGGTTTTTTGTTATTTGATTCTAGTATGGCTTTATGTTATTTTATATATGTTCATATTTTTCTATTTGGGTTTTTAGTCAGAATTCGTTTACGTAATAACCCAAATATAATTTCCATGATTTGTGATAAATGTTTTGTATTATGAAATGCATTTTTCTTAATTAGTGTGTGTGCGATATTTGTATTGCAGTAGGATGTACGGATCTTTTTCAGACTCGTGCGGGGTTACTTATTTCAAATTTGTTGTGTCAGACAAAGCCATCCAGTTGTTATTAATTGTAAATGTGTTTTAGCCGTACGTTATAAATAAATCGCATTAACATGGTGATGTTTGTGTTTATGACAGCTGTGAAGGGTGGCGTTTGCCGTGTAAACCCTGTGTAGGCGGTGACTGTGACATCGTACCTCAAGACTGTAGGCACGGCGTTGCACGTGACTTCTGCGGTAGATGGGTCTGTGCCAAGGTTAGCGAATTACTTAAAAATAGCATTCACTGTCCATTGTTTAAATTTTATTTATATCATGTTTTTCTAATAATAACAGAATATAATAGTGTGAGAAGTGTATAATCTTGTTTACGTAATGAACAGAACAGTAAAGTTGATTCTGTTCTTATGCGATCTTGAATCTACTTACACACACATACATACACACACGCGTACGCAGAGAAACGTAACATGTAGATTAATGATGTTTGTGTGTTGACGGCAGGGACCTGGACAGAGGTGTGGCGGAACGTATAACGTGTTGGGCACCTGTGGAGACGGCATGCAGTGTAAGTGTGACCGATGCAGTGGATGCTCTTTGCGCACCTTAGAATGTGATCTCAGTGAATATCTGTGCTTTAGTTAAACTGAAGAAAGCGACGTTTTGCATTCCTATTGACAGTATTATTATAGCCGTGGACATTTATAGTTTTAATAAGTTTTGTGATACATAATATTTTATACTTATTTTAAAATTTATTTTTTTAAAGAAACTGTCCAACTGAAAATTAACTATTTTAACTTACACAAATTGTTTAGTTAAGTGTATGAATACATTATGTTTATGTGATTTAGTTATGTGTATTGTTGCGTTTAAAAGTGTTCCATTAAGTACAACTGTCTGTGATAATTTTCATTCAAACACGCGTTGTATATTTATTTATAGTTTTTGTTTAAACTTTTTAAGCTTATTATTTTTATAACTAATTATCGTAGTGTACAGTAGGAATAACAATGGCGGGTTCAACGATATACTTTAGTATCACATTGATACAAGTATTACAATTCTGTGATGCAAATGTACGGAAAATAAAAGTATTAAGTTCACTTCATTTTATTATTTATTTAAGAATCCTTGTTCTTAAGGATGTTTTCTAAAAAAAATACAATACAATTTTAATGTTATGAAGCCTATAAAAAAGTAAAAGAATCTTACGTATAGTCACAAAACGTAAAGGATATACCCAAAGTAAACAACGCAACAGACAAGATCGTCAAGTAGGCATACCATACGCCACCAATCACAGGAACGCCATCAAACACAGTTTTCACTTTATGAATATTTATGTATTCAATATGAGTTAAAAACCGTCATAAAAATTAACTTAAAGAGTGAGCGGTACTGAGTAGCTACTGAAAGAGAATCCATTACTCTTCATATTAGTAGTACGACTACTTACTTTCATATAAAAGTAGTAATCTTATACTACCCAAATAATACCTACTCTAACCTACTCTGCAAAATCGAAAATGCCTGTAGGGCCATAGGTCTAACTGCCCAAACCGTCATGTCTGTAGGAGCAACAGCTTTTTCAATTTTTAATGAATCTACAGTTCTACTGCAATTCACTTGACTGAGAAGTTTCCATTACTAGTTTTTATTGGCCTAGTCCGTGGATACTACTTTAGTATCAGTGCATTCGTTAGGATACGATCTGAAATATTATGAATATAATATATCCTTATCGCTTAATCGCTTATGTAATATAGCTTAACCCCCCCCCCCCCCAAAGAGGAACGGATTTCAATAAATTGAAAGTAGAAATCAAAACGCTCCAGTGGCAGGAATCCATATTTTGACTCAAAAAACTGTACGCCTCGCATTTCGAGTTCTTGTAGGCGAAGAAAATAACTCCATGTCGTGGTAAGGTCTTCAGATTCGTCGAACAAGATTCGACTACTGTAGACTTCTACTGTCTCATATACAGTATGAATCGTCCGAATCGGCTTGAAGAAAATATACGTCGTGTTCCTCCAGCAGTTTGACGATCTGATCCGAGACGCCTCTGACATAGATTGCAATAAGTCCCAGCCTCTCGCTCGGCCGTCGCATGTAAACGGTCAGCCTTCTCGGCCGCAACGCTCGCTTAACTCCGAGGCAGAACAATCATTGTCTTTCAAGAAGACGTCAAGACACTTCAGTTCTTCAGCGGAGGCTCACAAATGCGCACCGTGCGGTCTTCACTACTATAGGCTACTTCCTCGTATTGGAGTACGACGGTGTGACCAAGGCTACATCGAACTTTACAAGTAAAACACATAAAGATCAATTTGTCACCCGCCCACTTCTGCATCGTGAACTAGATTCTCGAGTAAACACCGTTGAGATAATTAAGAAAACTCCCCAATTCCTCTTTCCCTAGGCTCCAGTCCACGTAACGGAACAAACAGATCGGCTTCAGCGGTGAATTATTGCCGCCTCCTCGAACTTCTTCATGTTAAAGTTTGTTTTCACAGGCCTGATGTAACTACTCATAGTTAGTCTGTTGGTAGAAGCGCCAGTTGCATTGAAAGTGAATCCACTAATAGTGAGCACGTGCCGGAACAAAACCGTGATGATCGTAGGGAACAGCTCACCGATGTACTGTATCGACATTAAGATGAACAGTGAGACGATGTCAAATTTCACCAAGACGACCTCTGGCCTCGGAGTAATGAAGTTAGATACGTACATTTGCATCTGCCCACCTTATGAATATCGCTTGAGCAGCTTTACCAAGGTGTTGGAAATCGGCGAACTAATCTAGTCCTGACTATCAGACGAAGAATGTGACTACCTGACTACCTTGTGATTCTTTGAAAGTCCGTGTGGTATTCTTAACAACGCAGTTTGCCTGCGCCGTCAGGGAACCTTGACGAGGTCATTGGTTCTGTGGACCACTGGATCTCCGGTAAGATTCTGGGAAAGTCTCCTATACGCTACTGCCTAGCAACTTTTGTATTCTGCAGGAACAGTTCTCGCTTTGGCCAAAAAATAATATAAGCAAGTTGCCTCCACAGTTTACAATATTGTTGTTTCCAGCGTTTAGAACAACACGATCCAGTCCTTGTTCTTCAGATGGCTGTCTCACGTATTGACAAAACGTTAACAACAGAACATTTTCACAATAGACCACGGCCAATCGACCGGAAGATTTAAACAATAACTATGATTTACTTACTTATTCGGTGGTCGGTCTGTTATAATGAATATCAGCTGTCGGACATGATTATATCGAGTTAGAATTTGTACTTCATGAACTTTCCAAATTCGATCGGGCCTTTAAGATAGACTGAAAAATTTATACAAAAAGTAATTGTCTTGTTGATACATCCTCTTCATTCACTTTTTTTAAATATTATATATATACAAACTTTCACTAGTGAACACTTACTTTTTGGTTTTTTGTCCAAACGTTTCGACGTGGTGTCCTTCTTCCTCAGTGATATATATAGCAGTCAAAAATGGATACAATCCCGATTTAATAAACAAACTACACAAACGCATCCTAAACACAAAAAGTAAAACACATAAAACCAACAGCACACAACCCAGTAAATACATCACACTCACATACTACAATTCCAACACACACAAAATTTCTAACACATTCAGGAAACACAATTATAAAGTAGCCTACAGAACTAACAACACCATCAGGAAACACATAAATAATACTAACAAAGACCCAGACACATACAGCAAAACAGGTGTTTATAAATTAAACTGCAGTGACACACATTTACAAAATGAAAACCACGGTTACAGAAACATAGAACACAACATGGAAATACTACACTACTTACCTAAAAGTAGAAAACTAAACACAGCAGAACAATATGAAATATACAGACATCACACACTACAACAAAACAACATATTAAATGACCAATTACACTATAGATCACATATACTTTTTGATACACTTGTTCAAACACACACTTTGAATCCCAGCGCCAATTCCCTCCCACCAGCAACCCCCACCACACACACCTACAACCCATAACGGTTACTTTGTACAGACATTCTGTATTTCAAATCCCACTGAGGAAGACGGACACCACGTCGAAACGTTTGGGACAAAACAACCAAAAAGTAAGTGTTCACTAGCGAAAGTTTGTATATATATTATTACAAAAAGTAAGTTGATAAATTCGAAATTGCTTTCTAAATTTGTTTCTGCTGTAAGAATGTCAACAAACTAACTGCATTTTACACGAATTTTATTTCTCAGAGTTTCAAAACAAAAGTAACTTATACTTTTAAAAAGTTATTACATAACACTGTAATAAGAAAATATCGGTATGGAGAACCATACATGACTTCCATGTTCTAAGATTTATATTTAAAATCATTTACGAAATGAAATGTTTCCATAGAAACTACTTCTTTCCACTTATTGCTTCAGCCTTAACCACAGTAGGCCTACTGTGGTTACTAACGCACACCACCACACGTTATCGCACTCGATTTTCACTGATGATGGCAGTCGACGGCACTGCCGAAACGTCTGGTTTTGCAGAAAACATTGGACTACGGCCAAACAGCCCGGGAAGGAATTTTAACAACAAACTACTACTTTGTTGCCGATAACGTAGTACACATATAAAAATTACCGTATCCCCTCCCCCTTCAACTATAATTTTTATTTATAGAAAGTTACCCCCAGCCCGTTCAACTAGCCTCTTCATTTATAGATATTTCATCTACGTTTCTACAGTGGATTATTAAGATTTTCTTATCAGGATACTTTATTTATCAAAATTAAGTACTTTACTCTTGTTACAACAAAAAATGTTTCAGGTAAACTGCCCTTTCCCCGTAACCGATCTTCACCAAAATCAATAGACCTTGAGTATTCTACAACCCAGGCACATATGTAAAAAAATATTTGATTCTGTTTGAATTTACGGCAGTTATCGTTCGTCATGAAAAAATTTCTCTTGTTACAACATAAAATGTTGCAGGTAAACTACCCCTTTCCCTTAACCGATCTTCACCAAAATCAACAGGCTTTGAGTACTCTACAATTTAGGGACGTATGCAAAAACTTATTTGGTTATGTTTGAATTTACGGCAGTTATCGTTCGTCATAGAAAAAATTACCCTTGTTATCACATAAAACGTTGCAGGTAAACTACACCTTTCTCTTAACTGATCTTCACCAAAATGAACAGGTCTTGAGTCCTCTACAATTAGGGGATGCATGCAAAACATTATTTGATTCTGTTTGAATGTGCGGCAGTTATCGTTCGTCATAGAAACAATTACTCTTGTTAAAACATTAAAAGTGGCAGGTAAACTACCCCTTTCGCTTAACCAATCTTCACCAAAATCAATTGACATTGAGTTCTCTATAGCTTAGGAAGGTATACAATACATTATTTGATTCTGATTGAATTTACGGCAGTTATCATACGTCATAGAAAAAATTACCTATGTTAAAACATAAAATGTTGCAGGTAAACTACCCCTTTCCCTGAACCGATCTTCAACAAAAACAATAGATCTTGAGAACTCTATAATTCAGGGCTGTATGCAGAACATTATTTGATTCTGTTTGAATTTGCGGCTGTTATCGTTTGCCATAGAAAAAAATGACCTATGATTAAAAAAAACGTTGCAGGTAAACTACCCCTTTCCCTTAACCGATCTTCACCAAAAACAGTAGGTCTTGAGTACTCTACACATCAGAGCTGTATGCAAAAAATTATTTGATTCTGTTTGAATTTGAGGCTGTTATCGTTTGCCATAGAAAAAAACAAACTAGAAGACAGACACAAGGACACAGACACATATACAGACATTTTTCGAAAAATGACTTTTTTCCATGTTTTGAGGGTAGTACAATCAGAATCTGCAATAATCTCGAACACGATTTTTTTTTGCCATCACCATATGCCATTTCCTTATGGAACATGGACGTAAAATGGTATTTAAAGAATACTAATTTGTATGGCAGGTGCTGAAAGTAGCTACTGTTTGGGTACAAGCACACCTAAACTGCCAAATAGAAAAATACGAATAACATGTTGATATCGAATATGTGAAAGGTGCACACAGATGAAAAAATTTCGAAATTTGCGCACAGTCTGGACGATTTACGCCTGCTTTCGGACAGATGGTCTTAAACAACGGAAACCCAGGGTGTGATAAATCACGTGAGATACATTCTTTTAATGAATGCCGATTATTCAAGATGAACATCCGCAATTACAGCTTTAACCCTAAAGATGTGTGAGTTTTATAGTCCCATGTATAGTGATTTTCTGTGAAGCGAATAAGTAAAATTACCAAAAGAAATAGATTCATGTATGTATTTTATATAATAAATTCATGTAAATTAATACTTGAGTGTGTCAGCATGCGCGCGAATATGTTTGTCCGCGCGCTTGTGTTTGTTTCCTGGTCTGTTTGAGATTAATGCACTCCGTGGTATGTTCGACTTTTTTTACCACATTCTTGAAGCTGTTCAGAAATGCATTCCAAAGAAGGTGAACGTCGGTTTTCAAACAGCAGCAATTTCTGGCGATCGAGAAAAGTCTCCTCTGGTAGAACTAAATGAATACTTCATCTCCAGAGACGAATGTTTTTGGGAAGAAAGTGTAAGAACTTGGGCTTACGAGAGAATATGGTAGTTTAACTACACATTGGTCTTCCTTAAGCCTGAGGTTTGAGATTCACTCGCAGCCTTCTGTCAACATAAACATTTTTGAGTTATTTAATTATTTCGCTAAGAAGTGATAAGAAAATGAAGAAATGCTTGTTTAGCTGTGGAGCTGCTACAAAAGACGACGTCGCACTGTTGAAGGTTGGAATGTCAAAACCGTATCATTTATCCGTATACTCCAGAATCAAGAACGTGGTGTAATATTTGAAGAGAGGTGTGTAGATTGATGATCATGCAGCTGAATGATGAAGGAAAAAGAAAACAGCCTACTTAAATTTGGACAAAAAGATAGAAAAAATACAAAAACCGTGAATACTAATTGTCTGCTTTAACACTATAGCCTACATTATGTAACACAAAAACACTGTACATTGTCTAAAAGCTCCAAACAAAAGCTGTAGTAGTTTTGTTGGTTCGAGACATCGACATAAACTTTTAAGTGTTAAAGTATAGTCTATAATGTACAAAAATGTTGTTTTTAAATACACATACCTAGTGTGTGAGCATGTTTCGCGACACCTTTGACGTCTGCAATATCGTTTGTGAGGCCCCTACACTACGCCCCTGAAGGTGTGGCTTTGATTCTATCTGAACACAAAACATCCGGTTCGTAAGGTGATAACAAAGCAACGCGTAGCACCAACATCTTGGAGCCGGCCTTAAACTGCAAAATCAAAACAGGTAGCACCTGCTGATTCCCCATACCCAGCATATACAGCTAATCATATACCTACCCAGATTAAACTGACTTCATAAACCTTTGTGTTATGGGGTCTGATCAAGGTGTGTACTTTTAAAACACGTGCTCCAGGAGTTTTTCAAATAACCTAGACGAAGGAATAAGTCTTACAATGTATTTATTTCTCGAGTCTGGAAACACAAAAATAATGCGTAAATTTATCAATTACCAAAATAAATATCAATATAAAATATTATAAATGTTTAATGAACGTTATTTATTATAATTATTATTATAATCTTACATGGTAAGACAAATGTGTAAGTTTTTAACAGATACGACAAAAATAACCGGTCAATTTATTTTTAGCAAACATTTGGATTTGTCATCTGTTTCATGATAGGATTTGTGATCTATAATTGTCACTGAGTCAAGTGAAAGAAATATTGTCACCTCGAGTCTAGACGTAACAGAATATTTAGAATTCTTCAGGATTACTGACTCACTTTCTCGTAGTTAAAATGTCGCATATTTAAAACCGATATAGTAGAACCACGGAGTGCATTAAACTCAAACAGACCAGGAACACACACGAGCGCGCGCACAAACATATTCGCGCGCATGCTAACACACTCGTGTATTAATTTACATGTGTTTATTAATTAAAATACATATATGAATCTATTTCTTTTGGTAATTTTACTTATTCGCTTCTCATAAAATCGTTTACCACCCCACGAAATATGGTGTAGGTAAGTGCTCGTTTGCAGATATGATATCGTGTCTTTGTGTGTTGAAGGACAATATCCTATGATATTCCTTCCTTCCAATGTGCGTTGAAGTAGCATCTTGCTGTCTTAATTTTGATCGTACTCCAGCAGTTCTCCATGTGCTAATATTAATACTTTTATTGACACCGCACTTTGTACGTAAAATAATTAATTCTTTATATATATAAAAATAGATGAAAATTATTATTCTTCAAGTCGCTTGGAAATTAAAAAAAAACTATACTGTCCTTTGAATAAAATTAAACAAAGAAAGTTCTTTACCGATATGTAAGCAAATTAAGGAAATGATTTACTGATCTTTGAGAGTACAAAAACGCACTGTTATAAAACTGAATATCCATTTATAAAACTAAATACACACTGTATTTGTCTTTCCACTGACGTAAAATTAATATTATAACAAAATGATTTGGAACTGATAAATTCAACAAAAGGTGTTTTTATGTTTTCCTAAACTCGGTGAGTGTAGCAAAATCATTGTCCGTGATCACAAGTAGTTTTCCTGGTAGAATATCTAGATCGGCTCCGTTGTACGACCTCGGTTACTCCAAACAGAAAACTGTCAGAAGACTTCGTCGAAAGTCTCGAATGGTTTTAGCACATAACTGTTTCCGTAGAGCAATCCACGAGCCTGCCGCTGCGCACTGCATTTCCACCTTAATTCTAAGTTCCTAATGTTAAAGCCTCGACTTAGTAGATATCACAGTTGACATCTTTCACTCACAAGACTCACACGTCTAACAAAAGTATGTAATAGTTGTCTTGATTATTCATCTCTTCTTTCACAGCACTACACTTAACTATAAGTTACTACACTTAACTACTAACTTTTTAGTTAAGTAAAAGTATGTAATCTCCATGTAGATAAAAAGTTGCCTTTGTTTTAAATAAAATTAAAATTTCTTTCATAATTTTTAATTTCATCAAATAAAGAAACATACTCCTTTAAATAAACTATATATAGTAAACCAAACACTTATCGAAATTGCACTTTACCAGATATAGGTCTATATTCTGTATATGCAATGTGGCCAATGGATATAGTACTTGTAGTAGTTGCTGTAAATAAGTTAGTTGTGACTAGTAGTCGTGAATAAGTACTGTTTCATACTTAGTGTCACTTTCTGTGTGTATGTGTGAACTATGAATACAATACTACAAACCGAAGAAGAATAGTTTCGTGACGCTGTTGTAGCAGCAAGCAGCAATTGTCGGCCCAAGTCTTGGCGTTTTTCGTTTTACTTTTTTTTTAATATTAGCAGTACAATAAAAATAGGTTTATTCATTCTCCTAGGCCACTGACGTCACGATAAGCTGTTTGTGACGTCACTGGCCTAGAAGCCCCCCCCCCCCAACATCTCGGGTCTCGGTCTCGGTCGGTCCTCGGGCTGTTCTCGGGTTCGCTCAGTCCTTGGTTCGGGTTCTGTTGGTGTGTATGTGTATGCTGGTGGTCGGTCGGTGCTGGGTTCGGGCTCGGGCTCGGGCTCGGGGCGAAGCGTTGCTCGCGACTGTTGACACAAGACTGAACGGTATAGCTAACGAGCCCCATTTATATAGGCGGACAATCCCCCCCTTGTTCTACTATTGCGTGTAATTACATAACATCCTGTCAACACTAATAGAATTGCGCCATAACGCTTCACCACCGCGGAGATACGAAGGAAAGTCAGCTGAGCGTGATATCATGTGTGAATTTCTACGTGTGTACACGCGCGCATTCGGACACAAAATTTTCTCCGCTAAAAGTCAGTTTGTCTCGGTTTCGGTCTCGGTCTCGGACATATCGGTCTCGGGCTCGGGGCGAAGCGTTGTTTGCGACTGTTGACACAAGACGGTATAGCTAACGAGCCCTGTTTATATAGGCGGAAAGTTGTAACAAGAATTTCCTGTATCCGGTCGAGTATTGTGAAATACACTGACATCAATTATAATTATTGTAGTGAATTTTATAATTAGGTCCATACATATCGTTATGTTAATTACGTATAATTAAAACAATGGTATGTACTCTCGTCATTTCCACGCGACCCGGGAGGTGAGACAAGATACGCTTCGGTTTTTTACGTGGTTCCCCCTTTCACGAACGAATGAAACAGGCATACTCCAGCGTTACTTAACACCTAACACGCTAAGCGCTCAGAGCTGTTAACGTGTACAGTGTTAGGTAAAACATCAAACGTACACTACACAATGCTGACTAAAGCTATTGTTTTTTTTATAAATTTTGTATTTTTTATTTATTTTTTAAATTTTGTTTCACTTAAATTAATAGTTCGGTATACGGTTGGAATATCGAGAAGCGTCTTTTCACATAGCACACACACACACACACACACACACACACACACACACACACACACACACACACACACACACACAAACACACATTAAAATATATTGTTATACTTACCATTCATGCATAGAGTACACCGTTGTAAAGCACGTTGTTTTCTCGCGTTTATCATCCACTCGCTGTCGAAGAATGCTCTACGCAGCGCGCACCTGGTAAACGTTCCACCGCTGTCGTCGTCGTCGTTCCGATGTTGCACGACAGGGCACTGTAACGAACTCGTTAACCGGTCGCTCGCCGTCGGCGCGTTAATTTCGTTGAGGTCGATAACGTTGCGGTGGTACGCGCATAGAAAAGCGGCTTTCTCCGACCCTTTAGTGTAGATCGCTGTGAAATTCGAACAGTTTTGCGCGATCGTACGCGACACGTCCGTGTACGGAATGTACACGGACGTGTCCGTCGTCCCATCTCAACCGGTGATAGCGCCGTTCCAACAATTCGTTGTTCTTATCGTCTTCGCGGTGAGACGCGATAGTTCGTAAGGAGGCGCGAAAAACGCGACCGTAATACATCGTGTAGACAGGTCTACCGCGGCGAACTCCTTGACAACGTACTCGTTCTGCACACCACGAAACGCTTGAAACTCGACGACAGCGGTTCGAACGTCCTCCTCTTCTTGCGACCACATGACGAGAAGTGTAACTATTTTAACGCGTACATGACGTTTTTTTATTCAGTCCGCCATTTTTGTTTTTTTTCATCAACATTCTTCATCCTTTTCAAGGTTTCGCAACAGCTCGGCTACGGTATTATCCGGTATCACCGGTTCCGCTTTCCCGTACATAACGAGTTCGTCGTACAAACGGTCGTACATCACGATATCACAAAACACGTTCGGTGGGCACACGTCCGGTCCTCCCGCACTCAATACCACACGATCGATGTACAGTTTAATATTCTCTTGTTCGTAAAACAAAAGAGCTACGTACTTTTTAATTATCGGTGTTAACCGAACAAAACACGACCACTCGCTTTCGTTCATTACGATCGTACTGTTCTTTTTGTCTTTCAAATGTACACATCCGCGTTTCACATAAACACTTTTAATTTTGTCGTCTTCGCCTCCTTTGTCCTTGTCCTGAAACAAAACTAACTTAACGTCGGACAACGGGGATATCGAAGACCGTCGGTAATTCGTCGTAAGAAAATCAACAAGTTCCAGTCGGTGAAATCGAATAGCACGCGTTGCGGACGAGCACCGTTTGTAAACGAAACGCACACATCGTGTTCGTGTTCTTCGAACACACCGGCTGTTACGTATCGTCTGTGCGACAACGCGTACGTTAGACCTAAGTACACGTCGCGGTGTATCGGTTGCGATTGTTGTTGCTGCTGTTCGAATTCAACGATTGTTGAAGCCATGTTGTTAGGTAAGAAAACACAGTCACAACGTTCACAGTAACAACAACGTCCCCAGTCAACTGCAGTCTCTCAACTGACACATGATGATGCAACACTCGGTAATATGTATATAAATCTCGACTTACTGTTGGTGGTGGGGAGAGACAACTACCCCGGTGGTGGTAGTAGTGGGGGGCCAAATCAAGTGCGTCTGTGCACAGTGTTGGACAGCGGAGTGTATACGTTGAGCGAATCGTGAAGTATCATGCAGAAGGCCGTGGTTTCTGCAGGGAAATTTTCGGAGGACTCGAATTCTAATCGAACGTCGACCGGTGAAGACTTGAGCGACTCGTCCTGTCTGCTACAATCGAAGACGAATAGCGGTGCTTTATCTCTGAACTCGTCCGGCGATAGAAGTACGTTGGATTGAGTCCTATGGTAGTACGATTTTTGAAAACGAGAATACATGTCGTACAGCAGTGCGTAGCGTCCGTTAGCGATATCCAAGTTCAGGTTATCGTACGGGTAGTACTTGATCAGAAAGTCTCGCGTTGGTCACCTTGCAGTGATCGAATTCGTCAGCGTGTTTTTGACGTGAATACGTCTTTAAATTTGCTTCCATAGTGGGAGGCAATTCAGAGAACTGATGATAACAAAATCGGGAGATACAGTTTGGTGTTGCAGCTACATATCTATCATCTACATCCAAAATTTAATGACACCACTCGATAGCTAAAGGATCAAAGAATTCGTTACGTTGAGTGAGGACTGTGACGCATCGCGCGCGGCGGAGGGGGAAGCGCCGCCATTTTGAGGCCGTTTCTCTGCGTCACATAATGTCCGTTTAGTATAAATTTTGACTCGGAGAAGCTAGGACGTTCGTTTGAGTTTCAATCGTCAGCTCTCGTCAAGATCTATCGATTGCGTATATAAAACATTAGTGTGAAATAGTTATAGTGAATATATATGGTGTTAAAGTAAAAAATTAAAATAAATAATGCAATGTCGGCCTATACTCGTCAAAAAGCCAAATCAAAATATAGAGATCGTATACGGTTGGAAAGGGCTTCTCAAGAGCAATCCAGTGATACCCGTAAAACACCATATGACAGAGTGAAGCGGTGCCGGGAACGTAAAAGAATGAAGGCGTCCGAGCGGATCAACGACGGCGCCAGTACATCTGCAGCTGGTGCGCCCGAGCCTATGCAAGTGGATGATGTAATCGCTTCTATATCAACGCCGGACTGTATAGACATCGATTGTGTGCGATCGCCGATTATGAAGACACATTGGGCAGCAGCTAGTGCACGTTTCACTACTACGTTTGTCAACAATCCATTCGGACATAAGTGTGATGTGTGTAACCGTCTATGGTTTCTGCGCTCATTGAAGCCACCAAAGGAAAAACACTTACCGCTGCTTAGTAATACTTTCCCAGAAGAGGCAGTGGCTGACTTTAAACTGTGCGGTACGTGTAGGAAATCACTGGACTCGGACAAAGTGCCCACGTTGTCACGTTCGAACGGATTTGTGTATCCACCTAAGCAACATGGGTTGCCCGCATTAGATCCGATCAGTGCACGTCTAGTATCACCGCGTCTGCCATTCATGCAGATACGTCGGTTGCGTTACGACGGCAGCTACGGCATCATCGGGCAAGTCATTAATGTACCCGTCGATGTGGACACAATGGTGCAACAGCTACCGCGTCAATTGGACGATGATCAGGCGTTCAATGTCAACATCAAGAAGAACATGATACATAAATCTACGTATCTGAGCGGCGTGGTCAAAAAGTCAGTGGTAAAAGCTTGGTTACTATTCTTACTTGGTCAACCATTGTATAAGCATTACAAGATCACAGTAAACTGGGATTCGTTTAATGCTAACATAGTAACCAGTTGTGTGGCAGCCAACGCCGTCGGTGACGATCCGATCGAGTATCTACAGTGCGACAGCGGTGCACCGGAGTCGGAGGTTCTACTTGCAAGGCAGCACACTATGCTGTGGAATGAGGAAAATTGTCTTGACATTGCTCCGGGCTAGCATTTAACACCGCTGAACATTATTTACGACGTGTATGCCGAAGAACTATCGTTCCCTGCGATATACTACGGTACCGGCAGGCAGTTCAACTTGGATGTGCGCGTTACCCCGTTCATGATCGCAACAAGCGAGATACGATGAAGCGATTGCCGCGGTGTCACACCCGAGCACATTTTGTACATGGCCATGAAAATTATGCCGCTGCGTGTCGTCGAAGGAATATACAGTTTGTTCCGATGCATACGACAGACTGCTAATATCACTCGCAAAATGCTGGAAGGTCGTACGTTCCTCGACGAGTGTGTAGATAAGAACCTTGCATTTCTCAAATCTTTACCAAATTCTGTGCAGTACTGGATGAATCGCAAAAAGGATCTTTTCGCGGTGATACGCCAGCTGGGCAAGCCGTCGATGTTCCTTACACTGAGTGCCAACGAAATACATTGGCCGAATCTTCTCAAGATACTGCACGAGTTGAGTGATGCATTTACCGATGTAAGCGTAACCGATCCACTAGTAGATTTGACTCGATCCATGCGCAGTCACTTGGTCAACGAAGATCCCGTTACGTGTTGCATCTATTTCAATAAATTGGTAGACTGTGTGATGGCGTTGCTACAAGCCAAGGGTAAGATGAATCCCTTTGGCAAGTATCGTGTTGTGGACTTCTTTCAACGAATTGAATTTCAACACCGTGGCAGGCCGCATGCGCACATCCTTTTGTGGCTCGATTGTGATTATCGCGAGCCCGTGTCCGAAAGTATGCCTAATACCATTCAACTGGTCACCGATCTGTGTTCTGTTAGTCGTGATGACTTTCCGGGTGATCAGTACAACAATCAAGTTCACCGACATACATTTACTTGTACCAAACGAGGTGAAACAACATGCCGCTTCAACTACTGGCCGATGAGCGAGACACGAGTGCTACTGCCGATGTCAAAAGACGACGGTCGTCGCAGCGGTTTCCAACTAAAGGCAGCTAAACTGCGCAAGCTACTAGAGGAAAAACATTATGACACACTTGGCGAGTTCTATATCGACAACAATATAACGAAGGCACAGTACTTGGATATAATCCGATCTACGTTACGTCGGCCAACGTTGATGTTTAAACGCGACTTCACAGAGATTTATACCAACACTTTCAATCCATGGATCGCACAAACACTGGGCTCTAATAGCGACTTGCAGTTCATACTTGAAGAGTACAGCTGTGCGGCTTACGTAGTTGAGTAAGTTAATAAGTCAAATCGAGGCATTAGCCATCTACATCGTGAGCTAATGAAGTTACAAGATGAACACCCGGAGAAAGAATATCTACAGTTGTTGAAACAACTCAGCTTGAAGTTACTCAACACGGTTGAGATGTCATCGCAAGAGGCTGCCTGGTACTTGCTTCGACAAAAAATGAGTGTAGCCAGCGTTGGCGTTGTTTACATTCCTACTGTTTGGCCACACGAGAGACAGAAGGCTCACAAGCGTAAGGCCGTGATGGACAGAGAACGGTTAGACGAGAACAGCACCGACATCTGGACCAAAACAATGATTTAGCGTTACGAGGATAGGCCCGCGGAGTTAGAGTCGATATGCTTGGCTGACTTTGTCGCTTGGTATACGGCTGTCGGTAACAAAAAGAGAAAACGTCAAGGCGACGACGATAACGAAGAGTGCAGTGAAGACGATGAGGATGACACAGAGGACGTTAATGCACATTCAGTCGCATATCGTAAAAGAGACCGTTGTAGGGTTATACGCTACAGATCGTAGAGACCGATGATATTGTGAACCACAAACGAGAGATGGTCACGTTATATCTACCGTTTCGCTGTGAGGCAGTCGACATAATTGACCGTAACGTATTTATGGAGACTTACGATGCCAGAGAGGCCGAGATCATGGAGAAGCGCAAACAATACGAATCGAGCATTGATATCGAACGTGTGGTCGAGGAACTTCGGCATATGTGCGAACAGTTTGACGATGAAGATCCATTGGGTGCCCGCAATCAGCGCGAGGAGTTTGTGAAAAGTATAGTACAGCAAGGCGGCGTAAAGAATGCAGATGATTTCGATGCTGCGACTATGGTGACATCCGTGTCTGCAGTTCGCCGGCGATCGAATGCAATGGCCAAAGCTGACTTCTGTCGCATGATGCGTAGCACTAACTCCGGTCAACGAGAGATACTTCTGGAGGCGATACATCGCTTACACACACTCAACTCGGAACCGATCCAGGTTTTCTTCACCGGCCCTGCCGGTAGCGGTAAGACCTATGTGCTGAAACTCGCAATGGAAATATACAATCGCTTCACAGTGCAACACAACTACTTGACCAACGCGTTCGTAGCGTGTGCCTCCACCGGCAAAGCCGCCGTCAATATCCAAGGCGTAACCGTGCATTCTGCTTTCAAAATTACACAATCGCGTCGGTCTGGCACAATGTCACGAGAGATTCTGCAAAATTACAGAAATATGTTTGTCGGTGTAAAATGCGTCATAATCGACGAGGTTAGCATGATCGGATCAGATGTGTTACACAAGATCAACTTACGTCTGCAGGAGATCACCGGCGCGCATGATCAACCGTTTGGCGGCATGAATGTTTTCTTCTGCGGTGAGTTTCGCCAACTGCCACCAGTTAACGCTACACCCGTTTATCGAGCTCCACGCAACATGATCGGTGGTGCCGCGCTCTGGCAATCGTTAAACTACTATACACTACAGCAAGTAATGCGGCAAAGCGACGCTACGTTCTCTGTTATACTTACTAAAGTCGGCAACGGAGAGCGACTCGATGTTGATGGAATTAACTCATTGAGTCGCGATTCAGAACCCAACAGTGGTGCGATACGAACTTGATCGGCGTTGTGCGTTTGTATCATCAAAATTACAGCGTGGACTCATACAACAGCAGTGCTATTGTGACAGAGACATACAGCGTCGCCGACGACACTTTGATCGGCTACAAGAATCACACCGAAGCTGCTACAGCCCGGCAAAAGCTTCACAAAATGAGTGTCGTCGAGTTGGGTGGACTGCCTTATAAGATCCCGCTTGCAGTGGGTTATCCTTACATGATTACGACTAACATTGACGTTGAGGATGGCATAGTGAACGGCGCGATTGGTGTGTTAAAGAATATAGAGCTGCTCAGTGAAGACGAGCACTTTGCGGAGTTAGAGGCACAGAACGAACCGTCAACATCTGTGGTCACACACAAACAGCGACTCAGACTATGGATTGAATTCCCGCTCGAGATGATGGGCCAGCGATGTCGACTCAAAGCTAAGCCACATGTAATCTGCAAGCGTGAGGTTCTCGACTTCAAGTGGACACCGATAACAACGCGCAGTGCCAACATACCGCTCGGTCCGATGATCAAATGCCGCCGAATACAGTTTCCCATCGTGCCGGCGTGTGCGATCACGATACACAAATCTCAAGGAGGCACTTTCGATCGAGTCGTGTATCAATATGACAAATCGCAGCAAAACCAACTAGTTTATGTGGCTTTGAGTCGCGTCACATCGTTAGATGGCCTTTATATTATCAATGCCCGAAACGATTTCAAGTTTTATCATGGATTTGGTCAGGCGTCTCCTACAGTTAGAGAGATACGAGATGAGTACCAGCGACTGGCCCAACATCCGCTGCCGACACTAGTCGCACAAGCAAAAAAGTTTTGTGATTATGTTCCTGATCAGCGTTGTCTTATACTTATCACCGCCATTAATGCACAAAGCTTGGTCGCGCACTCAGAAGACATCTCTACCGATTCCATCATCAACCGATCTGATTACTTGGCAATTAGCGAGACGTGGATGGAAGATTTCAAGCCAGTGCAGGTGCCTGGTTTTGATCTGAGATCATATCGTAACACCGCTAAGCGCAGACAAATTGCAACTACATCATCGGCGGCGGTATCATCATCATCAAGTCGCATAGCCGGTGGAGTCGCCATATATCGCAACATCAATAGCTTCACTGATTGTAACAAAGTTAAGTTAACATTGACATTTCCGAGATGAATTTGCAGATCAAAGACCCAAAGGTTGGTGATGTCTGTCTAGTAAACGTAACAGTCAATGGCATCTTCAAATTCATACTCGGGTGTGTGTACATCCATCCGGGCACAGCGTTAGCAGAAATTAAGCTCTGTATGTTACGATCGCTGTTAAAGTATTCTAAAAACATCGTTAAGATTATACCCGAATACGAGCCAGATCTCACTACACCAATCATGATGGTCGGAGACTTTAATGTTAATGTCTCGCAAGACCGCTCGTTGCCCGACTTCATGCTCAGCGAGTTTAATTTGTCTTACATCGAAACTTCTCCAACAACGCTAGGTAATACCTGTATTGATTTAACGTTTACCAGAAATCTCGATGTATCCTGTATGCCATTTGTTTCGTACTTTTCGTATCACAGACCTATCATTAATAAAGTTATAATACAGTAATTATTTGTTTACTTGATTTCTTTCCTGAACCCGACGAAAGGAAAATGTTGCCATCACAAATAAAACATGGAAATCCGAAGGACTTCTTAGTGTTCAAAAATGATTATGACATACACTGAGGGAAAAAAATACTATTGTTCAGAGAAAAATTTCTTGACTCAAGAACTTTAAAGAATAAATTTTTTAAAAAACTAATTTCTTCACAAAAGAAAATCAATATTTATTTTCATAGCAATAACTAAACAAAAGAATGATTTTATTTGAATTAAGAAAATATTATTGAAATAAATTTAAAAACACTTGAGTAAATTTAAAAAAAGTTTGAGACAAGAATATACATTCTCGATAATTATCGAGAATATATATTCTTATGTCAAGAAAATTTACTTGATATAAGTATTTTTTTCTCTCAGTGTATACAAATAATACGCTCAAAGAAAATATTACCCGTTACGTACACGTATTCACATAAAATACACGGCCGTGTCCACGACACAGCCACACCCCGTTTTTTCAGATTGTTCTTTCTGTCGGTCTGGAAGGTCAGTATCATGAAACGCGGCTTCTCCAGTTGTGACGACGTCTTGATCGTCCACGTCTGCCTGCTGGTCGTCGGTAAGGCCGGGTACTCGTGGAGTTCCCAACTGCGAAACGGTATGGACAGCGGTGGGTCCTTCCGCATTAGATCTAACAGCTCCAACCGCGTATCGTTGTTCACGTGCACGTACGGAACCATCCACGAGATTTTAGTCAGCTCGAGATCGGCGTTAGCGTTTGTAGCCGTAGTCGTGCTGCTCGTCGTCACCATAGCGTTTAAATCGGTGGACGTGCCTAACAGTATCAGTTCTTGTTTCATGTTTAAAATGATCCGCGTAAAGTCTTCAGCAAATCCCATCAGCATCCTCAGCGGTACGCAAAAGTTGAATTCACCGTTGCTCCCCTTCGGTGTTATCTCGTTAGTCGTCGGTGCCACCCATCCTGCGTTTTTCATCGCATCAACGGCCGGTTGCCGACGGATAGCATGGTTTTCAACGTGGACGTGATGACGACGTTCTTGGTCCGATCGACTTCCACACCGGCCAATTCGTAACGGATTTCTTCGAAGAGAAACTCGATCGCGTTGTTCACCAGTTTCACGTTCACTTCGTTAGTAGCACTCATTCCGGTCTTCTTGCTCAACTTGCCTTCGACGTACAGGAAACTTTCCATCGGGAGAGTGAAGACTTCCTGCTGCAGCATGGGTATGCGTATTTCATCGTTGTTACCGTATCGCGACGACGCGTGACCGTGGAACTCGTAATACGTAATGGTGTAGTCGATGAGCGGACCTCGATCGACCGCTAAGATACTACCGCTAACCGCCATGTTACTTGTTTTTCTTGACTTTGAAGCCTAGTGAAATCAGATAGCGTCGGTTCGCCGGTGTTAACCGCTTCAACGTCGAAACTCTACTGACGGGTTTCCCGAACGTACGTTCTTCTTTTATTTCCGCAGGTCTTGCGCGCGATGATGATGATGGCGGTGTCGAAGAAACAGTATCCTCTAAGTAAAAACCCATCATTACACCCTTGTTAGGTGAATTCGCGCGGTGATGTTTTCCTGGCGAAAATTCACGATACCACCGTCTTGATGGTGTACGGATACGGTGATGTTACGTAAACTTTGTACGTTCACCGGAAGGTATATGACGTTGCTGAGCGTTTCGACTATCTTGAATCCCGGTTCGACCGTCGGGTAGAACGAATGCAGAATGTGCTGTTTCGTCCGTCCTTGTACGAACCTTGTACGACGTTACACCTTATCTTCAAAACGTTCACCTTTTTAATGTTCACGGGCGCGTCCGACGTGTGTAATTTATACGCTTCTAACTTGGTTTTCTTGGTAAAACCCAACATAACACCGATCCCGTGTTGTGTACTACCGAAATCTATCTCGTAAGAACAATAAAGTTCACATTTCAACGTGTTATTATTACGACGTAGAACGAATCTTCTGTCGTCTAACGCTTTCATCAAGTACGTTTCGATATCGCTGATTTCGTACGCGCCTGTCAGTAATTCGATGAGTTCTAACGTTTTACGCGCACCATTCAGTACGGGAAAGACGTTGTTTCTGCCGCTTTCCACGTTCGGTATAGAGTTGTGCGTGGTGAAATACAACAGTCCCGCGTACCATTCGCCCTTTGTCAGTTGGAGAGGTGGAAAAAAGTCACAAACGAGAGCGCTCGGATCCATACCCGTGACGGTGACTGTAAACGAAGACATTTCGTCGTTTACTGATCGCTCGACGACAAAAACTGCAAACATGAATGTCCGCACACGACCGTGTCCGGTGGTTGTTTGCGCGCGTAATTGTAACGCACGTCGGTCACGCTTGATCCGAAATACCGCAACAGCTCGACCGGCGGACGTAAATTGCCGATCCCGTCGAAGTACAGGACCCTGTCGCCTCGCTTCTTGTAGCATACCCAGTGCGTGCCCGGTCCCGCGGTATCGTCGAGATTCACGACGGCGTTCTCGTTCTCCCACGGCGGCGAGCGCGGTAAAGGGTCGCGCATGTACACGCCTCTGAAATAAGGTACGTACAATTTTTTCGCGTACGCATACAGATCTCGATCGGACAACGGGCGCACGGGTTTTCTACGAGTTTTTCAGTACCGTCGCAGGTACAGTTCCGAAGCCGTTTTGCGGTTACCTCCTCCTCTTCCTCCTTCTCCTCCTCCGTTCTGTCGCCGTCGATGTCGAATTCCCGATCCAGTCGTCGTCGTTGTTCTCCTCCTCCTCCCCTGTTCGTACGTGCTGTCTTTTTCCGCTTGACGACCGCTCGCTGCGACGGCCACGACGACGTTTACGTCCGCAGCACAGTCCGCCGCCACCGCTACCTCCTAACACCGATTTCGCTTTCATCGCTGCAGTTACTGCGGCCGCGTAAGCCCTTTCGCTGATACCCGAGTTCAAAGGCTTCACCCACGCCTTGCCGGCTAGCACGCGATCCGCTAAGCGTCTGTGCTCGTTATCCTTGTATTTGGCGTACGCGATGTCGTGTTCACAACAGGCTTCCGCGTTCACCGCGTGCCAATCTCTCCTCCAGTTTAGTTCCCGGTCCGCAGAACCTGTATCCGGGCAGATGCAGTTCCACCGGTAACACATCCACCACTCGATTAATCAGAGTCGGTACTGACTGTGTAACGAAAGGTATCGCGCTTTTAACCACTTTTCTGATAAGACCACGCCCTCTTTTTTCATTTTTAACACTATGACCACGTAATTCGTACATGACTACTATTTAACTGGATTCATAAACGGATCTCCAATCTTTTTTCTCCTTTAGAGTCGTATCCAAGTCGTCTTGTATTAATTCCCTTGTCCCCGCCTGGTTAGCGAGTAGCAACTCTGCCTCTTCGGCGCCGAGTGAACTACGCGCTGTTTGCGTGTGTAATTTATAGATGTACGATACCACTTTCTCCCATCGTCTTTGGAACACTTTTGCAAGTTTGTACCTCGCGTCCTCCAATTGACGTAAGTTTACGGCGTCCATGACCCGAACGCCATCGGCGACGTTTAAAATAGTCTTCTTTCCTTGAGCGTGGAAACAAGTTTTGTTTAACGAAGCGATCGTGTGCTCGTTCAAAAATTTGGTGTTCACGGGTGGCGCCAACTGCGTTATCCGAACGTTCCGCACCGACAGGTTAGATTGTGCGTCCCGCGGTATAAACTTCGCGTCTACATATACTTTGGTCACAGTGTCTCTCGCAAGAATCGGTTGCTGAGGGACTCTATGCGGTGGTCAACGACGACAACGGCCCCGTTCTTCTTCGTATTCTTCGTAGCATGTGTAGTCTGCGTACTGCTTGTTGACGGCGTCCTTGAGATCGGCGGGAGCTCCGACGTTGGCGAGCTTACGACCTCTGACGTCTATTCTTGTGATGATACCGCCACCGCCACAACCGCCTCCGCCGCTGGAATCTTGCATCGGATCGTCGTCGACTAACAGACAGTGGTCTTGCACGAACTGCAGTGGAACGGCATCGTTACCGCCGAGCGGCTCGGCCAAGTTGCGTATTTTTCCCCACTACGTCGAAGTGTCCGTCATCCGTCATCCGATATACTCCCGCAGACTACGTCGCGTCTCCCTTCGCACTGTGACAGTGCTCTGGTGTCTGCCGAATTTGTCAACGCTCATCGTGCCGAGATACGAATGAAATGTGTCAACTCTGTACACTCGTTTATATACATATTATACGTACTGGTATATCGGACTTATTTATACAACGATGTTGGCTTCACGGAGTTCTTCCACAATGGAGACGATTTCGTTCGTGTGACCGCTGTTTCCGGCGCGTTCGGATTCAATCAACAATCGCAGTCTGTCCACCAGTTCGTTCGGGTCGTCCCAGTGCACATAATCGATTTTATCATTTCTTCTTCTTACTTCCATGTATATATCGTTTCCGTTTTGGATGTTGTTCACGTGTCCGCGTCCCGTACGTTTCGTTCGAAACAACGGAGTTATTATCTTCGTATACTTTGGTCCTCTGTTCGTGTTTCTTCGCGTTGTCGGTAAATAGTGTTGTTTGTGTGCGTTAGTCGCTTCCAGTATACTCTTGTAAGTCGCCAGATCGTCCTTGTTGTAAACACCAATATCCGGACGTTTCATGAACACCAGTTCGAAAAGTCCCGGCGTGCCTTTGTATTGTACACCATTGATAACAAAATTGTCATCGTCAGCGATTTCCACCTGTGAATCGCCTATCATCCATTTACCGCCTTCATGTCTTACACCGTACGTATAATCCATCTTTTAACCACGATCAGCCGACACGATCATACTCATGTATTTGTACGCTAGTGAATTAGGTTCGTATTGGCTCTGAAAATAATTACGTGCTTCACGTCTTCCTTCGGGTGTGTTCAACAGTCTTTCGACTGTTGAACTACGGTCGTCGTCGTCATCGTCATCAACGTTCGTCCTCGTCTCGGCAACTACGGATGTGTCTAGGACACGCGGTGTACTGTCATGCTTAAAGTCTACTAGCTGTTTATCCATCTCTTCCTCCTCCTCTTGTTTCTTCTTCTTCTTACTATCCGTTAACATCACCATCGGCTTTTCAGTCGTTTATTTTTTTTTTCAACCAACGCTTGCGAAATGGTTTTCAAAAGTTCCAAGATCGGTTTGTAACTTCTTGTTAGCTTTTCTTCCTCTTCTTGGATCCCTTATTTAACGGACGGTATTTCTTCCGTATGTTATTGGTGATCGTTTCGATACCGCGAATGACTTGTTTCTCCTTTACGTCCATCTTCACTAACGGAAGTATATCGACTAACGAATTGACTTCGGAACACGTGTATTTACGTACAATCTTAGTCGTATATATAAAACCGTTTACGGAAACGGTCAACGCCCGTTTACACAGTCTACATACGTTTGTTTATTCGTTCGGTACTACTACTATGAAACGATCGAAACCGGCACTGTACCGACCGTTATCGATGGACGAGTCTGTGTTCACAACGAGAAAACCGTGGCGTTCTTACCACGCTTCAGCGCACAAGTTCTAAAAATTTCGTACTTCATGTCCGTCTTGACGTGATCGTTGTACGCGTGTTTCAAGTTGAGATCGTCCTGTCTGAACAAGACTATGAGGTTGGCGTTGTTGCGAATCAGCTGCTTTGGTATTTGGCTGTACGTCTGGCACAAGTAGAAAGTGTCTACACCGCTATGACGTCCCATACGTCCCATGACGTTCTTCATTTTTCTTCTTGTGCGTAATCATTTTATTAGTTATGGCTCTAATGTCATATCCGACACTAGCTTGGTGTTGTTGAAACGACTCTTCACACTTCTCCCAATGTTCTTTTGCTTCTGATCGTACTATTTCCACCTCTTCTCTCACGACTTCTTTGACTTCTGTACGTAATTGTATTGCTGTTTCTCGGTTTTCGTCTCGGATTTCTTGTATTTGTTGTGCTATCTGTGTTTTGTGTTCCTGTAGTTGTTGTGTATATCTTTGTTCCATGTTGCGTTCCATGTCATCTATTCGTTTTTCTATACGTGTAATGTTTTCTGTTATTTGCTGGTTATTTTCTGCTAACTGTCGTGTGAAAGTTTGTTTGAGTTGTTCTGTGTTCTCTTCATTTTTCTTAGTATTTTCATTTAATTTTTCTGTCATGTTCTTTTCTAATTTTCGTGTGTTTTCTGTCAGTTTTTGTTCTATTCTGTTGATGTTTTCAGTCATTTGCTGATTATTTTCTATTAATAATTGTTTAGTATTTTCTGTCATTTGTTGTGTAAACTGCTGTAGTAGCCTACTGATATCTATGTTTGTAGCTGTTTGTTGGGTGTCAGTTTGTGATTGTGTCTGTTCTGTTTCGGACCGTACATCGTCGTTTTGTCGCCGTCCACTCGCCTCTGAAGAAACCTCCGGGCTTTCACTTTCCGTGGCCTCTTCCCATCCTTTCTCTCCCATTTGATTGTTAATATCAAATTCAATGTCGGACCCACCGTTATTTTCGTTATTGTCAGCCATTCTACTATTTGTACTACTAACCAATTTAAATTTCCTTACTTTACTGCGAGTTAACATTTAATTTTTACTATTACCTTAGTCTAGCACATATCTTATTCTAATTGCTTATCGTCTATCCCGTTTCATTCTGCCGAGCTCATTTACAATCAAGCTCCACAAAGTTGGGCGGCAAATATAACTTAAGTGGAATGTGTCCACGTTTGGATGCGCCAAATATAACTTTACTGGCTTTTGCACCACGTGGTTGGCGACAAATATAACTTAAACGAGGTTTGCACCACGTTTTAGGCGTCCAAATATAACTTTCTCGTTACTAGTCCCACTTATTGGTGCGACAAATATATAACTTTTAAAAGAGTTGTAACTTTTAAAATGCTGGGCGCCAGAGATGTTATGTGATCTCAGGGGGTTTTTTGAATAAAAACTCTGCAGTTAAGATGCTAATAACTTATAATTATTACTAATTTTTGTAAGACACATACAAAAAAATATATATATTCATTTCATCTTGACGAGAAACATATTTCAATCTATTACTGCAAGAACCAATAATTCAATCATAAATCTAAGCACATAAAATAAATAAATCAAGGCTTCGTTATTACTTGTATATCTTACTATAATTGTTGCATTTATGAGTTTCAAACTAGAAAAACATATATATATATATATATATTCAATGCCTTAATATTAACAAGATATTGACTTCTGACAACCATCAGATATATTTAATACAACTCTGAATTTGTCAATCCTAATTTACATTAATTAAATTGAGCATTTCTAAAGTCATAAAGGGTAGAATAATATTACTAGCATCCAACTGCTCGTCGGTTCTTTTAGAATGAAACGGGATGTTTAGGGATATTGACGATACGACTACATAGAACATTAGTTAATACATAAGTACAATGAAACTGTTACTTGTGTTCAGGATTATCCATTCCATCTGCCGACAATGCCTTGAGTGAACATATATCACAATTTCACTTCGCACCATACTTTGCTTTAATTCCATTCACAATTACGTACTTTCGTCGATTCTTGACACACATCGGAACTCCAATTAAATACTCCACTCGACTTTCGCGCACAAGACAAAATATACTGTGTTCGTAATTACTTCAAGTTCACTGATTTAAATAAAACTGCTTCTTACTTGCTGTACGCACTAATTAAATGATTCACTCGCGATGAGGATTCCTCTCATGCTTGTCTTTGCTGTACAAATAACGACTGTCGCTTTCTTCGACTAACACGCACTCAAATACTTCAAGACTTATTGTATTTTGATAGTTTCTTTAATTCATAATGAGATTTTAATAGACACGAATAGTTTTTCTGTACACTCCGATATATTACTTTACATGATGGTTAATCAAGCTAATATACTTTAACACTTTAAAACTTATTAAAAGCGAAGTTAAAATATACTAAGAGCGTCTTTAACACATACTAAGAGAAAAAGAAGACTCCCTTAGCTGTACACGGGGTATTATTTATAGGGCTCACTATTTCTCTTTTCCCACCCGTTCTACTCAAATAATTCCGATAGGCTCATGACTGATTTCCTTGCCGGGAACTTTCAATTCGTCCATTCAAGAACCGTAAAAAACTCGCGCTCTAAAGTCACGCTTCTTCTCATTGGTGTTTAGCCTGGGGTGCGCGGGTGTTTTACCACGTGTTCAACTGCTACACCAAGCGACGCGACTTTCACCAGAGTTTCTCTTTTTTTTATCGCCTGATCCATTGTATTCCCAAGGTTGTCGTTCGTCAAAATCTAACGGGACTCAACAGTTTTATGATTTTTCGCGAACAAAGCATTTCCTTCTTTATGACGTTAGAAAGCTGTTTTTTGTACAACGCTCTTTTATTTTGCTGCCGCCAGACTGTCGTCAACTTACTTACAATATTTCTGTGAGACGTTATTTTGCCTCAGTCTTCTTATCAACACATTTAATTTGCTTAATAATAACTAAAAACATACATTAAATGATTAATTACGTTAATTACATTATATGGGCTTACGTGATCTACATTCACGTTATATCGTTACAAGCAGTAATTGCAGTAGAACGAAGACGATTTACTTTTAGTTAAAGTATTCAACAAACGAGACATGTTTCTAATAAGAGAATAATGTTTGATCCCTTCATCGCTGACCAGTAATAAAAAATTCACGTCCGTCCTACCTTTGTGCTCGGTTATCCATATAGGGTACACTTCGTCTTTTCTGTATCCGAACTCGTTACTTTCGCTTTCATAACCGAACACGTTCACCGAAATATTTACGTTTTGTTTTTCGAATTTTTTAATTTGATTCACCGGCACCGGATAGTCGATCCTCTCCATATTCAGCTCGTTTTCGTACTGTCTGTAGTGAGACACGCGGTGCGGGTGAGAAGCTATCGGATGTAACCCGGCTAGAACCGACCAGAGGAAGCATTTATCGTCGTATAGATTCTGCATGTTTACTAACGCTTTCTTCCTTAATAATTTTGTCGGAGTGGGGATGTAGCTGGATCCGGCCAGAGGACGATATTTTAACAAGTTCACTTCAACGGCTACGATCCCGTTTTCGACTCTTCCGCTACCTTCGCGAGTAAACTTCGATACCGATTCCAGCACTTTTTCAACACACTCCCTGTACTGTTCGTTCACGTCTTCCGCGTCCGCGTCCGCGGGTAAAACGAGTTGCGTACGCGAACGAAACACTCCCGTCTGCTCCAGTTCGTGATCGGTTACTAGTTTTTTTAACAAGACGCGTACGGCCAAGTACCACTTGAAACTTTCTCCCGTATCGTGCGATTCCGCTCGAACGTCTACCGGTATGACCTCCGCTATTCTCTCCAAGAACACGGATACCGCGTCCACTCCGTCTTCAAAGTCATTATATTTTATTGTCTTTACACTCTCGTTAAGAGCGATTGTACGCGTTGCATATACTGCCATGATTCTGTACTCTGAAATATACGACCTTAATTAGAATAAAGCACGCTTTTTTAGGTTAAGCAAGCACTAGTTTTCATCTTTGTAACAAACACAGTCAATAAGATCAACAAAGTATCGTACTAGTTTTTATCTGCGTGTCCACTTGGTAACTGAAACGTTGGCAGTAGCTCTACGCAGTGTATAGGGGTTGTGTTGCTGCGCGCGCAGCTGTTACTGTGTGTGTCACCGTTGTATGTATGTATATATATATATTGTAACGTCCTACTTAGATGTGAGGCATCCACCACTTACGGGTGTATTGCAATTACAAGCTTCGTTAATTCCGCCCCACAGTTGTACGCCAATTCTGTAACGTACCGCTTATTTCGTGAGGTGTACACTTGCGAAAGTGTTATTATATGCCTCACGCAGTATGCGTCACTTTTGAATTATACTAACTGACGTTTTAAAAGGTATAAATAAAGGATTTTGTTTATCTTGTTTTACTCAATCTAAAAGAAATCGAGAGGGTGTGATTTGGGGTCAAGGAGGTAATTTGTTCAGCCTTATGCAGAAGAGAGAGTAAGTATCATTATTGCCCCTCAGTTGTGACGATTTCTTCTGTATGTTGTGCTGAAATTTTCTTTAACTACCCACTACAATAAATTATAACACGTTATAATTCAATATTAATTTTCAATAATATTGCTTTATTGATTATTGACTTTTGTCTCCTGCCACCAAAATATAGGTATCACAATTAATCTTTTTTTGTAAAAAAAAAAAACATCATCTCGACTTTACCGAGTAAACATAGATCTGTCTAAGGAACAAAACATATATGTTGTTATTTACCCAATATTACGCTATAATAAAATACATCAGTTATTACATAATTCTTAGTAATTCCCCAGGGTTCAGGGTGAATTCTTTGTGTTATGAGAGTGTCAGAAATGGATAATTGCTACGCTTTACAAATATCAAAAAATTAATAAATAATTTTGTTTATTTTTCAAATATTACGTAGTTTCCGGAATTGCCGTAAGAGAGCAGCATGTATTTGTTTACTTTGAAAGAAACATATGATAAAATGAATATTTTTTGTTCTATTTCACTGTTAAAAAACGAGTTTTCTTCTGGACTTATTACGAAAAATGTTTATATTACCTCGCTCCGTGTTGTCCTTACTGGATTGAAGTTTTATTCTGTGATGAGGTACGTCTTGCGTTATTATTTCCTTTTCGTTTGGAGTATTTTCTAATTGTCTACTGGAAGTAGGTCGAACTATATTGGATCCTCAGAATGTTTTCATCCACTGGTTTTTAATGTAGATCACCATTTAATTTGGATTCCTCAGGTATAATTAGTTAGTATTCACTTTGTTTATTACTCTTGCGTGAATTTCGCCTCCTCCAACGTCCAAAAAAGGTTATTTTTTTATAATTTTTGTCGCATCGTTTCTTCAACTCTCCGGTTTAGTTCAAAATTTTATATCTTATTAACAATACTTGTTATTTTTCATCACTCTTAGTAACACATAGTATTTTTATTATGTAGGCAGTTTGTGATTATTATAAATTTATATTTTATTTATGGAAAAATAATTCCCTTCCATTCCGGTTTCTTTACTAATTTAATTTACATAATATGTTTTGGTTAATTTTTTTTTATGACATTGTATATAAATATTTTATCATTTTATTATCATTAAATAAATTTATATATTATTTATTTAGTCTCGAATAGTGTTCATACCCGGTACTACTTCCTGTTGCCATTTCCTTCATAGGATTATTTTAATTTTATATTATCTTTGGTAGTTAAAATTTTTATGTCTTTTAAAATTAACCCTGGGTTTTCTTACAATCTAACACAATTATTTGAAACAATATAATATTAACTTGGGTATAACAAATTGTGGTTCATACAATATAAATTACAATAAATAAATAAAATTACAAAAATCAATTAGTATTATTACATACTACTTTCATAGTTTTATCCTATCCAAAACATACAGCACAGTTTGGTAATACATTAATTTCACTTTGGTTTTTCACCTCAATGGGTACACTAGAACTCACTTCGCACTATACACCACTCGAATTGTTTATTATGTTGAGTGATATAATTAAATTTTGAGCGAGCTTTAGTTTTACCCATTTCTGACTTTTATTCTCATGATTTACTTTATTGGGACCGGGTTATGTACCGTTACATAAAGCCCCCCCACTAGAACAAATTTATTTTAGTTCAACTCGTTGATAGAAATAAATTGTTGATTTGTTCAAGTCTCCTAATGGTCTTGACTTTGTCTTCATAATAGTGTTTCATTTCCGACTGATTATACACTCCCTTTATTTTATTATTGGTAATTGTTTTAATTTCGTAAGTATTATTACCCTTCACCTGGGTTATGAGGTAAGGGCCAGTATAAAGTAGCAATAACTTCCGGGCGATACCCTCTATAGAACTGGGTAGTTGTCTATTTTTTATTAGTACTTTATCTCCCAACTGGTATGTATCCAATCTTCTCCTTTTACTTGATCCCTTTTTTGTTGAAGTTCCACTTTATGTAACACTCTGTTGTGCATTTCCACTTGGTCGAATTCTACTCTCTCTCCTGGAGGGAAATTTATCAATGGCATAATTTCTCTTGGTGGTGGTTTATCAAACATTATTTGATAAGGGCTAGTACCGATAGTGTCATGGTATGACCAATTAAGAAAAGTCTCGGCTGGTTCAATATACTGACTCCAGTTTTTATGTTCTTGATGACAGTAGGTGCGTAGAATTCTGCCAACTTCCCTTAATACACGCTCAGCAGGATTGCTACTAGGGTGGTACACGGATGTCTTGTACGTTCTTATTTGCCAATTTCTCAATTCTTCCTTCCACCTTTTCCCCCGAAATTGCATTCCATGATCCGTTATAATCATTTCCGGTCTTCCCACCTCAGGTAAGTATTTTTTTATAATTACTTCTAGAATTTTCTTCGTTGTAGCTCTACTAATAGCGTAGAGTTTTGTGTATTTCGTATAATGATCAAATAATATGATGATATATTTATATTTATGTCTTCCTCCACTTCTGGGAAAAGGTCCGCAGATATCCAAAAAAATCTTTTCAAGTTTTTTATTAGATGTTATAGTAATCATGGTGCCTGTTTTCTTCTCATTATTTACTTTTACAAGCTGACAAATGTTACAGGTTTTTACTATCTCTCTTACTCTTTTATTTATAGCTTTCACGTACCAATGTTCAGATAAAGCTTTAATAACTTTGAGTGATCCCATATGGCCATACCTTTCATGATAATCCTGAATCAATGCTACTTCTGTTGCTGCTGGTACATATATCTTCCAGACATGATCCTTAATGGTAGGACGAATAAAAAGGATCTCTTCATAAACACAAAAAAATTTCATTATTATAGGGTCATGTTGTAATATTCTTTCCTTAATTTTTGTTAATTTATTGTCACTTTGTTGATCGATTTTTATTTTATTAATTATATCTTAACTCCTTTGCCATCTTAATTATGTGATATATTTTTCCAATGCTTTCTGGGTCTATTTCACAAGTTCCTTTTTCAAGGTTAATCCGGGATAATCGGTCTGCTATTACATTCTTCTTACCTGGAATATATTCCCAGTCTAAATTATATTCTTGAAGTATTAATGCCCATCTAGTAAGTCTGCCGTGATTAAGTTTACAATTCTTTAAAAATGAAATTGATCTGTGATCAGTTCTGATAGTCACTGGGTATCCCAAAATAAATGTTCGAAATTTTATACATGAGAACACAACACTCAGCAGTTCTTTTTCAGTTACGGTATAGTTTCTCTCACAACTGCTTAGTACTCTGCTTGCAAAACTGATAACTCCATGATTTCCTTCTTCATCTTCCTGATATAGCTCACTCCCAAGGCTAATGTTACTAGCATCACAATTTATGAAAAAACGTTTATTAAAATTTGGGTGATGTAACATGATGCAGTCAAGAAATTTATTTTTTACTATCTGGAAATTATTATCTTCACTTTCTTCCCATTTCCACTTGTTTTTCTTTGAAAGTAAATATTGAAATTTAGCTGTTATTTCTGAATAACTCTGTTGAAATTTTCTATAATAGTTGCATATCCCCAAAAAGGATTGTAATTGTTTCAAGTTTCTGGGTTTGGGAAAATCTTGAATAGCCTTTACTTTTTCAGGAGATGGTTTAATTCCAGTAGCAGATAAAATGAACCCTAAAAATGGTAGTTCATGGGTGATAAACTTAGATTTATCCAGTTTTAAAGTTATATTATGTTGCAAAAGTTTATCTAACACTGTTTCCACTCGGTTACAATGCTCCTCCCAAGTACAAGACGTAATTAGTATGTCATCCACATATATGGTAGTAAAATCTAAGACTTCCTTACCCAAAATTTGGTCCATGCATTGAATGAACACAGCCACAGAATTTACCAATCCAAAAGGCAAACGCTTAAAATGATAATTTCGTCCTTCGAATATGAAAGCAACATATTGTCTGCTGTTAGGGTGCAATTCTATTTTCCAGTATCCACAGACCGCATCCCAAGTACTCATGTACTTGCATCCAAAAAATCTTTTCATAATCTCCTCAATCTCACCTGGAGACGTGCGATCGTTAATGAGCATTTTATTCAACTCCCGAGCATCGAGACATAGTCTAACTTGACCATCTTTCTTCGGTATAGCCACCAATGGGCTAGTATATGGAGAGTTACTTCTTTCAATTATGTCTTCTAATATCATTCTTTGAATTTCTTTCCTTGCTGCCTCTTTCAAAGCTTGAGCAATAGGGTATGATCGTTTATTAAAATTTACATTTTCTTTAAATTTTAGTTCACACAAGAAATTTTTAGCTTTTCCTGGTGATTCTGAGAATACTGGTTTATATTTATTATAAATTTTTATAAGTTGTTGTTTCTGTTCTATACTAATTATTTCCGGTGCCTGCCTATTCTGAAACTCCATTATTTCTTCTATCTTCTCTTTCCAAATCTTTGATTCTGTTACTTCTATATTATTACCTAGGGTTAATCTATTATTCTCCCTAACAAAAAATGAGCTCGGACACGGAGGGGCACTTTGGCTACCAATTATCTCAGCCGTTAACTCACCATTTTCTGTGCTCAAGGTTACTATACCCCTGGCCAGATTTATAATTGCAGTGTGTCGCCGTAGCATATCACACCCTATTAACACCCTAAACGGTAGCCCTTTCGCTACTAAAAATCCCATAGGTATTCCTATTCCATTAGTGGTAACATTCAAAGACACTTGTTTTTTGATTGTTTTATTTTGTTTCCCGGTAGCACCAACAATTGTTAAATTGTTAATTGGTAAAGTAGGTATTCTCTCAGTAGTTAACTCAGTAATACGATCTAATTCTAATTGATCAATAATTGAAATATTGGCCCCTGTATCAATCATGGCCTCTGCTGACACTCCATTTAATTTTATTTGTATATAGACTATGTCATTGTTCGGTGATGACTCTTTGATTACTCTTTCTTCCATTAACTCGGACTGTATATTTTTTAGAAAATTATTTCTGATAATGGTTATTGGTTTATTCAAATTAGTATTATAATTGGGTGTATGGTAAATTCTGTGCCCTGTTGTTTCTAGCAGTGACGGGCAATCACATCTTCTCACTGCTGGTACCCGTTTCCCCTATTTATATCATTACTATTGGTTGCTTCAACATTTTCATTATGTTGAATGTTGTTTATCGGTATCCTTTCTTCATCCCTCTCTCTGGATCTAGGTTGATCGATGTTCATACTCCTTTGTGGACCTTCGTCTCTATGATAATAATCATGTCTGTAATTCTGTCGATTATTATTAGACCATCTTCCGCGATATCTGTTATTGAAATAACTGTTGTTAGCATGTACATAATTAACTCAGGGCCTATTCTCTCTTGGTGGTTCATTCCTCCGCTCCTCGGTATTCCCTGACCTCCATCTACTTCTCCTATAATAAGATTCCTGTTCATAATTTTCTAGCAGCATTTCCATGCCTCCAATAGTTTTGATTTGTCCACTCAAGCGTGCACTTATGATCTTTTCTTCAAAATGATACGCCATTTTGGTCACTAGACACTCTTCAGGTATCTTAGGGTCTAGATACTTGGCGATACTCACCTTCCCTAAAAAGTAAGCAGTAGGTGTTTGTCCCACTGTACGGTCATACCTACCATGACAGATATCGTCCCTAATAATGTTTTGTACTGATTCTGACCAGTACTTAAGTTTGAACATAGTTTTGAAACCCTCATAATCACACACCTCGTTCCTAATTGCTGTCCACCAATTATCATTGATATTTTTGAACGATTCGTCTAATAGACCTTTTATCATATTCCATCGATTCTCCTTTGATCTGTTCAAAATTTCATCTACTCTCCCTAAAAATTCAAGTGGGTTTCTGCGATAATCCCGAAAGTTTACACTTTCCTTATTGTCTGGATAAACATGATGACTGCTGCATGCAGATCTAGCACTTATTCTATCTACATCACATTGAAAATTGGTTTGTATTTGTTGCAAACTATCTAATTTCTCTGCTTGGCTATCACATTGATTTTTTACATTCTCTACAGTTTTATGAAACTCTGAAAATTTACAGTTTAGACTGCTTTTAATGCTATCTAACTGGTCATTATTTTCTTGTCGTATGGCCATTACACGAACTTGGTTATCTTGTTCTTCTTTTTCCATTCTTGCCTCAACTCCAATTTTAATTAGTTCCATCTTCTCTTCAGTGGTATCTAATCTTTGGTTAGTTTCTACTAATTTCTTCTCTGCCTCTTCCTTATATGCCTCTACTCTTTGGCTTAACGTATTATTGACCAGTTCAATTTTACCTTCTAGACTTTCTCTTAATTCCTTGTTGAAATTCTCCATCTTACCCTCAATTTGTTTTAAATTCTCATTATTCTCTTCAAATTTTGCATTCATCTCTTCTCTTTGCCCTTCAACCGTTTCCTTCAGTTCCTGGTATTGTTCATTCATGGTTTGTTTGATATTTCCATGAATAGTTTCTATTTTTTCATTTAGTTGTTTGACTAAACTTTCCTGAATGCTATCTATTTTCTCATTGGTCTGTCTATTTTGTTCCTCCTGCTTCTTAAAATTCTCCTTATTTTCCTCATTGGTTTGTTTCAAGGCTTCCTCCTGTTTCCTAAATTGTTCATTAGTTTGTTTATTCTGTTCCTTAAATTGTTCTGCCATAAATTTCATCATTTCTTGCCAATTAGGTTCTTCTCTGGCTACCGCTTTGTCTGGTTGATCCCCTTGGGCATCCTCTTCCACTATTTCTTTTTCCGGGTCCATAACTACTTCGGTTTCTTCTGTATCACCTGTCTGTTGGTCCATTTCACTGTCTGTAACTAATTCTATTTCTTGTTCCTGTCCACCTTCTTCAATCTCCTTTTCTTCTACCCTCTTCTTCGATTTTCCTCGGGTATTAGGCATTTCTTGTTTTCTCATAACTGCCAATGATAATTAGATTTTTTGATATATCTTTTTTATTAAATATCGAAATTCTTTTCTAATTACCGCCCCACGTTGGGCGCCAATTCTGTAACGTCCTACTTAGATGTGAGGCATCCACCACTTACGGGTGTATTGCAATTACAAGCTTCGTTAATTCCGCCCCACAGTTGTACGCCAATTCTGTAATGTACCGCTTATTTCGTGAGGTGTACACTTGCGAAAGTGTTATTATATGCCTCACGCAGTATGCGTCACTTTTGAATTATACTAACTGACGTTTTAAAAGGTATAAATAAAGGATTTTGTTTATCTTGTTTTACTCAATCTAAAAGAAATCGAGAGGGTGTGATTTGGGGTCAAGGAGGTAATTTGTTCAGCCTTATGCAGAAGAGAGAGTAAGTATCATTATTGCCCCTCAGTTGTGACGATTTTTTTCTGTATGTTGTGCTGAAATTTTCTTTAACTACCCACTACAATAAATTATAACACGTTATAATTCAATATTAATTTTCAATAATATTGCTTTATTGATTATTGACTTTTGTCTCCTGCCACCAAAATATAGGTATCACAATTAATCTTTTTTTGTAAAAAAAAAAAAACATCATCTCGACTTTACCGAGTAAACATAGATCTGTCTAAGGAACAAAACATATATGTTGTTATTTACCCAATATTACGCTATAATAAAATACATCAGTTATTACATAATTCTTAGTAATTCCCCAGGGTTCAGGGTGAATTCTTTGTGTTATGAGAGTGTCAGAAATGGATAATTGCTACGCTTTACAAATATCAAAAAATTAATAAATAATTTTGTTTATTTTTCAAATATTACGTAGTTTCCGGAATTGCCGTAAGAGAGCAGCATGTATTTGTTTACTTTGAAAGAAACATATGATAAAATGAATATTTTTTGTTCTATTTCACTGTTAAAAAACGAGTTTTCTTCTGGACTTATTACGAAAAAATGTTTATATTACCTCGCTCCGTGTTGTCCTTACTGGACTGAAGTTTTATTCTGTGATGAGGTACGTCTTGCGTTATTATTTCCTTTTCGTTTGGAGTATTTTCTAATTGTCTACTGGAAGTAGGTCGAACTATATTGGATCCTCAGAATGTTTTCATCCACTGGTTTTTAATGTAGATCACCATTTAATTTGGATTCCTCAGGTATAATTAGTTAGTATTCACTTTGTTTATTACTCTTGCGTGAATTTCGCCTCCTCCAACGTCCAAAAAAGGTTATTTTTTTATAATTTTTGTCGCATCGTTTCTTCAACTCTCCGGTTTAGTTCAAAATTTTATATCTTATTAACAATACTTGTTATTTTTCATCACTCTTAGTAACACATAGTATTTTTATTATGTAGGCAGTTTGTGATTATTATAAATTTATATTTTATTTATGGAAAAATAATTCCCTTCCATTCCGGTTTCTTTACTAATTTAATTTACATAATATGTTTTGGTTAATTTTTTTTTATGACATTGTATATAAATATTTTATCATTTTATTATCATTAAATAAATTTATATATTATTTATTTAGTCTCGAATAGTGTTCATACCCGGTACTACTTCCTGTTGCCATTTCCTTCATAGGATTATTTTAATTTTATATTATCTTTGGTAATTAAAATTTTTATGTCTTTTAAAATTAACCCTGGGTTTTCTTACAATCTAACACAATTATTTGAAACAATATAATATTAACTTGGGTATAACAAATTGTGGTTCATACAATATAAATTACAATAAATAAATAAAATTACAAAAATCAATTAGTATTATTACATACTACTTTCATAGTTTTATCCTATCCAAAACATACAGCACAGTTTGGTAATACATTAATTTCACTTTGGTTTTTCACCTCAATGGGTACACTAGAACTCACTTCGCACTATACACCACTCGAATTGTTTATTATGTTGAGTGATATAATTAAATTTTGAGCGAGCTTTAGTTTTACCCATTTCTGACTTTTATTCTCATGATTTACTTTATTGGGACCGGGTTATGTACCGTTACAATATATATATATATATATATATATATATATATATATTTCAATCACTTTCTGCTACAGTCCGTTTCTTGATGTATATAATACTATAATACTTATAACTATTTTACCTCAAGATGTATTTTTTCTTTAGGGACATGTTTCGGGAGATCCTGTTCTCCCATCTTCAACCTTCGCCATCTTGCTTCTGGTGCAGTATTTGTGTGTTGGCTTCTGGATGTTATTATGGTGGTTTGTTGGTCTTTGGTCCTTCAATGTTGCATTATTGTGTGTGGTTGTGGTATCTGTTTTTGTATTTTGTGTATTTTCGATGTTGAGTGTAATACCAGAACAAATACAAATCAATACAAAACATGACACAATATTCAAAGCACTCAACATCGAAAATACACAAAATACAAAAACAGATACCACAACCACACACAATAATGCAACATTGAAGGACCAAAGACCAACAAACCACCATAATAACATCCAGAAGCCAACACACAAATACTGCACCAGAAGCAAGATGGCGAAGGTTGAAGATGGGAGAACAGGATCTCCCGAAACATGTCCCTAAAGAAAAAATACATCTTGAGGTAAAATAGTTATAAGTATTATAGTAATATATATATATATATTTTGTAATAGTGTGTAATATTTTGTGTTTGTTAGCCCCAAGTTGTTGGGCCAATTCTGTAGTAATACCGTTTCGCCCTCTTATTTTCGAAGTACGGTTTGGGTTATATTAGGTATTTATAATTTATTATTATGAATTATGTTCGGTTGTTAATTATTTTAATGTTCACTCGCCTCATTTATGGACTAAATTGATTAAACGGCTCTAATGGCTTAAGTTGCATTAAGTTCCATTGTCTTATGGACTAACACCACCCGCAGTAATCGTCACTCAATTTTGTTGTGATAAATAATTCTGTTGTTGATAAAAATAAGTACTTACTTCTATTGTTTATCCTTCACTGGTTACAACACTATTCATTTAGTTATAGTCGTTGATGATTAATAGAATGTTTGAAATACTTCAATTCGGCAGGCCATGGGTGTTACCAACTGACCCAGATGTAAACATAACCTTAACTCAAAACCACTAATAGCTCGTTAACTGAATAAAATAAATTCGTACTTCATTAATTTTGTTCAAATGCTTTTTATTCATCGTAAGATGTAATATTAAATCCTTTTTAAAAACAATTAATCAGTTTATTTTTGCTGAAAACAATCGGTTATTTGGTTCGAAACTCATATCTCAGGGTTGGTCACAATGTTGTATGAACCGTCTTTGTTGACAAAATTATCTAAGTTATTTATATACAATGGAGTTCTTTTAATTGCAACATACGTATAACTAAAATGCTGATTACTATTATTAAAACATCGTAAAAGGAGAGTGATTACAATATAAGTTGATGAAATACTTAACATAGTACAATAACGTTCGTCTGAACACTGACGTCTAATTTAGAGGTTAATCGGTGATGGTGAGGTTACCCACGTTAATCTCAACTAACAATTAAATTACGTTTAATAAGTTGAAAGTGCTAGAATAATAATGTTTTGTTGGTTGTGTAGTGTTACTAAATAGTTACAAGTGTTTAACAATTTTCGAATGGCATTATCATATAATGTACTAAATTCATTAAGTATTTTTTATAAATGTCACTATACTTAATTCCTTTTTATATTCACCATTAATACTTTAATTAGCATTCATTGCTGTACTAATACACCACTTCACTACATTTGTACTCGAAGTCGATTCACTTTACGTCTTGAAGTTTAGGTTGCCCGTGTTTACATTCGTTACCGCACTGCATTATGGGTGAATCGCGAATTACTTTAGCGCAGAGGCTGTCATCTGTACTGCTTTGAAACTTTTGAAGAACTGTCCAAAATTTGCGCGTCTCTCTCGCTATTCCTACGTATGTCCATGGGGGAATTCTCGATATAGGTATTTTGATTGGTTGGAATGTCGAGCATTCCATTATCAACTCATCACCCCCGCGTTGTCAAAATAATTAAATTCTGTTCAAAGCGTGGGTTTTTGGGTACGAGAGTACAAAACTGAGTGCCAAACTTTTTACCTAAAACTATTAAAATACTTTACAATGGATAACAATTCTTTATGCTACTTGTGAGCTCCAATCTAGCTTTACCATCATCTGGCATCTGTCCTGCTAAGCATTTAGACATCTCACAAGGCACAATTCTGTTCATGATTAACAAAGCTAACAATTCTAACTTATATCCTATTACAATTCTTTTATAAACTTATGTCCTATATTTATTTAATTAACATTTGGTTATCACTTATATTGGATACAATGCATTCCAAGTCCTTTGCTGTAATTATTTGACATTATTAACAAAGTCTGCTTCTAAGCTTCATTAGGCCTATAGCACTATGAGTTAGATTTACTTCTTACAGTATAATGGTTGAATCTTAATAGTTTATAGTTTCATATATTTTATAGTTTATAATCTTAATAGTTTCATACTTAATTGTAAAGAACCATATCAACTTTTGGTTAACTTAGTTTTGATTAAGAGATGCCTTTTTATTGTATATTATCATTAAAATCACACGAGTTCTTGTACAATTAGGCATCTTGTTATTTATTCTTATTTCTATATAATACATCTGTTATTATGTTAATATCTTATACCTAGTTAAACATCTTAGTTCCTAGTAAGTTTTCCAATATGTTGTTTCAGCTTGACATTCTTATTTTTTTTGTTATTTCAGGTCATGTGCATTATAGGTATATTATTAATGGTTAATTTAGTGAAAATTATTAATTGGTTTACATATCAATAGTTAGTTTACATATCACTGGTTATATTGATAGTATTTACTATCCCTTTTTATTAGTATTTCTATGGGTTTTTAATGTACAATATGAGTCCTTTATACTCTGTCATTTTCATCCTGTTAATTTACATTAATTACAACAATTACAACATCTTATGGATCTAATCTCTGTCTTAGAATTGTCTTTATGTCATCTAGTTTCATCTAAGTATAATATATATAATAGTTTTATATCATTTTTAATACATATTTTTGTATTTACCAGTATAATTTCACAGCTGGTTAGGTTATGTTGACCCCTTTTATTTTCCCTGACTAAAATTAGTTCACATGTTTTTGTTTTTACTACTGTAGTTATATTACTCACTTATTATTATTTATTAATAGTACTATCTATTATTTATCATTCTGATCGCCATTGTCCAGTTTGTCTTATATTCTAAGTACATTTTTAATTATTAATCAGTTCTTTCTGATATTCATTTGGTTACATTAATTATATTTTTTAAGATAAGATACAATCTTCTTGTTTTATATTATACCTTATCATATATTTCATAATCATATGGTTATTACTTCACTCTCCTAATCTTGTTGGGTATCTTTTTATTTTAAGTCTAATTTATTGTTATTGTCATGTCATTTAGTATGTTTTGCCTGTTATTTTAATAGTTATTTTTCCTTCAATTTGGAGTTCTATTTTCTACTCTCTTCATCTTGTAGATACTCTCTTCTTTATTTATAGTGGTTGAGTTATGTTATTTCTCCTTTACCTTATAAACTTAATTGTTTTTTATGATTCATTTGATCTCATTTATTTTTAATTGTCATCTCTCCTTTACAAGGTATTTTTGGGTTGTCCTGATTCTGTTCTCTGCATAGTTTCATAATTAGTCTACTCACTATCCTAATCTATTGGGTATTTTTTAGTCACATTTTGTCTAGTCTATACATTGGTTTGTCTTCATAAATGCATTCATGTTCATTTATTAAGGAGTTATTCTTTATTCTTTTAAATTAATTGGGTATTTAATATCTTTCCTCTTTCAAAGGTTATTCTTGGTCGTTTCGTGTGGTATCTGAATGTTTAGGAGTGTTCAATTTGGGTTTTTGTGGTACTGTGACGTTTTGTAACGTTACATATTATATATATTTACATTTCACAATGTTAGCACATCATGTTTCACCACATGTACAAATATTATAACGTTAGTGATGGGTTTATAAATGTGCCTTGTAAAACTTGACATTCATTATATTATTATTGTCTTTACAATACCATTAAGTGCAGCGGAACGAATGATGAATCTATAAACGTTTTCTAACACATACGAACTTTATGTTCTATACACACGCGGGCTCAGCGGTAAGTCGATTGCATTGTAGCGTGCGCGCATGCGTGCAGTGAGGTGCGCCGCGCTAGAAAGCAGTCTCTCTCGCTCTTGCTCTCTCTCTCTCTCTCTCTCTCTCTCTCTCTCTCTCTCAATAATTATGGGATACACGATATTTACTGTATGGTAATTATGAAGTTATGATGACTTTTACAATAATTATGGGGATACGATAACTTTTACAATAATTATGAAAATACAATACTTTTACTTTGATACTTATGGTACTCTTCATTTACACCGATGAATATATACTGACATGCTTCTATACTGTGAATTATGCTAGCTTAATTAAGATAAAACACGCTTTTTTTTAGGTTAAACAAGCACTAGTTTTCATCAATGTCTACTATCACTTTCTAACAAACACGGTTAATAAGGACAAAAAAGTAACGTACCACTGTTCAGCTGCGTGTCCACTTGCTAACAGAAGCGTTGACAGTAATTATGAAAATACAATATTTTTACTGTGATAATTATGGTTCTCTTCATTTACACTGGTGAATATATACTGACATGCTTCTATACTGTGAATTATGCGAGCTTAATTAGGATAAATCACACTTATTTTTTTTAGGTTAAACAAGCACTAGTTTTCATCAATGTCTACTAAAAAAAGTAACGTAGCAGTGTTCAGTTGCGTGTCCACTTGCTAACTGAAGCGTTGACAGTCACTCTACGTAGTGTATGGCACTAGTGTTGTTGTGCGCGAAGCTGTTACCGTACTTGTTTACGGTAATAATAAAGGTACTTGATTATCCACGTATGTAATTTATTTATTTTTCTATTTCTCACACTGCGTTGTCTACCTAGCGGGTGAGCGGTGTATTTGTTTCAACAGTCTGTCTGTGAAGTATAGCCTCCCTCGCGGTCCATCATAAATCCTTCTGCATTCGCCTGTTCCGGTTGAGAACGCAAAGTACTCTGTTCACGATGTACATTCATGCACGCTCAGCAAGGGGTCAGTTGCACCATAGTGTTTCACATTTGTTTAGATTATTCCTTCTCGTTCCCATGATGTGATGGCCATATGTTTTTCGGACATCGACAAGTGTGTGGTTCGCGCGGATAAAAATCAGGCACTCCGTCCACAGAACATTTGAATACTCCGGAGGGTGAACTCATCTTGCGCTGTGCTATTTTTTTTGTATTCTTGTGCGTAATGGATTTGTATTTGGTGACGTGTTGTTGTTGAGCACATACATCGTTGAGCTGAATTCCTGCCTTGTTGGCTTCCTGCTGGTATTATTCTTCTTGATCCATTTACAGGAACAGCAACTGAGTGTGGTAAGTCTAGAAGCTTTCTTCTTTAACATAAAATCGCCAACACACCTGAATAGTACTGCTAATATTTCATCTTTTACAGTTTATAACATTATTATTACAGATATTTTTTAAATAAAACACATCACAGAATTATGTTATTAATTATTAAATATTGCTTGAAATTTTGGTAAATAGACACCAATTGTTTGATGGATATTTTGGTTAAGAGATGAGAAAGTTATATTTCCAAAACTGCTGATAGCACCAAAAATATGTAATATGACAGAACTCGTATTTGCGTGTTTGGAGCATTAACAGATATTACATTTAAGTATTAAATTATTGGAATATATAACATTTTAGAAAACATACATTAAGAAAGTGTTGTAAATTATTCTCAGTAAATGTGCTTCTTGTTTTGAATGGTCATGCGTCAATGCAGAATTTCAAATGTGCTGAAAAGTCTGATCTTCAATTAAAATAATTATATTTCATTAAAATAAATTCAATTACTTTCTACACTTAGCCTAGTGGGTATATTATATGGACCGCGGGAAAAGGGAACTCGGGGCATTTTGTCTGTTCAAAATTATTTTTCTTAATTGTACTTTTTTAATGGGTTTTGTAACAAACACAGTTAATGACGCTTAGTCAGTTGCATCCGACTTTGACATATTTTATTGTTTCCAGATAAATAGTATGACTGTTCTGCAAGTAATAAATGTCAGTTTTACCATTTTAGTTAGTACAGCTAAGAACGATACAAATTCAAGTACTACGATTAAAGTAAGACACAATTTAAAGATTACGATTATTGTGCAAGCATAGTCAGTCTACATAGGCGCTACTATTGTAAATAGATATCTCTTCACTTCGTTACCTCGCCTGTTCACCACGCTAATTGGGGTTGTCCACACACACACACACCCTCGCACACGAAACACTTCTCCGCCTCCCTCTACAAGTATGACACTGTGCAACTGTCACTATATTGGAGTGTGGGACTGTTATGTCTGTTGATGAACAGAGCGTGTAAGGCTATGGCCTGAGTGGCCGCTCTAAACCCAGCATTTTGCGGAGCGTCGCATGCAGCATCCCTAACAATAACATTGCTACAAATTAACCTGTCCTGAGTCACGTAGGCGGAGTGTGAAGCAGGCAGCGTGCTTTTTTGTGTTTGGTGTAGCGTGCAGCGTCGATCTCAATCCAGTTTGTCTTCAAAGAGTGTTTGGAGAGCGTGCGAGATGTCGTTTGAAGAAATTATCCTCAAAATTCAAAACAAACCTGTATTATGGATGTCAGCTGACCCCAATTATAAGAATCGGCTAATTAAGGCAAAATTGTGGAGGGAACTAGCAACGAAACTCGGCATAGAAGGTAAGCTTTTATTTATTTTATTTTGTTTGTAATAATTTTAGTTTACATATTAATTTTAGTTTACATTCTATGTCTCTATTTATGGAAAGAATTCGAGGAAACATTGATTTTTTAGCAGTTTCTTTGAAAAATTTTATTTCGTGTAATTTATCGTTATTCTCAAGCGTAACCTCCTAGTAGACTAGATGGCGTTTGTTTATATTCGATCCTGGACATTGGTCCATATTTAAACTAATTGTTTTCAAATCATTTAATTATTAACATTAGGAATACAAAAGTGTATTTGTGTTTATTGTTTATTTACGATTCTTTTCAGACATCATTCAAATTCAATGACGTTCTCCTATATACTTTCATTCGTAATTTGCGAACATTTTTGTTTTTCATTCTTTCGTTGTAAGTAATCGTTGCAATTATGATTAAAACAAATTAAATTACAAAAAGAACTTTTGGTTCTGAGGAATAAAATAGAAGAAGTTTTCGCCGTTAGTTTTTATTTATTATATTTTGTTTGTAATAATTGTTTACATAATAATTTTAGTTTACATTCTGTTTTCCCAAAAATAGTCTGAAAATTGATTTCGTATGTTCCTCGCTGTCAGAGTAGAACTGTTGTTTCTTCTGTTTAGATGATTACCAGACGATGTTCCCATAGCTGTACTTGTAATTACAGCACAGTCAGTATCAACATTTCCTTCAAGATCCCACATGACATTGTGTAGAATACATGTAGTTTTTATAATAAGGCAAGCATGTTCAACATTGGTTTCAATTGGTTTGCCTAAAATCCGCCACTTTGCATATAAAATACCAATTCAACACATTTTCGTGCACGAGAAAGACGTTTATTAAAATTTTAACTTTTTGTGTCCAAGTTTCTTGACGGAAAAGGTCGCATTATGTTAGTTTTCAGAGGATAGGCTTCGTCAGCTACCAAGACATAAGGTAATAGTATTTCTGTTCCTGGTATATTGCAGGCTGGGGGTACATCTAGTTGTCCATTTTCTAGAAATGCATTTAATCTTGAAAAATGAAAAGTCCCTCCATCGCTTTGTTTACCTTTTCCTCCAACTTCAATGGTAATCAATTTTTTATTTGCATCTGCTACACCTTGTAATATTATTGAGAAATATTGCTTGTAATTGTAAAAATCCGATCCAGAATTTGCTGGACATTTAATTCTGCAGTGTTTGCCATCCAGTGAGCCAATACAGTTTAGAAATTGCCACAATCTATAATAGTCGTCCGCTATTTTCATGAAGTCCGTTTGAGTTGGATGTGGCATATGTATATTAACCAATTACAGCCATAAGGCTGAACAAGTTGAATATACAACATCTGCTATTGTTGTTTTTCCCATGCAAAAACTGAACGCCAGTGCTCGAAAAGATATGCCCGTAGCGAGATATCTGTAATAAAAAAATGACATTATTAGGTGGAATGGAAATTTTACAATTATGCATTCTACATATTATCCATATCCATTTTACATATCCGTTTTATGCCTGTGTAAATTTTCTTATGAAGTGAAAAAGTTTTTTTAATATAAAACTTTTTTTTTCTTTAAATCAATTTTATTGGATGTTTTAAGTTATTTTTTTAAAGTTATCCACGGTTAAAAAATGACGTTAATTTTCTTTTTTTTCTCCAACGTGAATTGAATTTATGTTTAAATTTACATTGTTTCAAATAAATGAAATATGGATTAACTTTCGAAATTCCATTAAGTCTCATATATTGTTTTGTCTTTATTGCAGAAGATGTATTGAAGAAAAAGTGGAAGCACTTAAAGGATCAGTATAGAAAAGAGCTGAAGAAGAAACCCGACTCAAGATCTGGAGCCGAAGCTAACGATTGGCTATCATCTTGGAAATATTTCCAAAGCATGGAGTTTATGAGGCATGAAGTAATGCCAGCCCCATCTAGTGGACATTTAAATCCAGTGGAAGTTGAGGGAAACGTGGATATTCCAAACGAAGAAGATTCTACTGATGTGGATATTGACATGGTCGACTCAGTCGCAGCATCTCCGGCATCACAACAATCCCCGGCGCCTTCTACGTCTCAGCCAACGCCTATCTCGAGAAAAAAAAAGGCAACATGAGAGAAGAGATGCTAGAGATCGAAAAAAAATTAAACTTATGGAGAAACGGCTTAACCAAAGCAACGAAGAGGAAATCTGAGAAACGATGCGGACTATTTGTTCCTCAGGATCATATTATCAAGCATGAAGAAATTGTCCTAATACCAGAAACTACGTTTTCGCGGAAAAATAAATGACTGGCTATTGGGAAGCTCTAACCCCGAGTCAGAATTCAAATTCTTTCTATGTCAATCAGCCCAACCAGGAAATGGCGATACCAGAAGTTATTTCCCACAACCGAACACTGGTAACACTAGTTCTAGCTATGCACAGAACGACTTTGAAAACTAAAATACACACTGTAAAAATATGCAAACATTAAATATTTTTAATAAAAACATGCTAAAAAAATATGACTTATTATATTTTTACTTACCTCAAAGTCACAATTAATTTTTCTGTGGGAGTTATATCTGATATATGAAAGTTAGTACTTGCTACTTTCAAACGTGGTTCAATTTTTTTCAAAATGTAATCAAAAGATGATATGGACATTCTTGTATATTCCCGAAATTTTTCATTATTCAACCTCAAACTTGCATATAAAGTAGAAAATTCTCCAAACTTTTTTCTTTGTTTCACAATATCACTCGGACCTTCCTTGAAATTAAATTTTAAAAATGAATTTTCTTCTAAATACATATCGATAATATCATATGAAGACATGAGGAAGCAACAGCTTGAAATATGAACGTGCCGTACAAACGATAGTTGTTTACTGAGGCCAGTAAAGCGCACACCCCACCCCACCCGCTTCACACCCTACACGCCCTGCAAAACGCTATTTCACTCAAGGCCGGTACATTAGCGTGCAGTTACTACCTGCTTCACACGCTACACGCCCCGCAAAACGCTATTTCACTCAGGCCTCAGGCTAGCAGGTCCGCGCGCTCACCCTCTGTCGCACTACAGCTTCTTTTTTTCTTTCGACGGCGCGTGCCTTTGAGAACGGTGAGTGGTGGGTTTTATTTTCTATATTACACAAAGGGCGCACGCTCGCTCGCGTTTATATTTTTGCCGCGATGTTGTATAGTTTCCTACTTTCGCTTCTTATCGGCTTCTTGAATGGAATCGGTAATTGATCGACCGTTTTTTCTCGTCAATTATTTGTATGTGTGTATAATTACTTGTAACATTTGCGATAATATGTATGTATATGTAATCGCTATTGTTGACTTTGTTTCTCCGTTTCAACACATGCTCCGGTACGCGTGCGAGTCCCTCTTATTCGCTATTGTTGACTTTGTTTCTAAACCCGAATTCGGGAGTTTGAACTACCTTAATTTCTTTACAAGTAGCCTATGTCTTAACAATAGCGCTTTTTTTCGGTGAGGGGAGAGGTGTACATTTGTATAAATCCCTCATTTTGTTTTAATAGTTATATGCGGTGTTCTTTGTTTGGAGTAATGTCGAATTGTATAGGTGTCAACATGTCGGTCATGTTTTGTACATATTTTTACTCATTACATTTTTGTATTTTTTGTATATATATTATTTTTGTAATATCTACGATTATTTTTCTTAATTATACTTTTTAAAGGCTTACTACGTATTTACGTTGATTAACATTACATTTTTGTATATATTACTTTTATAATGTCTAAAATTATTTATTACGTATTTATATTTTAATCTTTTTAATTATAAAAGGTCGGTAATACGTTTTACTAACTTTTAACAGGGTAAATTTTGTGTTCGAATGCGCACGTGCACAGAAATAGAATTTTACGTTCCAGTACCCACTTCTTTAGATGTTTCGGTATTTTTAGCTTTGCATTTCTTACAGCTGGAATCATTTAATTTGTTTATAGTTGCATGACACTAACTTTTGTGGGGAGGGAGTACTGGTTGAGTAGTCTTAAGGGTATACGATTTGATTGACGGTCATTCGATAATGGAGTTGTTCAATTCCCGAGGATGCACTTCTTACAGTTTTATGAATGTTATTTTTCCTCTCCTCGTTCCTTTCCCCCTTCCACCGCTACCCACCGTTTATACGAATGACACGGTGTTGGCAGGGGTCAGTGTTTCGTTGACCACGGTCGGAGCAACATCTCTCGACGTAAAGTCGTACGGAAATGTCACCGAGCCCCCCGAGGTCCGACCAAACCTGAGGACAGACCGAGAACGCGATGACCGAGACCGAGATGACCGAAACTGACTTTTAGCGGAGAAAATTTTGTGTCCGAATGCACGCGTGTACACTCGTAGAAATTCACACATGACATCACGCTCAGCAGACTTTACTTCGTATCACCGCGGTGGTGAAGCGTTATGGCGCAATTCTATTAGTGTTGACAGGATGTTGTGTAATGACACGCAATAGTAGAACAAGGGGGGGATTGTCCGCCTATATAAACGGGGCTCGTTAGCTATACCGTTCAGTCTTGTGTCAACAGTCGCGAGCGACGCTTCGCCCCGAGCCCGAGCCCGAACCCAGCACCAACCGACCACCAGCATATACATACACGCCAACAGAACCCGAACCGAGGAATGAGCGAACCCGAGAACAGCCCGAGGACCGACCGAGATGGAGACCGAACTGACCGAGACCGTGACCCGAGATATTTGGGGGGGGGGCTCCTAGGCCAGTGACGTCACAAACAGCTGATGACGTCACATACCTGTGACGTCAGTGGCCTAGGGCCCCCCCCAACACACTAATATGAAAAATGTCCAACTCAGTTTACAATGTCAGTTTCGGTTAACTAAAACCCTACTTAAGAAAGCCTACACGTGAGTTTCATCCAGAATCAAGTAGCCTATAATTACAAATCTCCTATATTCCTACACATAACACCATATGAGCTTGTAATGTAGTTTAGTCAGTCAATGTCATACTTAGTAGTATTTAATAAATTATAAAAGCAATCGAGGAATGGCGGCGATCCACTCTTCCAAGTAACTCCTTCCAACTTGAATTAGAAGAAACTCTAAAGAACCAAAGCAGCATTGAGATGCTTAATGTTGTTACATATTATTGTGAATAAATAATTATAGCTTTGTGAATAAATAATTCCAACAGAAATACTAGTAGGCCTATATGTATTTACATGTAGAGTCTACACGTACGTTTTTATAAGTAGACATCAACAAAGTGGTTTCGAAAGCTGAGTTACAGGAGTTTTCAGTTAGATTTTTTCGTATTAACATAGCGAATAGAAGGGAAAGTGAGATCACTTAGCTAGTTACTGTCGTTCGCCGCAGCGTGGCGCTAGCATCGCCCGTTGTTGTGTATGCCAGCGTGAAGCACGCAAATAAGTTTTAATACAAACACAATTCTGTATTAAATAATACTTATTTGAAACTATCGTGGAATGTTTTTATATGTTGTAAGAATTAAAATTATATTTACGATACACTGCAATGCGTACAAATACAAAAGGATATAAGATACAATGTACTCACCAGTATGTCAGCAGTTCGAAACCTTCGAAAGTTTCCGAGAGGATTTAGCCGATTTTGTACTGGTCATTTCTCTACGCATTTCGTTCGAACGGAAAAAAATCGGCACTGGATATATTTTAAAATTAGCTTGCCTACAATGTCTAGTGTGTGTTCACGGCAACATCCTACGCTGTCCGTTGCGAGCACATTAATTTCTTTGATTTTATCCAAACATTCATAAAAAAATATCCCCCCACATACTGTTTGGTGAACTAAGTTTTATTGTAAAAGTTGTTTCTGCTTGCAATAGTACATGGTAAACACCATTTGAAGAGTGCGTTAAATGAGATGTTCTTCAATAGTTCCGTAATTTTTTATTTTTGTCTACACAGCAGCAGGTAGATTAGGAAGACGATCGTTCCTCAATGTAACTGCACAGTCACCACAGTCAGTAATTCTAGATGGTTTTTTCACTATGTACCCTGCCAAATGATACACGAAACATTCTTTCGGAGCACCAGTTTTAAGCTCAGGTAGTTCCTCTGCCCAATCGTAGCATTCCGAGTCCTTTAAAACTACCTTTTCCTTGATGAGCAACTCCATTGATTTCTTGAGAGGGCTTTGTTTTCATTTTCTACCTCATTACACATTTCACGGGTTTGATTTACAAAAGAAGTGAGTGGCGATTCTCTTCTACTCGCTATGGTATTAGTGTAGTAAAATTGACACGTTTACAACTGCACTAAAAATTTAACTTTAAAATACTTTCTGTGTTAGTTTGTGAAGCAGTTGTCTGTATGTATCGTTGTTTATTTGGACAGTACTCTGTCTTACAACTCAAACAGGTAGATTAGCTTGTATAGATATGCTTTTTAATATGTTCTCGTTTCGAAATACGTATATCGCTGCTAATTGTAGTTTAAAAAATATCGAACTAATAAATGAATTAAATACAGTTACATAAATTACAGTTTTTGCTACTTTCACTATAAAGTCATCATTTTAAATGCCGATAGGAAAGCTACATACAAGATTTTATGCTCCCGGTTAATAACGAACTAATCGTGTTTGTTGAAATCAAAAAGAGCGAAGACCGAAGTGATACCTATGGATTATGCTGTTCAGCTGTTCGTTGTCAGACCAAATTTCGAATTCTTTTACTCTGGTTTCAGAAAGCAATCAATGATTTTTCTTCTTCTGGCTGCTTCATTCAAGAGATTGCTGGGTGACCAAATTCTAAAATCGTCATGGTGATCGCATTCAGTTTAACATTTGTGTATTCTTTCATTTTATCCAAGAGCCTCTTTCTTGGCCTTCCCCCTGCATTTGTTTCATTGACCTACCCGTTAGCGCCGCAGTTAACAGCTGTTTAATTTTAATAATTAAATGCCTCAAATAAAGGTATTTCCTTCAGACGAGGTTCTTGAACATTTTTCTTTTCCCACATGTTCTTTTAAACATTTTACATTATTCATTTCACATTAGACTCTGCATTCTCCATCAGCAAAAGGTACCACAAAAATGCGTGAATTTTATTTGCTTTTGAATCCACAGTTTTTGGAGTTAGTTAAAGACACTTTCACATTTATTAGCTTGAGTTATTCTAGACTTTATACCTGATGACTCTTTTCAGGGACGCTGCACCCAGAAGTTTGAAAGTCTTTACCTCCCAGCTCTTACATTACATTATACATAACGTTACATTACAATATATTCCAGCTGAATATTCACTTTATTTGTCTTTAGCAAAATCGTATTTGTTTTCATCAATATATGTCAATTCGTATGGATTCTTTACCATAAGAATCAGATGGATCTGCTCGTCACTCTCACTATCTGCTTATAGAGCATGAAGCAAATTTGAACATGACGATGCTTTCTGCTATAAAATGTTTGCTCGCAAACATTGATCACCGATGTGTATTAACTATGTTGATCTCCTTTTTCGGTGTTCCTTATTTCGTATTTTGGTCACTATATATTTTAACCCTTTTCATTGCAATGTTTTTGTCCCATAATCAAGTGAGCTAAAAACTCTACACAAATGTAAAGTTAACAGTGTTAAACACAACAAAAACTAAGATAAATTAAAACTGTTTTTTTTTTTTAATGATGGCAACAACCTAATGAAACAGCTCGTTTTTAAATATTTTTTAATATATCCAGTTGTTTCCGCTCCCCCGTTTGTCTTGATCAGCTCTCTAATTTCATAATTATATTAGGCATATCATGCAGTGACGTTTATATTCATAACCATTGACACTTATACCTTTTTTCCGAAAAACAGCTCGCGGACCCCTTAGCAGTCCAGACGTCAGAGCCCAAAAAAGAGTGAAAATTTGAATAAAATTGCGAAAATTTAGTAAGGTGTCAGACAAATATGAACTGTAACCCAAATGCGAATGTTTAGAATTTTTATTCTTTATTGTAGGATTGTGTGCTCTAAAATTGTGTTATTACTACAGAAATATTCCATCAGGCAGACGCCTTGAGGCGTCAGTTGCTCTCCGCGAGGCAGAGAGCTTCCGTGCCATTGACAGGCATAACAGTGGCAAACAGCGCGGTCGGCGAGCAAGGAGGTAAGAAAGAACATCTTAGAAGGTTAACTCAGAGGCTGGGGCAGATTTTATAGAGCTCTTGATGTCCTTATGATGGGTCATCAAGAATCGCCCGAGGGCGTTTGACCCGGATCGGAGAAGGTGGTTGAGTGATGCTGATGGTCCGTAGGTAAGGGAGGACTGAGGTCGCAGCTGCAGCAGAAAGAGTTACAGCTGACGACCGGATGAAGGCTGACAAGGTAGGAACTCGAAGACCTCCTCGAATTACATCATTCCTGAAAAACAAAACAGATCTCTACAAGTAAAGGAGGGTTTTCAATTGGAATCTTTCCAGTCTACACTTGGTGGTGGACAGAAGTGACCACCAAGCGGGGGCTGCATAGGTCAGTACAGACCTGAGGAACAAAAGATAAATGGTGACTTTCGTGCAAGCGCAGCACCAGGAGGCTGCGACACGAGAGGAATGGGAACAATTTGGCTCGGACGCCGCGAGCCTTGTCAAGGGTTTCCGTCACGTGAGCGTTGAAGCATAGGCGCCTGTCTGCCCGAACGCCTAGATACTTCACTTTTAGGCGATGGGCTGGGTGACCTTCTAGAGAAAGAGGCTGGCACCGGGAAGTGGACTTACGCATAAAGCAGATAGCCTCGGATTTCTCCGTGTTGCTCGTCACCCGCCACTTCCGTAGCCAGTCCGGAAGCAGATTCAGCTGACTCTGCAACTTTGAGCTCGCAAAACGCGGGGACAGGGAGCTGCAGTGATACATTGCGTCGAGAACGCGGTGGAGCGCCGATCTATGAGAGCGTGCAAGGTAACCCCATACAGGACAGGCGTAGGTAGTCACCGGCAACACGAACGTGTTGACGATGAGCTTACTAGCCGGATTAGATAGCATGGGTTAAAGTCTGTTGAGGTGCACCAACACGCGTTGACGGATGTATTGGACATGGGTTCGCCAGATGAGTCGGGAGTCTACATGAAGCCTGAGGTATTTGACGCTGTTGGTCCAGGGTAACTTGACGGTGCCTACCGTAAGCGGCCGCGGCGTCCCGAGAATATTGCGCTGTTACCAGCGTTAACGGCAACTCTCCAATCCTCGGTACACCCGACATACGCGTCGAGTTGGCGCTGGAGATTAACGGCAGCTAAGTTTGCGTTCGGTTCCGAGGCAAAAGCCACGGTGTCATCCGGAAACAGAGACAGCCTTACTCCAGCCACTCGGGGCGTGTCATTGACAAACACCGAGAACAGTAGAGGATTAAGGACGCTGCCCTGAGGGACACCAGCGTTAATGCGCCTCTCCGAAGAGAGAGCGTGGTCTATTCTCACTCAGAAGCTACCATCTGGCAGAAAGCTGCCGATCTGTTTGCCCTGGCAGCCAGCCTCGGTAATGCACTCCACGAATCTCATCAGTCTTATGAACGTAGCAATCTGGGAGAAGGACATCCGTGAGTTTGTACAGGATACCCTCGTGCCACACGCAGTCGAGGCTTTCTCTATGTCCAGGAAGAACGCGGTTATCTGTTTGCCCTGGCAGCCAGTCGCGGTAATGCACTTCACGAGTCCCATCAGTTGATGAGTCGAGGAATGCATCTCACGAAAGCCGAAATGTTCGAGGATCCACACGTCAAGTCTTTCTAGATGGTCGCTTATCCTACGCTGAATGAACCGCTCAAAAACCTTCGACGTCGCAGATAAGAGGCTAATAGGCCTGAGGTTTTCCGCGCGAGAAGAATTCTTTCCCGGCTTGGGTACCTCTATCACGGTAGCCGTTTCCCATTTCGCCGGAAAGGAAGTAAGCCTGAGACAGGCGTTGAACAGCTCCGATAGAAAGCGTGTTCCACGTTCCGGATGGCGTTGGATTGCGGAGTTAGTAACGCCGTCTGGGACTGGCGCCTTTCGGGGGCTTGAAATGCACGATCTTCTCAGTGACCTCCTCCGGCGAGATGGACTCCGGCTCGACTGTGGTACCGGCCGAAAGAATGCACTCTACCTAGCAGCAGATATGCGTAGTGAAGGCCGGGTTGTTGGATGTGTTATGGGCGAACTGTCGCACGAAACAATTAGCCAAGGACTTTGCCTTGTCGGGTGGGGGGCGTTCAAGGGGTTGACCTCCGGGTCCTTCCAGTGCGGGGAGATGCGCGCGTCTTCGCTTTCCAATTAGAACACGGGAAATCAGCCAGACATAAGGTTCTCGGGAGAGCCATCCGTCTGTGTTACAGCCAGCTCCCAGCTGCGCCTACGGAACGCCAGCGTGTCGCGACGCAACTTGCCGGTCGCTCTGTTAAACGCATCCTTGTCTGCCGGGTCACGGGTCCTCTGCCAGCCTCTCCGGAGACGATTCCTCTCGCTAGCGAGTTGAAACACCTCTTCGGGAATGCGCTGGTAGTCCCCGGGTTTATCCGGGAGGTCCACAGCCGAGACTACGGCTGTGTCGAACATGGCAACAGCCTCGTCGACATGTTGGATAGCGTCGAGTGGTACATACTCGGGCAGGCGGCGACTAAACGCCGGGCCAAAGCGTCCCCACTCGATTGTCCGCCTCTCGTCTCGAACGGTGGGGTGCTGGGTGACTAGATACACGCTGATAGAGCAGTGGTCCGAGGACAGTTCCGAAATGATGGAGACGTGGACCGGCCAATATACGCCCCTGATCGCGGCTATGTCCAGTACATCAGGACGTAAGTTGGCCCTGGGGGAGGGGTAGCAGTTAGGCCCGGTCAAGCCCATGACCGTGATCCGAGCCGCATCAGCGTACCTCAGGCCCCGTTTGGGTTCACCAGTCAGCTCCCCCAATCGGGGTGCTTACAGTTCAGGTCGCCCGCCAGGACCACCCTGCTGTGTGTACCGAAGACGACCTCCAGGTCGCTAGACAGGAGCTCCGTTTGTGGAGACTTGTGTGCGGAAACCACAAGTATACCGCCGAGCTCAACCGCGTGCACTCGAAGTTCCGCCGCTGTGGTAGGACAACGCCGTGATGGCGAACAGACACCTTCACCGCGATGGCAGTGCCACCTACTGCGCGGCCCGGTCGGTCATCCCGGTAGCACACGTAATTGGGTAGTCGGAATTCACGATGCGGGGTCAGGTGCGTCTCACTCAAGAGAAGCACGTCTGGGTTGTGACGGGCAACGAACTATAAGAGCTCAGAATGCCGGACGACGAGACCGTTGGCGTTCCACGCCACGAGTTCGAGGTCTCGATTGAGGGATTGCCGCGTTTGTCCGTTATTCATAGCAGACCAATAACACGTCAGGCTTCTACCAAGAGGATGAATTTGTCTTGGGGAGTGGCAGTTGCCAGGCGCTCGTTGATGGTCCTCAAGGTTTTAGCTAATTTCTGCAAGTCGTAACCTTCAAGAAAGTCGGAAACGACGGCGGGATCGTCGTATTATTCTTGGGGCGAGCGCTTGGCTGCAGCTGCTGCGGGGCGAGGTGGTGGAAGCCTTAGGGGCCGATTCTGGAGTAGGTGGTCACTCGGGTTTTTGGAGGACAGGCTTGGGTCCTGTGGCCGGTTTAGGCTGGTCCGTATTTTTGGCCTGAGGTTTCTTACCTTTCTTGCCTGATCTGGGATAGCGTGGTTTGGGCGGTGGCGGCAGGGGACGATCATCGTCCTGCGGCAGAGGGACCAAATGTGCGGGAAGTGGCTCGCGTTCCGGTTCCAAGGGCGCGGCTTCTGGTGTGGCCTGCTCAGTATTGCTCTGGTTCACTGTACTTGGAGATTTCGGAATCGGAGCAGACAGCGTTACAGATTTCCGTGCCGTTGGCGCAGAGGATTTGACCGATGGTTTTGGCTGTAAAGGCTGCTGTCGAGGCTTTTGGCTGGACAGACATGGTTGTTCACCTGCTCTTTATAAATTGGGCAGCGCCTGTTATTTGCTGCATGAAGACCACCACAATTAATGCACAAGCGGTGGTGGTCGGGAACAGCGCAGGCCTGCGTCAAGTCCCCATTATACAGTATTGCATTGCATTGTATTATGTAGTGGGGCGTCTTTGCACCCATGGCTGAATTACAGCTTCCGGGACGTGCCCGATGGCTGTCAGATGAAAACAGTGCTGGACTTTCGACAAGACAGGTAGCCTAAAAATCAGAAGGGACAGGCCAACCAGTTAACTGAGAAGGCGGCGGAAATTTTGAACAGCTTTATTTTATATAGGTTCCGGGTCATGGTAACACTGCCACTGGTAACGGGACGAACGGCAGATGCCGCACGCGCCTGGCCTAGTAGGCAGGCGCCTTGAGGCGCCGGTCGTTCCCCGCGAGGCAGGGAACCTCCGTTGTCGGTGGCAAACGGTAACAACTCCAAGCATTGTGCCAACATACTTGGGGAAGGATAAGACTTAGAAGGAAGGTAACAAGGAAGTCAAGTTGCGGGTACCTGAGCAGCAGCAAAGAGAATTATGGGGGGTCGTCTAAAATCGCCCGAGGGCGTTTGACTCTTATAGGGGAGGTGGTTCAGACGTGCTAATGGTACGTAAGTAAGGAAAGGACGAGGTCGCTGCAAAAGCAAAGAGAGTTTCGACGAGCGACCGGACAAAGTCGGCGATGGTAGGAACTCGAAGGCCTCCACGAATAATATTATTTCTCACAAACCATGGAGACCCCGACAAGGATCGGAGGGTACGGGACTGGAAAGCTTCCAGCCTACACTTGTTAGTGGTCGACAAAAGCGACCACCATGCGGGAGCAGCATAGGTCAACACTGGCCGGAGAAACAAGAGGTAGATGGTTACGTTAGTGCGCAAAGCCAGGCGGTTGCGGCACGAGAGCAAGGCAAATATTTTGGCTCGGACGCCTCGAGCTTTATAGAGGGTGTCAGTCACGTGGGCGTTGAAGCTAAGACGCCGGTCAAGCCGAACGGCCAAATACTTCACCGACTCCTTACAGGCGGTAGGCCTCCCTTCTAGGGAGAGGGACTGGCACCGGGAAATGGACTTACGGGTGAAGCAGATCGCCTCGGATTTCTCCATGTTGATCATCACCCGCCACTTCCGTAACCAGTCTGGAAGCTGATTCAACTGACGCTGCAGCTTTGTGCTCGCAAAACGCGGGGACAGGGAGCTGCAGTGATACATTGGATCGTCAGCGAATAAAGATAACGTGACTCCAGGAATAATAGGCAGGTCATTCGTGTACACTAGGTACAGAACGGGGCCGAGGACAGATCTCTGCGGAATGCCAGCGGCGACGGGTCGAACTGATGAACAGGAACCTTCGACGGTAACCCTGAAGGTGCGATCGCTAAGGTAGGACCGCAAGAAATCCACTATGGACGGTGGTACGGGGAAGTGAGCGAGTTTATAGAGAAGGCCTTCGTGCCAGACTCTGTCGAAGGCCTTGCTCACGTCCAACAAGACAGCGCCCGTAGACGCTTTCTTGTTGGCGGCATTGGACAATGCTGTGACAACTCGGAAGAGTTGTAAAGTTGTCGAGTGCTCTCTACGGAACCCGAACTTGTCGCTCCGAATAAAATTATCCAACAGCGGCCAGATGCGGGCTAATAAGGAGACGCTCAAACTCCTTTGAGATGACTGGCAACAACGATATGGGACGATAGCTGTCTGCAAGCATTCGTGGCTTGCCGGGCTTGGGAATCATGCAGATGTTGGCATTTTTCCACAGGCAGCCGGAGACAAGAGTTGAACAGATCGAGGACCAGGTCAACGCCCGAGGCCGGGAGATACTGCAAAGCTGCGGCTCCGATCCGGTCAGGACCAGTGGCGCGACGGCGGTTCAGAGGACAGATAGACGAAACTAGTTCGTCCCTGTCGAAGAGAGTGGGAGGGTCAAGTAGAGGGCGGGAGAAATAACCAGATAGGAAGTCTCGAACCGTTACCGAAAGAGCAGGGTCCGAGACGCCTCGATGAACGGTGAATTGAGTCTCCATGCAGTCGGCGAAGACCTCAGCCTTGCCTTCCGATGAAGAAACAATCCCGTTCGGGGTATCCAACGGGTTGCGAGTACGCTTCTCGCGGGTAAAGCGACTCGTTGCTCTCCAGACGGAGGCATGGTCGACTTCAAGGGACTCACAAGGTATGAGTCCCACTGATCAGAGTTTATGTCCCGCAGAAGCTGCTGGACGTAAAGACACTGGGCCTGAAAACGCCGTTTAACGGCAGGATCTCGGGTGCGTTGCCATCTGCGGCGGAGCTTGCGCCGAAGCCAGATCGCGTGGATAGCTTTCGGAGGAAGGGTCGATTTGCGATTGTTCACCTCGACGTTGTATGTGTGTCGATTCATGACATCTTGGTCCAACTCCTGAAGATGAGTGGCACGGAGATCCAGATCATCACGAGTGGCGATCGGGTCCGCTGGGACAGATGGTAACCTTCGAGAGAGCTCGTCATGATAGGAGCGCCAGTTGACCCTCCGAGCAAGACCAGCGGGAGGTCGGGGTGAAGCCGACACATCTCGAACAGTTATTAGCAGGGGATTGTGATCAGACGAGAGCTCTGACACAGACGAGACCTGGATGTTGTGGGCCACGTTCCTGACTACAACTATGTCAGGAACGTCCGGTTGATGACCGGCATAGGGATAGTGGGTAAGATCATCAGGGCCGATGACATGCGTTTCCGGGTCGTCGAGGACGAACCGGCGGAGCGAATTGCCGTAAGGCGTTGGTAGCCCAACTATTCCAAGAAGGATCTTTGACGTTGAAGTCGCTGGCCGCAATCGTTGAGATTGGATGGTCGAGGAGAGCGTTCCACTCCTCAGGCGGAGGCGGCGGGCGCAGGCGAGGCCGGAGATCCGCGGAAACAATGCGCAACTCCGAATCCACATCCAGCGCACAACCTTCGATGAGTCGAGTTTGGAGCGGGGTAGTGGCCTATGGGATATCCGCCTGTGGACCAGATTCGCCGTACCCCAAGACGGCTGTAGGGTACAATCCTGACGATAACAAGTGTAGGCAGGTAGCGAGAATCGATGGTAGGGGGCTAGGTGGGTTTCGGAGAGAAGCACGACATCAGCGTCGTACTCCACGACGAAAGCCGCCAGCTCAGATCGACGAGAGTAAACGCCATCGGCGTTCCAAGCGACGATCCGCAGAGATCTAGCCATTAAGGGGGAGGAGAGGGAAGAGACCAGAGAGAGATTGGAAAACTAACATTAGCACAGTCGAGGTATCAGGAGCAGACCTGATGCTTTCTACAAGAGTAGTGGCCCAAGCCGCCAGGGGATCCGCAGGAGCCAGAGAAATTTCCCGGGACTCGCGCGGACGTTCCCGAGGAACTTCGGCCAGGACTACATATGGCGCAGGGTTAACGGACTGGACTGTGGTTTGCTCACGTGGAGGTTGGGTGATGAAGGGGGCGGGAGAGTCCTGCTGAGGTTGGGCAGGTCGAGCCTGCTGATGACGTCGGGCGGGCTTCCGGCGACGAGTGGGCTGAGTGGTACCCTTGCGGGCGGAAGTAGATGATGATGATGGCTTGGCAGCTACAGCTGCATAGGAAGGGCCGGGCGCTCCGGCAAGCGCCGGTAGTGGAGCCGTCACCAGGCGGAACTCATACCGCGGGAGCGACAGGAGTCGAAGTCGGGGCCTTGACAGATGTACCGGTGAGAGGGAGGAAGGCCTTTCGCCGATTAGGGGTAGGGGCAGCTACATGATGCTGCGCGCCAGGGCGCGCAGATCGCTGCTGTCTTTCAGCCTCGATATGTTTGGGGCAACCCCGGTAGCTAGCCGGAAGGGCGCCCTTGCAGTTGCAGCAGTATGGAGTAAACCCCGGCTCACGTGGCTTATCACAGCCACGGTGAGGGCCGCCACACCTCACGCAACGTGGGGGCGCGTGGCTGAAAAGGGAAGAGTGCCCGAAGCCCTGACAGTTGAAACACTGAGCACGGCCTGGGCGCGGGTCAAATGATCTAACAGTCTTCACCAAGGAGGTGAAGAAGTGTTTGGAGGCCTTAGACCTCCTCGAACTTTCCAGTCTTTAACAACTTAACGAGAAAAGAATTCACAGAGTGCTTATTGTCCTCCTTGCCAGCGTGCAAAACTGACACAGCTGTTGGCCATTATACAGTCACACAACTGGGCGTTGCGCGGCCCGCAGTGTCCCGAGTCTCAGAAAGGACTCCTGCCACTGGGTCTATTTGAGTTCTTTATATATGTTTTTACCTAATTATGGAGGGGTCTGAAGCGACCTGCAATTGGTGGATTATACCACCGGGACTAGCAAAAAAGGTCGCTTCCAGGACTCACCTGGTCGCGGGGTGTATTTACCAAGTCCGGCAATTAGGGAATTGTGGGTCACTCTGTCGGAACGGACATAGAATCTACGCGCCAGGCGTCTCACGGTGTCATCAAGAGAGCGGACACCGAGTCCTCTCCTCAAAAGACGAGAAGAGTACCTCCGGGGGACTTCGCACGCAAGCTTCAGTCCCCGGTCGAGTACGCGCTGGAGAACTGTTCTATGACCACGAGCCAGGTATCCCCAAACAGGACAGGCGTAGGTAATCACGGGCAACACTTACGTGTTGATTATGAGCTTACCTAGCCGGGGGGTCATTGCCGGATTAGATAGCACGGGCCAGAGTCTACTGAGTTGCGCCGAAGCGCGTTGATGGATGTACTGAGTAAGGGTTCGCCAGGTGAGTCGGGGTCCACGTGGAGGCCGAGGTACTTGACGCTGTTGGTCCAGGGTACCTCGACGGGGCCTACTTTAAGCGGCAGAGGCCGCTTGCGTTTGCGCGAGAATATTACCGCGGCACTCTTGGAAGCGTTAACGGCAACTCTCCTGTCATCGGTCCACCCGACATACGCGTCGAGTTGACGCTGGAGCTTAATTGCCGCATAACTCGCGTTCGGCTCTGAGGCAAAAGCCGCAGTGTCGTCCGCGAACAGCGACAATTTAACTCCAGGAACTCGGGGCGTGTCATTGACAAACAGCGAGAACAGGAGAGGCCGAATGACACTTCCCTGAGGAACGCCAGCGGTAATACGCCTCTCCGAAGAGAGAGCGTGGTTTATTCTCACTCGGAAGCTACGGTTTCGCAGAAAGCTGCCGATCAAGTGAACGTAGCAATCTGGAAGAAGGACTTCCGTGAGTTTGTACAGGACACCCTCGTGCCACACGCGGTCAAAGGCTTTCTCTACGTCTAGGAAGATCCCAGTCGTCTGTTTGCCCTGGCAGCCAGTCTCGGTAATGCATTCCACGAGTCTCATCAGCTGATGAGTCGAGGAGTGCAGCTCACGAAAGCCGAACTGTTCGGGGATCAGCACGTCTAGTCTTTCTAGATGGTCGCGGATCCTACGCTGGATCAGTCGCTCGAAAACCTTGGACGTCGCGGACAAGAGGCTGATGGGCCTGAGGTTATCCACGCGAGAAGAATTCTTTCCCGGCTTGGGTATCACTATTACTGTAGCCGTTTTCCATTTCATCGGAAAGTAGGCCAGTCTGAGGCATGAATTGAACAGGTCAGAGAGGAACTGGGTTCCTCGCTCCGGAAGGCGATGGAGGGCGGAATTCATGACTCCGTCCGGGCCAGGCGCCTTCCGGGGCTTGAGCTGAACAATCCTCTCAGAGACCTCCTCCGGGGAGATGGGATCCGGTTGGACTGTGATACCGGCCGATAGAAAGCGCTCTACCTCGCGGCAGATTTGGCCAGTGAAAGCCGGGTTCTTGGATGGGTTGGGAGCGAACTGACGCTCTAAACTGTCAGCCAAGAACTCTGCCTTTTCGAGGGGGCGGCCAAGGGTTTGACCGCCGGGTCCAACCAGTGCGGGGAGAGGCGCGCGTTTACGCTTTCCCGTTAGGGCACTGGGAATCCGCCAGACATTACGGTCCTCGGCAGGGCCATCCATCTGGGAACAGCTAGCTCCCAGTTGCTTCTACGGTACGCCAGCATGTCGCGACGCAACTTTCCGGACGCTCTGTTGAACGCAGCCTTGTCAGCCGGGTCACGAGTCCTCTGCCAGCGTCTCCTGAGACACCTCTTCCGGGATACGCTGATAGTCGGGCGTGAGCCCCGGTTTCATCCGGGAGGACACGTCTACCGCCGAGACTACGGCTGTGTCGAATAAGGCAACTGCCTCGTCGACATGTTGGGTAGTGTCGAGCGGGATATGCTCAGGTAGGCGGCGACTGAACGCCGGGCCAAAGCGTTCCCACTCGATTACCCGCCGCTCGTCGCGGACGGTAGCGTGCTGGGTAGCTATATGCACACTGATGGGGCAATGGGCCGAGGACAGTTCCGAAATGAAGGAGACGTGGACAGGGCAATAAACACCCCTGACCGCGGCTACGTCCAGTACGTCAGGGCGGGAGTTAGCCCTCGAGGGATAGTACGTAGGACCCATGACTGTGACCCGAGCCGCATCAGCATACCTGCGTAAGCGGGCCCCGTTTGGGTTCATCAAGCGGCTCCCCCAATCAGGGTGCTTACAGTTCAGGTCGCCCGCCAGGACTACCCTTTTGTATGCGCCAAAGACGGCCTCCAGATCGTTCGACAGGAGCTCCGTTTGTGGAGGCTTGTAAGCGGAAACCATGAGTAGACCGCCGAGAGCACCATGGTGCTCAACCGCGGTGCACTCGAGGTTCCGCCGCTGAGGCAGGACAACGCGGTGATGGCGAAGACTCGCCTTCACCGCGATGGCTGTGCCCCCTCCTGCGCGACCCGACCGGTCATCCCGGTAGCACACGTAGTTGGGTAATCGGAAACGACGATGCGGGGTCAGGTGCGTCTCACCAAGAAGAAGCACATCGGGCTTGTGTCGGGCAACGAACTCTAAGAGCTCAGAATGCCGAGAAGCGAGGCCGTTGGCGTTCCACGCCACGAGCTCGAGGTCTCGCTTGAGGGATTGCCGTGGTTGTCCGTTCATAACAGACCAATAGTACAGCAGGCTTCCACCAAAAGGAGGAATTTGTCCTGGGGCGAGGCTGATGCCAAGCGTTCCTTAATTTTGCGGAAAGTTTGGGCTACTTTCTGCAAGTCGTAGCTTGCCAGAAAGTAGGAAATGACGGCGAGATCATCGGTAGATGAGACCTGGGGAGAACGCTTGGCGGCAGCTGCATAGCTGCGGCGGGGCGAGGCGGTGGAAGCCTTGGGGGCAGGTTCTGGAGCGGGTGGTTGCTCTGACTTTTGGTGGACAGGCTTGGGTCCAGTGGCAGGTAGCTTTGGCTGGCCCGTGTTCTTGGCCTGAGGTTTATCTTTTTTGCCTGATCTGGGGTATCTAGGCTTGGGCGGCAGCGGCAGTGGAGGATCAATTTCCTCCTTATCATCCGGCAACGGGACTAGAGCGTAGGGGGTACCTCGCGTTCCGGTTCCGGGGGCGCGGCTTTGGGTTTGGCCTGTTGAGCTTTGCTCGGGCTCACTGCACTTTGAGGTTTCGTAACCGGAGCAGACCTAGGGGCTGGTTTCCGGACCACAGGTTCAGCGGCTTTGGCCGTCTTTACTGGTTGGGCAACAAGTTGTCGAGGCTTAGGCTGCACAGGTTTTGCAAGTTTGTCCAGCTGCTCTTTGTACACTGGGCAGCGCCTGTTATTAGCAGCATGGGCGCCGCCACAGTTGATGCAATATCTGTGGTTGTCAGGAACAGCGCAGGCCTGCGTTAGGTGGTCGTTACCACAGCGGACGCAGGTCGGCGCGTTCCGACAGCCGAAGCTGCTGTGGCCGAACCGCTGACACCTGTGGCACTGGGAAAGTCGCCCGGTCTGACGGCAGGGCTCTACGCTAACGCAGAGCCCGAAAAGCCGTTTCAACTCTAAAAGGGCCTGGGTGCAGTCGCCCTTCTCCACCAGGAGTCTGATTAGGGGAAGTGGTCGACGCGAGCCATAAGTAGTGTACAGCCGAGAGGCTCCCACAACCTTGTAGCCCGCATCGCACAGTTCGTCGAGGACGACCTGCGGATCCGCCTGTATGTCCAGGCCCCGAAGGACGAGGGCTACAGGCTTGGTTCGGTTTAGGGTATAAGTGTGGAACTGGAACGATTCTCGTTCCAGCCACTGGATTACTCCGAAGTGCTCGGATGCGCTGCGGCAGGCAACGCGTACAGTCTCACTCGGTAGGAGTTTGACAGAAGCGTTACCTGCCAGCGCAACGACCTTGCGGAGTCGGCGACTAAAGCCGATAATGTCCCTTACGTTCGTGACGAACACCGGCGGGATCCTTCCTTTTGAGGTGCGGCTAGGTGCAACCTCAGCGGAGGCTTGGAATGCCGCCGAGTCCGTAGCCGAACTCAGGGAAGCCAGGGAGGGAGACTTCCTCGGCTTGCCACCGTGCCCTACTACCACCCAGTCGGTGGAAGCCGAGGTCTCCATATCTGGGGAGTCAGACTCCGGCAGAGGATTAGGGCTGCCTGGCCTACTAGCGGCCGTGCAGTCGGAAGGTCCGGCATTTTCGGGCTTGGTCGGCCCTAACAAGGACCGATTATTATCACGAACTTGCGCGGGTTGAGCAGGGCTTCCCGCGCGAGTCGTAGGGTTCCCGACTGGCCCAAGTGGCCGGCCGGGGGGCTCGTCGCTGCCGCACAGTTCTTCAGGGACACTATCAGCGGGGCCAATGCTGACTAACTCAGCTCTTTGTCCAGCGGGTATCCGGGGGCCGAACTGTGACACCGTCACAGTGGCGGCGCAACCCGCATCTCTATTCGTGAGTCCTACTCTAGGACTCCCCGGATTCCGCTGGGCAACGCTACCTACTCGACTTACCGGCACTCTGCGGCAGGTCCCAGTTGTGCGTGTTTTCTCCTCGTCTTACTGGCAAGGCGGCTGGTCCACTTCCATCGCTGCAGCTTGGTGTTGGCGCTGGCGATGCTGCGAGTGTTGATCCGGCGGCTTCTTCTTAACAGCCTCCGTCGATTGCTGAGATAGCCTCTTCATAGCAGTAGTCTAAGAGTTCGAGGCGATCCTCTTCTGCGATGTCCTTGTCACGTCTGATCTCTTCGAAAGCTGAGCGCAGAATGTCACAAGTGTCTACGTTGTCACGTGTCTTCGTCCTTGCATGTAGCATGTAGCACTGTAGTAGCGGGGCGTCTTTGCACCCGGTGCATGACTGCAGCATCTGGGACGAGCCCAATGGCTGCCTGTGGATAGACATAGTTCTGGTTCATTCGACAGGTAACCTAGAATAAAATAGGAATGGACAACCGCCAACCAGTTAACTGAGAAGGCGGGGGAGAAAGGTTTTCAATTTTTATTTATTTTAAATATTACAGCAATCAGTGGGCACTGCCGCAAGGACGGGTTCAGGCGACAGATGTCGCGCGTTCCCAGTCCTGCGTGCAGACGCCGTGAGGCGTCGGTCGCTCCCCGCGAGGCAGAGAGCCTCCGTGCCAGTGATAGCGCGTAGCAGCGGCATTCAGCGCGGTCGGCATACTAGGAAGGGAGGAAGGAAACAGCTTTGCAGGTAAATTCTGGGGCATGGGCAGATGGTGAGTATACAAAGTGAGGTTTAAGCAGCTTACTTAAACTTATGGCGGGTCATCGAGAATCGCCCGAGGGCGTTTGACCCGGACAGGGGGAGGTGGTTGCGTGGTGCTGATGGTTCTGAGGTAAGGGAAGGAAGAGGTCTCAGCTGCGGCAAAGAGAGTCGCAGCTAATGACCAGACAAAGGCTGAGAGAGCAGGAACTCGTAGACCTCCTCGAATTACACTGTTTCTAACAAACCAAGGAGATCCCGACAAGGAACGGAGGGTTCTGGATTGGAAACTTTCCAGCCTACGCCTGTTGGTGGCGGAGGCAAGTGACCACCATACAGGTGCCGCATAGGTCAATACAGACCGGAGAAACAACAGATAGAGGGTAACTTTCGTGCGCAGCGCCAGGGGGCTGCGGCACGCGAGGTATGGGTAAAGTTTGGCTCGGACGCCGCGAGCCTTGGCAAGGGTGTCCGTCACGTGGGCGTTGAAGCATAGGCGACGATCTAGCCGAACGCCTAGATACTTCACCGACTCTTTGTAGGCGATAGGCCTCCCTTCAAGGGAGAGGGGCTGGCATCGGGAGATGGACTTACGAGTGAAACAGATCGCCTCGGATTTCTCCGTGTTGATCGTCACCCGCCATTTCCGTAGCCAGTCCGGAAGCTGGTCCAACTGACGCTGCAACTGTGTACTCGCAAAACGCGGGGACACAGAGCTGTAATGATACATTGCATCGTCAGCGAACAAAGACAACGTGACTCCGGGCAAAACAGGCAGGTCGTTCGTGTACACGAGGTACAGAACGGGGCCGAGGACAGATCCCTGGGGTACGCCAGCGGCGACAGGACGAACTGCAGAGCAGGTTCCGTCGACGCTAACCCTGAAGGTTCGGTCGCTGAGATACGACCGGAGGAAAAACACTATGGACGATGGTAAGGGGGAGTTAGCAAGTTTGAAGAGAAGACCTTCGTGCCAGACTTTGTCGAAGGCCTTGCTCACGTCCAGCAGTGCGGCGGCCGTAGCCGCTCGCCTGTTGGTGGCGTCAGAGAGTTGCGTTACCACGCGGACTAGTTGAAGCGTGGTCGAGTGCTCTCTGCGAAACCCGAACTGTTCGTTGCGGATAAAATTATCCAACAACGGTGAGATGCGGGCCAGCAGGAGCCGCTCGAACACCTTCGAGATAACTGGCAAGAGAGATATTGGCCGATAGCTTTCAGGAAGCATGCGCGGCTTGCGGGGTTTAGGAACCATAACGATGTTGGCATTTTTCCACAGGCGGGGGAAGTACTGTAGCCGGAGACAAGAGTTGAACAGCTCAAGAACGAGGTCAACGCCTGAGGCCGGGAGATATTGTAATGCAGCGGCCCCGATCCGGTCAGGACCGGGGGCGCGACGGCGGTTTAGTCGACAGACAGACGAAACGAGTTCGTCTCTGTCGAACGGGAGGTCTGGGCCATCGGGAGGGCGAGAAAAATAACCAGATAGGAAGTCCCGGACTTCTGCCGAGTGAGCAGGGTCCGAAACGCCTCGATGAACGGTAAATTGCGACTCCATGCAGTCGGCGAAGACCTCGGCCTTGCCTTCTGATGAAGACACAACCCCGTTCGGGGTTTCCAGCGGGTTGCGAGTTCTCTTCTCGCGGGTCAGTCTACTCACCGCTCTCCAGACGGAGGCGTGGTCGACTTCAAGAGACTCAAGGTATGAGTCCCATCGATCAGAGTTTACGTCCCGCAGTAGCTGCTGAACGTAAAGGGACTGTTGTTGAAATCGTCGCTTAACGACTGGGTCTCGGGTTCTTTGCCATCTGCGGCGGAGCTGGCGCCGTAGCCAGATGGCGTGGAGTACTTCCGCAGGTAAGGCCGATTTACGATGATTCACCTCGAGTGCGTAGGTGTGTCGATCCATGACACCTTGGACCAATTCCTGAAGATTTGTGGCGCGGAGATCCAGATCGTCACGAGTGACGATTGGGTCCGCCGGGAGAGATGGTAACCTTCGAGAGAGCTCGTCATGATAGGATCGCCAGTTGACTCTCCTAACAATCTGAGCTGGAAGTCGGGGTGACGCCGACAGCTCTCGAACAGTTATAACAAGGGGATTGTGATCGGACGAAAGGTCCGACACTGACGAGACCTCGATGTTGCGGGCAACGTTCTTGACAACTACTATGTCAAGAACGTCCGGCCGATGGCCGTGAAAGGGGAAGTAGGTAGGGTCTTCAGGGCCGATGACATTAAGTGCCGGGTCGCCAGAGACGAACCGGAACAGAGAATTTCCATAGGCGTTGACAACGCGGCTGTTCCATGAAGGGTGTTTGGCGTTTAAGTCGCCGGCTACAATGGTTGAGAGGGGGTGGTCGAGGAGGGCGTCCCACTCCTCGGGCGGTGGCGGAGTTCGCCGGCCAGGCCGGAGGTACGCAGAAACAACGCGCAGCTCCGATCCGCCGGCGTCCACCGCCACCGCGCAGCCTTCAATAATAGATGTATCTCGAGGAGGCAAAAGCCTGTGGGATATCCGCCTGTGGACTAAAACAGCTGTGCCCCCCGAGGGGGGACAGCGAGGCCGTAGGGGACGATCCTGACGATAACAGGCATAGGCAGGAAGGGAAAACGAGTGGTAATGAGCCAGATGAGTCTCGGAAAGAAGTATGATATCAACATCATACTCCGTTACAAAAGTCATCAGTTCAGATCGCCTGGGGAGTAGCCCGAAGGCGTTCCACGCAACGATCCTCAGGCTATTAGCCATTTAGGGGAAGTAGAGGAAAGAGGGCAGCTAATGATTGGAACACCAGGGCAAGCACAGTGGTAGTGTCGCGAGCAGTCCTGATGGATGCAACAAGATTGTCTGCCCAGGCAGTCAGGGGATCCGCCGAAGCCCGGGAAGATTCCAGGATGACAAGCCTGACTGGCCTCGACAGAGGTAGCAGATGGCGCTGGGCTGGTGGTCTGAGTAGTAGACTGCTCACTGGAAGGTTGAGGACGATGGCTGGGGGCGGGTCGAGCCCGCGGAGAGGGTACAGGTGGAACCTGTGATGATGTTGGTCGGCCGGCGGAGTTCCGGCGACGACGAGTGCGCTTTGATTTGCCCGATCGGGCTGGAGGCGGGGCTGATTTAGCGGCCATGGCCGCGTAGGAAGGTGCGGGCGCTCCGGTAGGCGCCGGGATTGAGGCCGCTGCAGGCGGCGCCGAAGCGACGACTGCAGGCGAGACAGCGGCACCGGAAGCAACCGGAGTTGCTGCCGGTACCTGGGCAGATGCACCAGTGAGTGGCGGGAAAGCCGCTCTCCGGTTAGGGCCAGGACCAGCCACACGGCCTGCCTGCGCGCCAGGGCGCACAGGAGGTCGCTGCGGTTTCATGGCGGCGATAAAGTTAGGGCAGCCTCGGTAATTAGCCGGATGGGCTCCTTTGCAGTTACAGCATTTAGCTGTGTACCCCGTCGTAGGCTTATCACAGCCACGATGAGGTTCAGCACAACGCACGCAACGCGGGGGCTGATGACAGAACAAACTGCTGTGGCCGAACCTCTGGCAGTTGAAACACTGCGAGGGGCCGGGCCGCGGGTCAAATGTTCGGACTTGCACCCGTAGGTGCAGAAGGTTCTGGAGACTATAAATCTCCTCGAATGGGCCTACTTTCAGAAGTTTGGCCAGAAAGCTGTTAACAGGTCGGCGGTCATCACCTTTGCCAACATGCAGGACGCTTACCACGGTCGGCGCATAGCCGAGCGCAACAAGTTCCTGCCTGATGGCATCAGTTTCTGTGAAAGAAGGAATTCCCGACAGAACGACCTTGATTTCGCGCTCTGACGGGAGGGCAAAAGTATGAAATGAGATCTTGCGCTCTGTCAGGAATGACTGAACAGAGCGGAAGTCTGGGATCGTAGCAGTCGCCAGCTTTAGCGAGGCGCCTTGGCACCTCGCCTCGACCTTGACCGAAGGGAGAGCTAGGGATAAGGAACGAAGCAATTGAGTGTAATTCCTATTGTCAGGAATTACAATCGGTGGAATGCGTGGGGAAGACACAGTTTGGGTACCAGTTGAATACTCACGCTCGCGCTGAGTGCCGCTGTTACCGTGACTAGACGACTGATCTGCAGCTGAGGCGGGCGGCGGAGTTTGGGCCAGTTTTCGCTTGCGTTTGGCAGACTTGCCCTCCACAAGCGAGAACTGTCCGTCCCCCGACCCAACACTGCACATATCGACCGCACTTTGATCACTTTCACTATCACTTTCACTGTCGTGAGGAAGTGGAGTGGAACGGAAGCCGGTTGAGCATGTTTCCATTAAGGAAACAAGCGGCGCCGGCAGAGGATTCGGGGGCGTATTCGACGCCATTTCGGACAAGCCGAAATGAACGTCTACGCAGGTCTAGGATTGAGGGATCACCAGACACTGAAAACTATCCACAGGCACAATTGAACACGAAACAGACCGCACAGCACACGGAAACAAAAACACTCCCGCACTGATTAAATAAAGCTGAGTCGCACTGAACTGTAGGTGAAATCTGTAGTGATGATGATGCTGAATACGATGATGATAAGAAAAATGGTGAAAACTGAATATTTCCGCACAAATTGGAAAAATTTTTCAGAGCAAAAACAGTCACAGCCTACCCGGGCAAATGCTCTAGGTAGACTCCGCTCCTTCGTCCTTGCCATTATACAGTTTAACTTGTGAATTTTTTGCGGGAATCTTTATTACCAGAACCAAAACCATCTTTCCTAAATTTGGAATCAGCTTTCTGCGAGACCGTAGCTTCCGAGTGAGAGTAGACCACGGTCTCTCTTCGGAGAGGCGTATTACCGCTGGCGTCCCTCAGGGAAGTTTCCTTCGGCCTCTCCTGTTCTCGTTGTTTGTCAACGACACGCCCCGAGTTCCTGGAGTGAAATTGTCGCTGTTCGCGGACGACACTGCGGCTTTTGCCTCAGAGCCGAACGCGAGTTATGCGGCAGTTAAGCTCTAGCGCCAACTCGACGCGTATGTCGGGTGGACCGATGACTGGAGAGTTGCCGTTAACGCTTCCAAGAGCGCCGCGGTAATATTCTCGCGAAAACGCAAGCGGCCTCGGCCGCTTAAAGTAGGCCCCGTCGAGGTACCCTGGACCAATAGCGTCAAGTACCTCGGGCTCCACGTGGATTCCCGACTCACCTGGCGAACCCATGCACAGTACATCAGACAACGCGCTTCGGCGCAACTCAGTAGACTCTGGCACGTGCTATCTAATCCGGCAATGACCCCCCGGCTAGGTAAGCTCATAGTCAACACGTACGTGTTGCCCGTGATTACCTACGCCTGTCCTGTTTGGGGATACCTGGCCCGTGGTCATAGAACAACGCTCCAGCGCGTACTCGACCGGGGACTGAAGCTCGCGTGCAAAGTCCCCCAAAGGTACTCTTCTCGTCTTTTGAGGAGAGGACTCGGTGTCCGCTCTCTTGATGACACCGTGAGACGCCTGGCGCGTAGATTCTATGTTCGTTCCGACAGAGTGACCCACAATTCCCTCATTGCCGGACTTGGTAAATACACCCCGCGACCAGGTGGGTCCTGGAAGCGACCTCGTTTGCTAGTCCCGGTGGTATAATCCACCAATCGCAGGTCGCTTCAGACCCCCCCCCCCCATAAGTAGATAAAAAGTATATAATGAACTCAAACAGACCCAGTGGCAGGAGTCCTTTCTGAGACTCGGGACACTGCACTACTCGCGACCCGCGCCTCGCGCGGGCCGCGCAACCCCCAGTTGTGTATCATAACAGCCCTGCGATTGGAAGCGTCAACATTTCTTGAAAGCTCTCTCTTCATGGGAAATTCTTCTTATTCAGTGCATTACCAATCTCCGGTTTAACCGTGAACAGTGCGTTCAGTGCAATTTTCAAGTTTATTTGTGCAAGTTTTTAACAACTACTCAAGAAATAGTGCAGTGCAGTGTTGTGTTTCTTGTGCCGTGCAGTGTTTCGTGTTTGTTTCGCTGCTGCCTGGAGCTTGTTGGTAAGTGAGCTACTTTTGTAATTGCTTATCCGTGTGCTTGGTGGTAGACCTCTAGTCCGTACCGCCTAAAGCGTAGGCTTCGCCTCGCCGATCGCTGCCCGAACCTCACCTTCCGTCGGCCCTTCTCAGAGCCAACCTGCCTCCGTCGGTCCTTCTCAGGGCCTCTCTGTCCCTGCCAGCGCTCTCGAGCAACCTCTGCCGGATGGCCCTTCTCAGGACCACCCGACACCTACCTCTTCGCGGGAAACCCACGATGCGGACTCGGCCATGGAGACTGATGGTGCATGGCAATCTGTCAGCCGGAAACGGCGCGTCAGTGCCACCTCCACTGACTCTGGTCGAACTTCGCGTCGTGGCTCAACCGCGGGGCAATCCACCTTGGCCTCCCAGCAACAACCTGACCAGCCCCGGCGTATCCCGCCTCTGATTTTCGCCCGGCCCTCGGATTGGGCGAACTTCATGCGGCGCTTACACCGGTGCACTCCCTCTGGCACCTTGACTGCTTCGGCCCAAGGTGACAGTTCCATCCGTCTCAACCCCACGACCGTGGAGAGCTTCCGTATTGCTCAGAAGTTCCTCACGGACGCGGGCATCCCATACCACACCTTTGCCTTGCCGGAGGAGAAGGAATTAAAGGTTCACATCATCGGTATCCCTGCGGATACCACGCCCGAGTTCATTCATAATGAACTTCTTAATCTGGGCTTCAAAGTAAACAGTGTAATGCCTCTCTTCTCCCCCGGAAAGAAACTGGCGCGCAATGCATTCCTGGTCAAGATTCGCAAGGTCGGCGAATACCAGGCCATATATGAAATCAATATGCTGTTCTTCCTCAAGGTTAGGGTAGAAGCCTTCGAGGCCCAAGCCGGACCGAAGCAGTGTTACAACTGTCAGCGGTACGGCCACTCATCGGCTTTTGCCACCATCCCATCCGCTGTTTGCGCTGTGGCGACAGCCATCGCAAGGACAGTTGTCCTCGCGATCGCGTTGCCACCACTTGCGCCAACTGCGGGGACCCTCACCCGGCTTCATCAAAGTCGTGCAGGTTCTATGCTGCGGCTTTGAAGAAGATTTCAAAGTGTTCGCAGCAGCACGTTCCTGCGCCTCCAGCTAGGCCCCAAGCATCAAGGCCTGCCGTCTCGGCGGCACCTACCCCTGCTGCGGCACCAGCACTTGCGCCTGCCCCAGCTCGTCCGGCGTCTACCGGGGCGCCCAGCTATGCGGCTGCAGCTGCTTCTCAGCCTGCCGCACAGCCCGCGGCCCAGCAGCCAAAACCTGCTGCGCCGTCCAAGAAATAGACGAAACCATCGCCCCCCGTCTCCTCGCAGCAAACGCCCGCTGCACCTCAGCCAGCATCTACTCCCACCATCGCAAATCCAAGGCAGCCGAAACAAAAGGCCCCCGCCCAGAATGGCATCATGTTTACACACCCGGCGCCCAAGCCTCAGGCGGCACCGGCGTCTGCCGCGTCCTCGGACGTGACTTTCGCCGACCGCGTTCGCGCTTGGATTAACGCCTTGATCCCGCAAAATCTTGCTGCCAAGGATGTCCAGTCCTTGTTAGTTATCGTTCTAACTTCCGTGACCTCGCTTATCCCTCTCGATGGCTAGGCCCTTTCGGCTGGTGGCATGGAACGCATGTGGCGTTCTATCTCGCCGTGCCGAATTGGCCGCCTTCGTCACCGAATATGACATAGACGTCATACTCCTTAATGAAACACATCTAATTCCCGCACACTCGTTCCAGCTTCCGGGGTACATGACGTATCGCACAGACCGGCCTGGCCAGAATCGGCTGTACGCCTCTGGTGGCACAGCCATTCTGGTTCACAGGCGCATCGCCCACCGCCCCCTGCCGCCTCCGGCGACTCGTCGCTTGGAGGCGACGGCGGTTGCTCTCTGCATCGGGGATCGAGAGGTTCGACTGGTTTCAGTCTACCTCCCCCCCCCCCGAGGTGGACCACCGCCCGACGAGGATGAATGGGACGCTCTGCTAGAAGACCCCCTACCAACCATCGCAGCCGGAGACTTTAATAGTAAGCATCCCCTGTGGAACAGCCGTGTCTCAAATCCATACGGCCGCTCTCTGTACCAATACGTTCAACGTCATCCTCATGTGAACGCTCTTGGTCCTAGATCACCGACCTATATCCCCAATAGAGGGGGACTCCCAGACGTCCTTGACATTGCTGTTGTCAAAGACTTGGCCTATCCTATCGCTATCGAAGCTGTGTCAGACCTCTCGTCTGATCACGACCCGGTACTACTCACTGTTCGGCCCACGCTGGACACACCTCTCCAGCCTCCCCATCGTGTAACGAGAGTCAACTGGCGATCGTTCCACGATGAACTGGGTCGAACAGTACCATCTGACCCCCAGGTCGACATCTCCAGCCCGGATGATGTAGACCGCTTGGCCGACTATCTTCAAGAAGTCGTCACGTCCGCTATGGACAAACGCACCTATCACGTCCCTGCGCCCAACAGACGGTCGCAGTTACCTGAAGAGGTGATTCTAGCCATCCGAAAACGGCGCCAGCTCCGCCGGTGATGGCAACAAACCCGGGACCCTGCCGTAAAACGCAGGCTCAACGCCCAATCAGACCTCGTCAAGCAGCTTCTGCTTGATGCCACTGCTCATCGATGGGACTCATATCTTGAGTCTCTGGAAGTCACGCCCCAGTCCGTTTTTCGGGCTGCAAGCCGACTCACTGGCGAGAAAAGGACCCGCTACCCCCTACGATCACCGAACGGGGTTGTGTACTCCGCGGCCGACAAAGCAGAAGTCTTTGCCGATACCATGGAGGGACAATTTACTGTTCACAGAGGCGTCTGTGACCCCGGCCACTCGGCCGCGGTCGCAGACTTCCTATCTGGATATTTTTCCCGCCCTCCCACAGACCCAATCGACCCGTTCGACGAGGCTGAAGTAGAAACAGCCATTAGTCGACTGCGCCCCAAGCGGGCGCCCGGCGAGGACCGTATTGGTGCAGTGGCCCTACTTAACGCCCCAGCAAGTCTCGTTTCACTTATACACGTGCTGTTCAATGGATGTCTCCGGCTCCATTACTATCCCAGCCCTTGGAAACGAGCCAAAGTCATCATGTTACCGAAGGCTCGCAAACTGCGTACACTCCCGGAGAATCATCGTCCAATCTCGCTTTTGCCAGTCTTATCGAAGGTGTTCGAGCGCCTCCTGCATCGCCGAATTACTCCCCTGCTGGATAATTTCATCCGGCAGGAACAGTTCGGCTTCCGCAGACAGCATTCGACCACTCTTCAACTTGTCCGAGTTGTCACGCAACTCACTGACGCCATCAATAGAAATCATCAGACCGTCGCCGTCCTTCTGGACGTGAGCAAGGCCTTCGACAAAGTCTGGCACGAAGGCCTTCTCTATAAACTAGCCACCTCCCCTCTCCCAGCCTCATTTATACATCTGATGCGGTCGTATCTCTGCGACCGCAAATTTAGGATCTGCGTCGACGGGACGTACCCCGTCGCCGTTGGCGTTCCTCAAGGATCTGTCCTCGGCCCCGTTCTGTACCTAGTGTACACGAACGACCTGCCAGTTTTGCCTGGAGTCATGCTCTCTCTCTATGCGGACGATACGATGTACCACACCAGTTCTGCAAACCTTCGTTTTGCGACTGACGTGGTGCAGAGCCAGCTCGCTTTACTACCGGCCTGGCTAAGGAAATGGCGGGTGGCGATCAATACGGAGAAATCCGAGGCGATTGCTTTCTCCCGTCAGCTCACTTCCCGATGCCAGACCCTCTCCCTTGAAGGGAGCCCAATCGCTTGGCAACGTACTGTGAAGTACTTGGACGTCACTCTTGATCGACGCCTAAGCTTCAGAGCTCACGTGTCCACAGTGCTCCAGCGCGCCCGAGGCGTCAAAGCCAAACTCTACCCATTCTTATCGCCTCGAGGGCCACTGCCATTGCGCACGAAGCTCTCGATTTATCTGCTCTTTTTACGAGCCGTCCTTATGTACGCAGCGCCTGCATTTTGGACCCAACTTGCCCCCGACGTCGTTAAACGCCTGGAAGCCTTCCAATCCATTACCCTTCGCCTTATCTCCGGCTCTCCCTGGTATGTAAAAAATGATTCTATCAGGCGAGGGCTGAAGATTCCGTCGCTGGATGGATTTGCACGAACTCTCACGTTCAACCTCTTCCATCGAGCATCCACGTCTGACTTTCCTCACCTCCAACACCTCGATAACAACGATGTACCACAGCCAGTTAAACGTCGCCGCCCTCGAGCTCTGCTCGACGACCCTCCATAAACATAAAATAAAAAATTGCCCACTCACCATCTGTCCACACATCGACCTATCGAATCTGACCACCTTCCTACCTGTCAAATCTCCGGTCCGTTGCAGGCCGACAGATGGATCGGGCGTTGTGCCGGCTTTAGGCTGCCTGGAAAAAGGTGAAGAGCCGGAAACGGACCTTCTCCTCTTCCTCGGGCGGGCCGGAACCCAGTGGTGGCTCGGCTCCCACTACCGGGGCAGGTGCTCAGCCAACCCCTCAGTCTTCAGAACCATTCCGCATGCCACCCATAGTTCTTGACGCCCACAAAGCGTGGCATGCTTTTGCAAAATCCATCAAGCAGGCGGCAGCTTTCCCTATCGATATTTATCACCAGGGGAAGCTTCTCCGCATCAAAACTAGGACTCCCAACGAATTTCGCTTCGTCCAGAAAACCCTGATTGACTGGAACGTTCAATTCCACACCTTTGGTCTCCCTCAGGAGAAAGAAATCAAGGTAACCATCCGTGGCATCCCCCACGATGTAGCCCCGTCTGACATTATCGAGGAGTTGGAGAGCCTTGGCTTCACTCCAACCTCCTGCATTCCACTCGTTGACCGCCAGAAACGGAAGGTCAACGTCTTTTTTATCTAGCTCAAGAAGGTAGGAGACTACCAACTCATCTACTCCCTCCGAGAGCTTTTATGCCTCCGGATTGAAGTCTCCAGGTATAACACCCCCACCGGCCCTCCGCAGTGTTACAACTGCCAGAGGTACGGCCACGCCTCTTACAACTGCCACATGGCACCCCGTTGCGTACGCTGCGGCGAAGGTCATCCTAAGGGCGCTTGCACGAAGGACCCTAACGCCGACCCAAAGTGCGCAAACTGCGACAAGAACCATCCAGCCAACTGGAGAGGCTGCGAATATTATCAATCTGCCCTTGAGCGGAAGCAGGAGATGGACGAGATCCGGCACCGCAATCCGACCCGGCCTCAGCGCCAAACCAAAGTCCAGCAGACCGCCACTCCGGCGGCTGCCCCAGCCCGCCAACCGCCCGTCCAACCTCGTCGTCCCAGTGACGACCCACACCCTGCTACTACTACGGAGCCTCCCTCCACCGCCAAGTCATTCGCGGCAGCCGTCGCATCTAAACCCGCATCCGCGCCTCGCCGCGCGAAGGCTCCGAAGCCCAAACAGAAACCCCCAGCTGCTAAAGCTCCTTCTACAAAAAACCCTACCGCCGCACAGCAACTACCATCGGTCCAACCACCTAAGCCCGAGGCAGCCCCAGAAACCTCGAAGCCAGCTCCCCAGCTAGTCCGCCGCCCCGCGGCCGTGAGCGAGCCCGATGAGGGCGTGCTAACGATCGCGGAGTTGCAAGACTGGATGGAAGATCTCCTGCCAAAACTAGTTGCTGCGCGCGACCTGAACTCTCTGGTCGTCACAATCATGACCTCCCTTACGTCCTTGTTGCTCGCCCGTAATGGCTAGGCCTCTCACACTCGTTGCTTGGAACGCAAATGGCGTAGCCGGGCGGCGAGCTGAGCTGGCCTGCTTCGCGAGCGAGTATGACGCGGACGTAGTCCTCCTCTCTGAAACCCACCTGCGTCCCCAACATCGATTTAACCTACCAGCTTACGCTACTTATCGTACGGACCGCCCAGTGCCACTCACCCGAGCCGCATCTGGCGGCACAGCCATTCTCATCCACAGGCGATTATCTCACCGACCTCTACCTACCCCCCCGACTACCCACATCGAAGCGACTGCGGTCGCAATCAGCGTAGCGGGAACCGAGCTTCGGCTGGTCTCCGTCTACAACAAACCTGGCCTGGTGCCAAACCCCCAGGAGCTTGACGCGCTCCTTAACCATGATCTGCCTACCATTGCAGTCGGAGACATGAACTGCAAAGACCCGTCTTGGAATAGTCGCTTGACTAATCAAAGCGGTCGTGCTCTCGCCCAATACGCCTCGACCAGGCCTGACGTCCTCGTCATCGGCCCGGCCGAACCGACATACATCCCCGCCAACCCTGCCAACCAGCCAGACGTTCTCGACATAGTTCTTGTCAAGGACGCTGTCTGCCCCATCCTGGTCGAGGCCATCTCAGCCCTATCGTCCGACCACAACCCGCTGGTTGTGACGCTCCGACGAACAAGCGACTCCCCGCCTGCCCGTCCTAGTAAGAGAGTCAACTGGCGCTCTTACCACGACGAGCTGTGCCGTAGGTTCCCATCAGCCCCCGAGGCCCCAGCGCCCTCTCGAAGGGAGCTGGACCGCCAAGTCACGCATCTCCATGACACTCTTACCCGCTGCATGGATACCCACTCTTACACTGTCCCAGCACATCGTAGGAAGTCTCAACTCCCTGCCGAAATCCAAGAAGCCATCAGCCAGCGGCGGCGCCTTCGCCGCTGCTGGCAAAACACTCGCGATCCCGCTGTGAAGCGGCAGTATCGCCGACAGTCTGATTACGTCAAGCAACTCCTGCTTGATGTCAATCAGCATAGCTGGGACACCTATCTTGAATCCCTGGAAGTTGACCACGCCTCCGTCTGGCAGGCCACTGGTCGCCTCCTTGGCGAAAAGAGGACTCGCCACCCCCTTGACTCCCCGACGGGTGTTGTTCACTCACCGGAGCGCAAGGCTGAGGTCTTCGCTAACTCCGTTGAGGAACAATTTACCCCTCACACAGGCGTCTTCGACGCGGACCACATGGCTCGCGTCGAGGACTTCCTCGAAAACTATCTCGCCCAACCTTTGACGGATCCCCCACCCCCCTTTGAAAAAGCCGATCTCGTCCATGCTATCGCACGGCTAAACCCTAAACGGGCCTGCGGCCCGGACAGAATAGGAGCGACCGCCCTAAAGAATGCCCCATCAGTTGTCACTGACCACATCCTGGACGTGTTCAACTCATGTCTCCGCCTCAATTACTTCCCTCGCCTGTGGAAAAACGCAAGGGTAATCATGATCCCAAAACCCGGGAAATCTCGCATGTTCCCTGAAAATTATCGCCCCATCTCACTACTGCCCGTGTTATCGAAGGTGTTCGAGCGCCTCCTGCACGCCCGTGTTGTACCGCTGCTTGATGGGTTCATCCGCAGCGAACAGTATGGGTTTCGCAGGGAGCATTCGACCACCCTACAACTAGTCCGCGTCGTTACCCAGTTCTCTGACGCTGCAAACAAAAAGCTGCACACCGCAGCCGTCCTCTTGGACGTTAGTAAGGCCTTCGACCGTGTCCGGCACGAAGGTCTGCTCTATAAACTGGCACACACGCCCCTTCCCGCATCTACTGTGAGACTGTTCTGGTCGTATCTCCGCGGCCGGACTTTTCACATTAGCGTAGATGGAGCGGTCTCTTCTGACCGCCCCATAGACGCTGGCGTTCCCCAAGGATCAGTCCTCGGCCCCGTTCTGTACCTCGTGTACACGAACGACTTGCCCGTATATCCCAACGTCACTCTTTCCCTTTTTGCTGACGATGCCATGTATCACTATAGCTCGCAGAACCCTGGTTTTGCTAGCACAGTGATACAACGCCAACTCGACCTTCTGCCTCCCTGGCTACGTAAGTGGCGCGTGGCGATCAACGCGGAGAAATCCGAAGCGATCTGCATCACGCGCAAGCGGACCGCATGTCAGCCCCTCACCCTAGATGGGAACCCTATCGCTTGGAAGAAGTCGGTGAAGTACTTGGGAGTGTCTATTGACAGTCGCCTAAGCTTCGCCCGCCACGTCCAAACCAAACTCCGACAAGCCCGTGGCGTCAGAGCCAAAATCTTTCCCCTCATCTCGCGCAGAAGTCCCCACTGCGCACTAAACTCACCCTATATCTCCTGCTTATCAGGACAGTATTCACCTACGCAGCCCCAGCGTGGTGGCCCCTCTTATCTGCCACAACGAAGCGTAAGCTGGAACAGTTCCAAAACAGTTCCGTCCGTATCCTCTCCAACTCGCCCTGGTTTGTTTGTAACAGAGCTATCAGGACGGGCCTCCGTCTGCAAACGGTGGAAGAGTTTGTCTTCAGACTCTCTGTGGGCCTCTTCTTCCGGGCTGCAGACTCCCGATACCCCCACCTCCGTGACCTGGCCAGGGACGAAGGTCCCCCTTGCCACGTAGTCAAGAGACCCCGCACTCTGCTGGACGACCCCCCATAGTCTCCTACATAGGGCCCTTCTCCTGAGGGAGTCAACACCCAACCGCTAGTACCCTACCTCAAACAGAACATCTACCACACCTTAGCCGTAGCACTACCACTCACTCTGCCCTGAATGGTCTGCCCTGGTCGTTTGCGGCCTCGGCGGGGTTGTCTTATGTCAGTTGTGCAAGTGCCTTCTTTCATCAGGCGCCCGCCCCGGATACGCAACGGGCCTGTGCTGGTCACCGCTATGCGGACAGTGGGGCCACGTCGGAGGCAGCAGCGTTGGCCAACCGGTACTCATATGTCCCGGGAGGTTTCTCCGCTGTGACTCGGACGCGTCACCGCTGGTTTCAGGGCCCAAACTCTACCAGACTTTGGCTAGGCTGAGCACCTCACTTGTGAGATCCTCTCCCCTACCCAACTGCAAAAGGAGCACACCATCCCACCCACTTGACCTTGTTTTACCTAAAGTCCTTGAGAGAGCCCGACCTACTTGCAGTCATCGGAGGAGTCACTCCGGGCACTGCTACCATGCAGGAGCCTTGAGCCCCGTCCCCTCATTAGCTACGAGCTACGTTTCTGCGACAAGTATCGCACCAAGCACACTCCAAGCAACAGGCAGTCATCGGGCTTGCCCGGACGCTGCCGTCACTGGGGCACGCACTGTGCTGTGCCCTGCTCATCTTGGCATCATAGTGCTGAATGTATCAGTATAATATTTAGCGGTTGGGAAGGGAACAGGCTTACAAAGAGTAAGTGCAAAATAAAGCTTCCAATTTTTGTTACTGTCCCAATAACCGTACTCGCACTCATTTTCGATATTTCGATTATGCTATTATTGGCATCGATATGTAGTGAATATAGCATATAATTTGTGTTAGTAAATAGAAATCGTGAAAATTTATTAATGTATGTTATAAAACAATTAACGATTGTAATCGTGTTTTATTGTCATAATTTTTACGGAAAATGTTTCTAACAATAACTACGATGTGTGCCTGTGACGCCAAAGTTGGAGTTGTTAGGTTAAAATGCAAATTAAAATTACACAGGAAACCAATATGCCTATAAAGTAATACTCGCTTTTTGTGAAATCCACGTAAAAACCCAACTCGAAGTAAGGCGTGAAAGGCTTGCCTATTATCAGGCTATACATATCCCAAAATTGTGGCAGAACTTGTTTTACACTAATAGACCTACTCGTTTTATCACTAACACTCCACTTTTGTGCACTTTAGCGACTTGCGTCTACGTCTTAGCTACAGCGGCGTGGCTGAGAAACGCATTTGGCATGGTGGGGAGCTTAGCTGGTTATGGTACGAATTTTAACGAAGACGTCCGAACATTTTACCGCGCTTATTATAGCCTAACTGAGTGATGTAAACTGCACTTGTGTAAACTGCTGAGTACTGAATGAAAGAAAGCACTGTAAAGGTAAGAATTGTTTTATATTATTAGCACAAAATAAGTGATATTCAAACGTAGGTAGACTTTCTAAATTTCTGTAGGTAAAAAACGGATCTTGAGTGTTTTACGGCAGCCAATACAGTTCCGTATTTTTACACTGTTTATAAAAACATTGTGATCATCCAAAAAATCGATTTTGAAATTCCAATAGAAATAATTGTTTTGATGTATTGATACTATAGTTTTGTTTTAGCATATGTACAAGTGTGTAGCAAACGCGCTCGCCTCTCTCCCTCTCTATCTCGCATGCGCACGCGCACGGGCACTATAATAATTGTAATTTAGTACGTGGCTTAGCAGTATAGTAAAAATTAGTGAATTAAACATAAAATGTAATATAAAAATAAAAAATATAAAAGCAATTAAAAGTAACAAAACAATTTAAAATTATAAGAATAATTTGTTCATAAAAACTTTAAAAGTTAGTTAAGTCAGATCAGAGGTAAGGTTTATATACATGGTGTGTGTGTGTGTGTGTGTGTGTGTGTGTGTGTGTGTGTGTGTGTGTGTGTGTGTGTGTGTGCGCGTGGAGGGGGTTCACAATTTAATTTGATAAATGTACTTAGTAATCCAGTTAAAAAATATAGCGAATGAAATATATGAAATGAGTTAAGTTAAGTAAATTAAACATTGTAAAACAAAGGAAATTTAAATGTACAAAAAAAAACAAATAAAAACAACAGATTGACAAGGAAGGTAGGTGAAGAGGAAAGGCTGAAGATTGCGATTGATTTACTGCAATGAACAGAGGTAAATCGAATTAACAATTTTTTTTAATTTCACATTACAGTTAAATTTTTAACATGTTTCTTTAAAATTACACATAGTCTACCATAAAATTGTACTAATCATTTTTATTGATAATGTTTCATTATCGCTGCATGTGCCAACCAACTAAATTTCTTATAAAACCGCCAATATCTCGAAAACGAAAAAGCCGATTTTATTGAAACAAAACCAAAATAAAAATTTGGAATTTTCTATCATTTTCACTCGCTGATACCATATAGCTATCTCTCATAAAACGAAAGTTTGTCGCATGCCGAAAATTTCACTACATGAAAATTAAAAAAGAAACTTCATGACGTGGAACCGTCTGAAGACTATGTTTTTGAAAACTGTTAAAACTATCGGTTAAAATTTATGCCTAAAACCATCCGCAAACTTCAAGGAACACGGTGGTGAAAGAATTTTAAAAATCAGATCAGCTGTTACTGAAGTTATGTCAGGCGGGCAATGAAACACATTCGCACTCACTAGCGCTCTCCGCCCCACCATGCCAGATGCGTAGGTGTTCGAGCGCCTCCTGCATCGCCGAATTACTCCCCTGCTGGATAATTTCATCCGGCAGGAACAGTTCGGCTTCCGCAGACAGCATTCGACCACTCTTCAACTTGTCCGAGTTGTCACGCAACTCACTGACGCCATCAATAGAAATCATCAGACCGTCGCCGTCCTTCTGGACGTGAGCAAGGCCTTCGACAAAGTCTGGCACGAAGGCCTTCTCTATAAACTAGCCACCTCCCCTCTCCCAGCCTCATTTATACATCTGATGCGGTCGTATCTCTGCGACCGCAAATTTAGGATCTGCGTCGACGGGACGTACCCCGTCGCCGTTGGCGTTCCTCAAGGATCTGTCCTCGGCCCCGTTCTGTACCTAGTGTACACGAACGACCTGCCAGTTTTGCCTGGAGTCACGCTCTCTCTCTATGCGGACGATACGATGTACCACACCAGTTCTGCAAACCTTCGTTTTGCGACTGACGTGGTGCAGAGCCAGCTCGCTTTACTACCGGCCTGGCTAAGGAAATGGCGGGTGGCGATCAATACGGAGAAATCCGAGGCGATTGCTTTCTCCCGTCAGCTCACTTCCCGATGCCAGACCCTCTCCCTTGAAGGGAGCCCAATCGCTTGGCAACGTACTGTGAAGTACTTGGACGTCACTCTTGATCGACGCCTAAGCTTCAGAGCTCACGTGTCCACAGTGCTCCAGCGCGCCCGAGGCGTCAAAGCCAAACTCTACCCATTCTTATCGCCTCGAGGGCCACTGCCATTGCCATAGGACAAACTGCCACGGCCATATCTTGAAAACAACTTGTGGATTAAAACCCGGCCAAAACGCATTTTGTTTGTTATTTCGTATAGAATAATTTTGGTCCTATTCATTTTTACTATAAACTCAAACGTTTTTTAGTTAATCGCAAAAAATTACGCTAAAATCCTGTTTTTGGGGGGTAAAAATCGAAAATGTTGATTTGGAATAACTCGAAAACAACGCATTTTTCAAAACAGTTGCGTACTGACTTTTTTTGCTTAGAATTTGATTCTCTATTGGATCCTGTGGTTAATTTTTTTTTATCAATCACCCTTGAAAAAGGGGTGGTTCTCATCCCCAAATAAAAAGCGTACAGTTTAACTTTGTTCTAGAGTGCATATAGAACATACATATCAAATTTCGTGAAATTCCATCGACAGTCAAAATTTTGTTACGTCAAAAGCTGCGCTTACTGGACTAGAATTTCTTCGTGCTGATTTTGTTCTCGACTTTGTTTACGATCTGCGTGTGTTTCGCGCTTGGCTATCGTGCAGCTGATTTTCGAAAAACAGGTAAATGTGCAATTTTGTGCATTAAAACTACAGAATGTGCAATTTTATGCAGTAACCCCCAAAACGTGCAATTTTTTGTAAAATAAAATGTATGTTAAAATGACCTACACATCCCGATTCGGATAAATAACTTGTCACTGGCCGTTTACGAACTAGCAAAAAAAAAGATGCAATTGCACGTGAATCCGGGCTTTAGTTATAACATTATATTTATAATTAATGGATTAAAAAAATAAACCACCTTGTACAGTGATCTGCGTGGAACTGGGCCGATCCTAGGAGGTGGATTTGGTACGTCAAACAAAGTCGGTATGGCATTAGGCTTCAGTTTTTTCCAACCATCTACTCGTGCCTGTTCAAACTGTGAACTTTCAAAATGAACCTAAAAGTGCAAAGGTGTATTACATTTTCAGTCGTTATGATTAACACTCACAAACTTTTAAGGAACAACCATTAAATTTACCTCACACAGACGCATTCCCTTGCTTAGTATAAATTTGTCTCGTCTCATATTTTGAATCCATTTTGCACATCGAATAGGGTCTGCCGGAAATTTGAATGTTCTAAACTTAGTTTCTGTTCGATTTTTGTAATTTACAGCACAACAACCAGTCATTATGATTATGAGATGTAGTACAACAATCTGCAAAACATACTACATAACATTAATAATATCTCTAACACCAGTATTTATAACCTTGTTTTCACTGACAAGATGAGATGATTATTATACATATTCGTGTGTAATACATAAATCAAATTAGTACGCTAAGGTTATAACCCTGATATGTAAAAATATTAATATTTACATACATAATTTACATTAAATAATCCAACGCACAGCGTGCTTACATTGCTCCCGCCACATTACATTTAAAAGTCTCGGAGCAAAGATGGCGGGTGCAAATACCTATATTATAGAGCTCTAGTAATATCTGCAAAAGTCACCAGTATGACCAACATAAAATATACGAATTTTATCGATGAATAACGCTGCTACTGGAATCTAACCTGTAGCATGTTTTATAGTATAGCTGTAGTGAATAAATCATTTTAAAAAACGATGTAACTTTAGAAACATTAGGGGCTATTTTGTCTCCAAATTAATTCCTACAGTTTTATTTAATCGATACTAGCAAGGTCTAAGTAGATATAATTTATTACTGTATATAGGTTGTTACATTTAGCGCCTACCCCATAGGCCACCCATTTGGCATTATTAAGTCTAGCCAAATATTATTTTTAGTGCTTCTCTCTGTTAATAAACACAAAACAAATTTACATTCACAGAAAACATGTCTACTGTTATGTAATAATGTTTATATTATAAGAGCAGAGGAAGTAAAGAGAAAAATTGTAATCACAAAAAATTACCATTCAGAAGTTAGTGTTTTTTATTAGATTTTAATTAGTAGAATAATTGTTTCTATATATCTTCCAGATTATTATCGCCAGAATTAAGGTTCAGTTTGAATAAGGTGATGTGACTATTTCCATTTATTTTATATATTGTTAATTAGTATGAGTTAAAAATCAGTTTATTCAAGTCCAGATTATAATATATATACAAGTTTGTCTAGAAGGTATATGTTGTTTATGTGTTAGGAGACTCTTAGTAATCAACTTCTTCAATAATTTGTAAGTAAACTATTTTCAGTTTTATAACAGAAATATATTTAGACTTTAGAAAAACACACAAGCAAACTGTTGACCTATGCCTACATGTATGTAAATTGTAGCTAATGTCATATCATATTTATTTTCAAGTGTTCTTGCTTTGAAAGCAAGGATTATTCAGACACAATATTATTCAAACCAAGGTATTATATAGCATGAATGTAAGTGGTTCTGTGAGTAGAGAATAATTAGCAGATTGATCGTTTATGAACATGGTGCTTGTGCAATTATGACTACCAGTACAACCATTACATCTAACTTATTGCAATTATGACTAGCAGTAATTTATCAATCAATATTTTTGAAGCTTACTTTTAATTTTTAATACCAATTTAAAGTGCCAAATGCAACAGGAAACCACAACAACAACCAATACATATAATTATATGTACACACACACACACACACACACACACACACACACACACACACACACACACACACACACACACACACACACACACACAACATTACATTTATATAACAAAATTATAATTACTTCTGGAAGTAGAATGTTCTTATTTTTTATCACCTGACACATGTTTCACAAATATATCTATATTGTTATGACGGTCTGTTGATCGTCGTATGGTACAGTGGAAAAAAAATATAAGACACCAATTAAGTCACTAATCACCAGCTTTAATTATCACAATTAATCAGTTTGTAATCTAGATGAATTCATTATTTATTAAGTACACTTAGAATAATGAATTCACTTGAATAAAAGGTACAGATATATTCTGTGAATCATGCATCAGATTGAAATAAAATGACAAAAAGATAAGATCATTCTACTTACAGAAGTAATTATAATTTGATTGTGTGTGTGTGTGTTTTAAATTTTTAAACATGACGTTAATACAAAAATATTTTCCAAATCAGTTTACAATACATAACCAAGGTACAGTATTCAACGTCCTTATAAGAAGACTGATTTGTTTTTGTTACCTGTTATTAGATAAAATACATGTTCAAACTCTAAAACAAATTACTAATTGTTTTCATATTAAAATAAACAGGTTTACAAAGAACTAAAATGAGTGAAGGAAATTCAGACAAAAGTTTTAAATTGAATGATTACAGTAACGAGTGTTTAGAAATAAAAAATCCTCATGCTTTAAAAGCACTTGGAATTTCAGTTAAAGGTGCTATATCTAAAAACACAGACATTGATCAGCTTAGTTATGAAAACTTTGAAATTAAACAAGACAGTGTATTGTGTGTTCCACCTTGGGCAAAAACATGGAGGAAAGCAGTTGGCTACAGCAAATTACAGCATGAAGTAATGGAGGCAGAAAAACTTGCAGAAGATAAAGAAGTGTCAACAGGTAAACGTAAAGTTGCTTTCATAGGTGCACATGAAGATGTCTTCATTTTTGGTTTAAAACCAGTACAAGGAAAGAAAGATTTATTTTACTTTAGACATCCAGATACTAAAAGTAAACAAGTTTTTCATAAAGATTCTGCTATAATAGATGAAAACAATGTTATAACTTACGATAACATAAATCAGTGTGAATTGGATATATCAGAGAAAAGTGACAAACAAATATTAAAACAAGATGAAATGACTCTTGAAAAAACTATTGAAAAAAATAATATACAAGAACAACTAGGAATGAAAATATCAGATCATTCCGATGCAATCATTAAAGCAACAGAAGAGTTTCTAGTAATTAGCAGTTTACAAGAAAGTAAGGGTGATGAGGGGTCTGAAAAACTTTCAGAACACTTAGAAATAGAATTAGAAACAAGTGAACATTTAGATTTGGGGGAAAATAATGTCAAAGCAGAAAAAGATGAGCAAAATGAAGTTTTTATAAAGGAAAATGGTGATTCAGATGAATCACACATGTTGAAAGATCTTGTGAAAACTAAGCCAGAAGAAGAGGAAGAAGCAGATAAAGAAATACATATTACAGAGACTGTAAAAGAACAAAAAGAAGAAGTAGAGAAAACAGAAGAGTTGATGATAATAGAAACAGATGAAGAAGGGAAAGGAACAGTAGAAGTAGTGGAAGAAGATGGAGGGAGGAGAGGAGAAGAATCAGAGGAAGAAACAGGAGAAACAACAGAGAAAGAAAGAAAAGGAACTGTAAGATCAGAAGAAAGAGCACCATCAGAGAAAGAAGATGTTACCAGTAGGAAAAGTAGCATTCAGACTACAAAGGAAAGAATCGATAATAATAAATCTTTGAATGAAATTTCTAACAAAAGTTTTCTTGAAGCTTTGGAAAAAAAAAAGTCTTCAGAAAGTGAAAAAGTTTTTGAAAATGAACAAGTCACTAGTACACTCACTGAAAAAAGTGAATCTTTATTAGAAAAGTCAAAAACAGAAAGTTTCATAAAAGCACAACAATTAGAATCTCCAACCACTTTGCTAACACATTCTGTGGAAGAAAAAAATGAAGAGGATAAAAGTGTAACTGATCTAATTTTAGGAGATTCATTCCATCAAAAGACATATATTTCAAGTGAGACTGATATGAAACGTATTAGTTCAGTCAGTGGTAAAATGAAACCGTCAATTACGCTTGCTGAGTCAGTATCTCTAGGTGCAACAAAACAAACAAAGCAAGATGATATACATCATATACCAAGTAAGTGCAGCTTGTATTTGTACAAATAAAATACTTTACTATTCCAAAATTAACTTACTGTAAGTTATATGAATACAATTTGTACACATCACAGTGTGTTAAAAAATAAATAAATAAAGTAAAGTAAATTGTGGTCTAACAATTCTCTATATTATCAAGTAGGGAATTAGTTAGTTATTCTTTAAAACTGTGGTATGTAAAATGTTAGTAGCATACAGTAGACTTCATCCTGTGCAGTTGCATTCCCTTTCCATCCTTTTATTCCTGTAGCTACCACCATCTCTTCATAGACCGTCCATTCTCTCTACTCTCTGTTGGCTTTCTAACTGTAACTGTTGTTTTTTAACTGTACATTGTATCTTTAGAAAAAAAATTTTATGAATGTAGACGTTTTGACACTATGTTGAATTAAATTTATTCTATTTAAAATTATCTTGTTGATCCATCCTCTTCGTTCACTTTATAAAATATTATTATATATATAAACTTTCACAATATGAACTTACTTTCTTTACACTTTCCCAAACGTTTCGAGGTGATGTTCCTCTTCCTCAGTGGGAGTAAATACTGACTGTCAGTTAACAGAATAACGGTTATGGACTTAGGTGTGTGTGGTGGGGGTTGATGGTGGGATGGAATTGGCGCTGAGGTTCAAATTGTGTGTTTGGATCAGTGTATCGAATAGTGTATGTGATCTATAATGTAATTGTTCATTTAATATGTTGTTTGGTTGTAGTGTGTGATATCTGTATATTTCAAATTGTTCAGCTGTGTTTAGTTTTCTACTTTTAGGTAAGTAGTGTAATATTTCCATGTTGTGTTGTATGTTTGTGTAACTGTGGTTTTCGTTTTGTAAATGTGTGGCAAATGTGGAATGTATGTAGTTTGTGGTGAGGGCTTTTAAATGTTCTGAAAATCTGGAGGAAAAAGATCTTCCCGTCTGGAAATATTACACTACTTACCTAAAAGTAGAAAACTAAACACAGCTGAAATATACAGATGTTCACACCATAGAACAGGAACACATACTGAACAATAACAAATACACCGATAAAATAATATATTGGCACAGATACGTTGATGACATTTTACTCCTCTACAACGGCAACAAAAGACAAATAGAAAATTTCCACAAATACATTAACACTATACACCATAAATTAAAATTCACGCTTGAAATAGAACTAAATAATAGCATCAACTTCTTAGACCTTACAATCACCAAAACAAACAACACACACACATACAAAATATACAGGAAACCCACCACATCAGACATGGTCATACATAACTCATCCAACCACCCAACTCAACACAAACATGCAGCTTTCAACTACATGCTCCATAGGCTCACTTCAATACCCCTAAACACATATGACTACCAAGAAGAATTAAACACAATCAAATACATAGCAGTCAAAAATGGATACACCCCCGAATTAATAAATAAACTACACAAACGCATCCTAAACACTAAAAGTAAAACACATCAGAACAACAGCACACAACCCAGTAAATACATAACACTTACATACTACAATTCCAACACGCACAAAATTGCAAACACATTTAGGAAACATAATTATAAAGTAGCTTACAGAACCAACAACACCATTAGGAAACACATAAATATACTAACAAAGACACAGACACATACAACAAAACAGGGGTATATAAATTAAATTGTAATGATTGCCACCAATTCTACATCGGCCAGACGGGAAGATCTTTTTCCTCCAGATTTTCAGAACATTTAAAAGCCCTCACCACATACTACATACATTCCACATTTGCCACACATTTACAAAACGAAAACCACAGTTACACAAACATATAACACAACATGGAAATATTACACTACTTACCTAAAAGTAGAAAACTAAACACAGCTGAACAATTTGAAATATACAGATATCACACACTACAACCAAACAACATATTAAATGAACAATTACATTATAGATCACATACACTATTCGATACACTGATCTAAACACACAATTTGAACCTCAGCGCCAATTCCCTCCCACCATCAACCCCCACCACACACACCTAAGTCCATAACCGTTATTCTGTTAACTGACAATCAGTATTTACTCCCACTGAGGAAGAGGAACATCACCTCGAAACGTTTGGGAAAGTGTAAAGAAAGTAAGTTCATATTGTGAAAGTTTATATATATAATAATATTATTCTATTTATGTGGTTACAACTGTTGAATTTTCAAAATTTAAAGGGTGTGATGTTTATTTATGAATAATTGTGTGTTACAGTATATAAGCAACTATATACACTTTACAAGAGTATAATTTACCATTTGTAGAATGTGATGCAACACTTTGGTAGTTACAGAATATTTAAAATTCAAAATAACATGATGATCTAAGTTAAATATTTAAAGCATGTGAATATGGAAAGAATGACAATTTCAGGCCAGGTAAAGTTATCTGGGTGCAGTTGATAATTATCAGTTTTCTATTGCCCTCACTCCTCTCCTGATCATTCATTAGTCATTTCAAATTATCCACCCGCTTATGTTTGTGCTGCTGAATTAACAACTACTGTTGTAGTTACTACAGTTCTGTGCCTTCAGTGTTCCCATTGAAGTCTGTAATGGCCCCACATATACATTTTCATAGTCACTCAAGAAATCTCATCTCTGAAGGCCCAAATTATGTTATAAGTCTTAAGAAATTGTATACATCCCAGTTTCAGAACCTAAATTTCTGACTTTCAGAGTGGAAGAATTGTGTTTTTAAGTAATACATTTCATTTTGTGAAAGCAGTACGGGTTTTGTATTTAGAAGTTGATCTTAAATAATTCTTCATCCAGAAATCATGCAAAACTTCAACTTAGTTCTGCATGTCTGTGATTAGTACTATCTTTGTAGATGTGATAAAGTTATATTTTATTTCAGTATTCTATGTACACAAGTCTTATATTCATCTGGTTTAATCAACAAACTATTGTTAAATAGTGAGATCTGGTAACATATCACTAGTTGTTTTGTGTATGCCTGGACAGCAAATAATGTAATATTTTGAAGCACAACTCAAGTCAAACTTAAACTATTGAACTCTCAATTTTACTTTTATATTTTTTAAATAAAATAAAACTTACACCTCATTTTACATTAATATAAAGTGGCATCCTACTGAAAATTTAATCAAAATATCCGTTTTGATGGTTATGTTGTTGTTACCTTATAGCATAGTGCATTTCAAGTAGGATTGGATTTTACAGAAGGATGTAATTGGCTTCACAGACTGATTTTTTTGGAATGGAAACAACGTCTTAAAAAGTATTAATTTATTACAAAGGAATTCAATTTTCAATCATTTTAAAGGTTGTTGGGGAATGATGGCATATAGTTTCCAAATTAAGAGGTGACATCTTAGAGAAAAAATTAATTGTTTTACTGTATTGTCTTTATTGTTAAAGTTGATTCTGAAGAAAACTGTTGTAGCCATTATAAATAATATATACTTTTTAAGTCATAAACACACTTGGCTTTAAAATTGTTTGTCCGTTGACTAGATAACAAAGTTATACAATTTACTGCTGACACCCATTTCATTTTTAATTTATCACTGTTATCAAGGGATATATATATATATTGTTATATAACGAGACGTCCGCCTCGTTTAGCCCCGCGATGGACGCCAATTTGTTTTATATAACGAGACGTCCGCCTCGTTTAGCCCCGCGATGGAAGCCAATTTGTAATATTATCGTTAGTATTGCCTCGTTCAAGCCCCGCGATGGAAGCCAATTTGTTTTCTTGCCGTGTACTGCTACCGTTTTACTCTGCAAAATGTGGATAAAATATAATTTGTGTGTAATGAGTGTACGTGTCTTCTCGATCCGTAGTTCAAATGCGGGCAACTTCTGTATATTTCGTTCGTTGCGAACGTACGAATAACCAGGTCTTGATGTTCACTAGGGGTGAGAAAGTCCCGGTGGCGCCAAATTGTTTTCTTAAAACAATTAAAATAAAATTCAAAAGCGTATGACCAGCGCAGCTCAGGCGGTTGGAATAATTCAAATATTTCCGCCAGCTAGGCCCACTGTAGCACACAGCAGTTCGATGCGTGGGCTGTGTAAATCGTTAGTCATCTGCTAAAATGTACATAAAATATTGTGCACCTCCTAATGAAATTATAACACCGTGGTTACACTCAATACGTACACATTTTTTATTAGTGATTATTATTCATTTAATACAAATTATTCTAATACAAATGCTCCGGTTATTTATATGAGACAATTACAGGGTTTGACAATCGATATTTGAATTGATACCAGACGTTTAATGATGGCGTCTGTTGAAAATTGAATACAATTTATTAATGTCGTTTGTCATAGGTTCTTGAGGTTACGTTCAAAGGATTACAAATGTTTTAAAAACAATAAAAATACACACCCTTACATCAAGTGAACTTAACTAACATATTGAGTATGTATAATTGGTTTAGCGCAGTGTAGCATAAGTGTTTACAAGTTATGGAACATTAACAACAGTTTATATTGGCTAGTTTATAAATTGTCAGTGACTTAGATTTCTTTTTAATCTCTGAAAGTAATGAATTTCAGTTCAGTGAGATTTCGACCTTTAGTGAGATAATTAACGTGAGTTTATTTATATATTTTGGGTAATTTAAAATGTACTTATCACTTCCGTAGTTATGGCGAATTCGTACGATCTGTTATTCATGGGTTATACTATAATCTTCTTTAATTTGCTGGGTTCAGGACATCAGGCATCTTTTTCAGTTTAACTGGTAGTAATTTATTTTCTTTTTTCGTTAATTTGGCCTCAACTTCAATAATCTGGCTCCAGTCTTTATTTTATGTCTTGGTATACACTTAGTAATAACTTTTTCTGATATTTTCTATGTTTTAATGGACAATTTTGGTCACTCGAAAATTAGTGTCTATCTCATTAAAGCGTCATACATTCAGTAAAAAATCTAACGGTATTTTTGGCTTGTTACTCCACAGTTTCCATGGTAACGTAATTATTCTACCTGGTCGATCTCAAAATAAACCCATTGTTATCAAACCTTGAAGTTTTTGTTTAATTTGAATAAATATTTTATAATGGCTATATTTACTTGGGGATAATTTCAATGGTTGTAATCTTTACATAGATGTTTCCATTTTCTTTCAAAGATTAGTTTGATATCTTACAAGATTGGTCTAAGTCATGTATTAATGTTTTAGTCCAAAATGGATAATACTATGCTAATACATAATTTACTTATTCCTAAGTTTTAATATAATTCTGCCATGTTCCCTTTCGTTACACATAATTAATATAATTTGCCTATTATTTCTTATAAAGGTATTGCTATTATTTTCTTTATAAATTCCTTACTTACTTAAAACATACTAACATATTACTGTAAAACTATTTCTTCTGGTAATTATTGCCTTAAACATTAAGCCAATAACTTCTTTCTTTAAATTAACAAATGAACAAATTTGGTGAGTGCTATACCTACACCATCTCTTTTATAACAGTAATCATCCTGGTGATTTTTATACTGAGATAATATTTTTTCTGTTTTTTACATTCACAATTATTTTGTGTTTTTCAGTCTAATATACTTAACTTAGTTGCTCATTTAACATGTGCTTATATTTTGGGTTTGTCACACTTGTTTAACTCTTTTTTCTTAAGATTATATGCTGTTTATTTTATTACACTTATCACTTCACTGTTCAACTTTGTCACTCCCTACCTATCTCTAATTACCCTTATATTTCTCACGATCTCACTATTATTACAAAGTTTTTGTATCTAATGAGTTCATGTCTCTTTTGTTAACTTCAGACTGTCACATATCATTTTATAATATGCAAACAACATGGTATTGTAAATACATCTTTCAAACAAAACATAACTTTGTATATATTGTCATTAAAGTGATAAAAATTGGTCTGAAATGTCATAATTAGTAATAATAACAACAATTCAATAATGTTAAAATATATTGTGTTAATTGAAACATACTACATCTGTAGCAACAGCAATAATGTTATTGAATAAATAAACTCTCCAACATCTTATACTTTCGAACACATAATACTGTAATAATATACACACTGCTGATATAATCTTAGTAAAAGTTCCAAAGTATATAGTAGGATATACAATTTGTTCTCTGATTGAACCACGCACACATTTCTATTCCCTGTCTGTATGAGTGTAACCTTAAACACAACAGCTGACACATCACCTATAGATAAGGATATACATACAATCATATCTACACATGGTTTTTTTACGTATAACAATTGCTGAGATACTGTCATTTACAAGTTACCACTAATAAAATTTAAACATAAATTATTAACAATAATAAAAAATTATGCTCTTTTAAAACAATCTTGTTAGTTACTTGTTATGGCCATGTAATTTTTTATTTTCTTCTTTTTTCTTCACTGTCTTCTTGTCTCGCTTTACTTTGGTTGATATCTGGCCAATCTCTGGGGTTGGGTCAATGTCAGTTGTCTGTCGGTCTAGTTCGTATTTTCTTGTTTTGTGACCACATTTGGTTGTATTCTTCCTCCTTCACTATTGATTATATTTACTACTTTCATTCTCGTTATCATTTATCTATCAAAATATATTGTTTCTTGGCATTTTTTACATACTTTTTTATATCAAATGTGATCAGGGTTTGGCAATGTTATATAATGCCCTTCCACCAAAATTGATCATTTTATAAAACGTGAATTTGAGTTTGATGAAATTATCAATTGTATCGTATCAAATTTTTTTATTTTTTTTTGTTTTCAAATTCTCCTGCTTCTCATTCATTTTTTATAATTAATTCTGTATCCTTTAATTCCATTCTTCTTAGTCTTTTCTTCATTATCTTCTCATATTGCGAACTGGCTTATTGAATTTTTATTATAACTTATTCCCTATAAATCTTATTTTTCATCAAAACTACTCTTATACTGATATCAGGGGAACATCATCCCTGCTCAGTAAAATGATTGCTGGTTCATTCAACAGACAATCTCAATTAATAATTCTTAAATATAGTCAACTCGTGACTCAAAATAATAATAATAATAATCATAATCATAATATTTGTTGGGAATCTTTTACTTTTATACTTCATTATAGCTCAGTTCGAGTCATATATTGTTTCATCTTTCTTTATAGATACTATTTGAAGCATTGTTTTTTATTGATACAATTCACATTTTTATTCATTTTTAATTACTCTTTGTTTCATCTCATTTCACATTATAACTCTTAGAACGTTTATTTCATTTATATTGTTTTGTGATCATTGGTTTGGGTAATTTTACTTCCCCTCTTTCTAAATAGTTGTGGAAGCTGATCATTTTGATTGATATTTTTTTTTTTTTTTTTTCATAATTTTTAAATATCATAGTAAGTTATGGCTTCTTACTAGTTAGGAATTTTTTGTAGCTTATTCCTTTACAGTATGTTATGCTTTTTATGCCTCATTTTTTGGCTAAATATTATGGTAATTTAACCTTATTTTGTAGGAATGTTTTGTAACTACACTCCTCTATTGTTAATTTTTATTTAAATATTGTAGTAAGTTGGTTGCTCTTACTTTATCTGAATGCCTTGTGACTTTTATCTCTCCATTTTTACTTGTTCTAAAATATTATTAAGATATTTGGGTAAGCTTTTCTTACATATCTTTTTTGATTTTTTACAATTTTTATTCATCATAATGGTTTCTCTAATGCTTAGTGTAAGCTGTACTTACGAATGTTTTGGAATTTTGACATTCTTTAGAGATCTTTTCTTTATGACATTGGCAGACTTGTTTGTTTGTCACGTTATTTTTTTTTCTTTATTTAAAGTATTTTTTGTTGGTTTTTTACTTTAAATTGTTTTTTACAGTTATTGTTGATTGTCATAATATTTCTTAATTGAGGCTTGATTGTATACCCCCTTTATTTTCTTGGTGACGGGGTGAGTGATCTCGTAAGTGTTATTGCCCTGGTCCTTTGTTATAGTGTATGGTCCCATATTCCAGTGTTCATCTGCATTTGGTTTATCCATTGTCCATGATTACACGAGTTTCCTCCGTTGTTCGGACTGCTCTGGTGTGCATCACTGTTTCTGTCTGTGTTATATATGTCTCTTCTATCTGGTACAGCCACTCTTCTAATACCATGTGTTCTCTGGCATCAGTGCCTACCTCAATCACTTGATGATGTTGTTTACTACTCAACGAAGTTAATCGTACCTTCGTTATTGATCTTCTCACTGATATTGGTTTATTTGGTATTTCTATCTCTGGTAATTTCCCTTTTCTTGTAGACTTTCTCAATTTGTCATACATTGTTTTGTTGTGATGCTTTTCAACTTTGGATATCCTCCATTTAAAGATAGGTTTGTTGAAAGTTTTACTCGCTGGTTGATTGTTGATCCCTCCTAGAATCTCCTTCAGAGTTCTCCTGCACTCCATAACATTCATCATTTCCGTATGGTCATTAATTGGTCGATTAAACGTCTCAAGTAGTCCGTTCTTCATCATTTCCAATTCCTCTCTGGTATTGATTCGTTTTCTCTGATGTATTTTCTTAGTCTTCTTAATTATCTGTTTTTTCTGTACTCCTCTACGGTTGGTTCCTTTGTGCTTACTCTTCTCTTTGTTTTCGTTACCTTTATTTTGATGTAACAATGTATTTGGGTCTTCTTGAATTTCTGTTTTTTCATTATTTCCTTCTGGAGTGGTGTTTATTGTTTCATTCACCTTCTTGAACCCGTTACCTAATGTCTCATTAAGTAGATCTATTTGGTAATTGGTTTCTTCCCCTTTCTTATTCATCTCCATTTTTGTCTGGTCGCTTTCTTCACGACGTTCTCTGAAAATAAGCCTTATTTGCTGCTTCATTTCTTCTTTATTTTTCTCGTGGTCCTTCTTCAGCTGTTCCTTCAATTCTTCCTTTAATTCTTCGTTTCTTTGCTGAATTTCCTCCAGCAATCGTTGTTGTAGTGTTTCATTATTTTGGTTGACTGTTTTCCTCAATTCTTCCCTAGTACTCACTATTCTTTCATTGATCAGTTTCAAATTGTCACTGGTTTCTTTCTTCATGCCGTCGAATTTCTCCTCCTGTTTCTTAAAATTTTGGTTAATCAATTCCCACAATTTTTGTAAATCCATTCCTCCTGTGGCTTCCCCCCTATCTCCAGCCTGTGTTTCCATTTCCTCGTCTTGGCTTGGTTCTGTTGTGGTTATTACTGTCTCCACTTCTTCAATCGGTGTTCCTTCCTCTTCTTCCCCTCTGTTTTCTTCCATCTCCTTCTCCTTTGCCAATTTTTTCGATACTCCTCTGGTGTGCATTTTGTAATCTTTCGTAATCGCCGCTAGAATTTATAGGGTTTATTTGTATAATTTCTTTATTATTCTAGCTCCACTAGTTGGCGCGCCAATTTGTTTTATAACGAGACGTCCGCCTCGTTTAGCCCCACGATGGACGCCAATTTGTTTTATATAACGAGACGTCCGCCTCGTTTAGCCCCGCGATGGAAGCCAATTTGTAATATTATCGTTAGTATTGCCTCGTTCAAGCCCCGCGATGGAAGCCAATTTGTTTTCTTGCCGTGTACTGCTACCGTTTTACTCTGCAAAATGTGGATAAAATATAATTTGTGTGTAATGAGTGTACGTGTCTTCTCGATCCGTAGTTCAAATGCGGGCAACTTCTGTATATTTCGTTCATTGCGAACGTACGAATAACCAGGTCTTGATGTTCACTAGGGGTGAGAAAGTCCCGGTGGCACCAAATTGTTTTCTTAAAACAATTAAAATAAAATTCAAAAGCGTATGACCAGCGCAGCTCAGGCGGTTGGAATAATTCAAATATTTCCGCCAGCTAGGCCCACTGTAGCACACAGCAGTTCGATGCGTGGGCTGTGTAAATCGTTAGTCATCTGCTAAAATGTACATAAAATATTGTGCACCTCCTAATGAAATTATAACACCGTGGTTACACTCAATACTTACACATTTTTTATTAGTGATTATTATTCATTTAATACAAATTATTCTAATACAAATGCTCCGGTTATTTATATGAGACAATTACAGGGTTTGACAATCGATATTTGAATTGATACCAGACGTTTAATGATGGCGTCTGTTGAAAATTGAATACAATTTATTAATGTCGTTTGTCATGGGTTCTTGAGGTTACGTTCAAAGGATTATAAATGTTTTAAAAACAATAAAAATACACACCCTTACATCAAGTGAACTTAACTAACATATTGAGTATGTATAATTGGTTTAGCGCAGTGTAGCATAGTGTTTACAAGTTATGGAACATTAACAACAGTTTATATTGGCTAGTTTATAAATTGTCAGTGACTTAGATTTCTTTTTAATCTCTGAAAGTAATGAATTTCAGTTCAGTGAGATTTCGACCTTTAGTGAGATAATTAACGTGAGTTTATTTATATATTTTGGGTAATTTAAAATGTACTTATCACTTCCGTAGTTATGGCGAATTCGTACGATCTGTTATTCATGGGTTATACTATAATCTTCTTTAATTTGCTGGGTTCAGGACATCAGGCATCTTTTTCAGTTTAACTGGTAGTAATTTATTTTCTTTTTTCGTTAATTTGGCCTCAACTTCAATAATCTGGCTCCAGTCTTTATTTTATGTCTTGGTATACACTTAGTAATAACTTTTTCTGATATTTTCTATGTTTTAATGGACAATTTTGGTCACTCGAAAATTAGCGTCTATCTCATTAAAGCGTCATACATTCAGTAAAAAATCTAACGGTATTTTTGGCTTGTTACTCCACAGTTTCCATGGTAACGTAATTATTCTACCTGGTCGATCTCAAAATAAACCCATTGTTATCAAACCTTCAATTTTTTGTTTAATTTGAATAAATATTTTATAATGGCTATATTTACTTGGGGATAATTTCAATGGTTGTAATCTTTACATAGATGTTTCCATTTTCTTTCAAAGATTAGTTTGATATCTTACAAGATTGGTCTAAGTCATGTATTAATGTTTTAGTCCAAAATGGATAATACTATGCTAATACATAATTTACTTATTCCTAAGTTTTAATATAATTCTGCCATGTTCCCTTTCATTACACATAATTAATATAATTTGCCTATTATTTCTTATAAAGGTATTGCTATTATTTTCTTTATAAATTCCTTACTTACTTAAAACATACTAACATATTACTGTGAAACTATTTCTTCTGGTAATTATTGCCTTAAACATTAAGCCAATAACTTCTTTCTATAAATTAACAAATGAACAAATTTGGTGAGTGCTATACCTACACCATCTCTTTTATAACAGTAATCATCCTGGTGATTTTTATACTGAGATAATATTTTTTCTGTTTTTTACATTCACAATTATTTTGTGTTTTTCAGTCTAATATACTTAACTTAGTTGCTCATTTAACATGTGCTTATATTTTGGGTTTGTCACACTTGTTTAACTCTTTTTTCTTAAGATTATATGCTGTTTATTTTATTACACTTATCACTTCACTGTTCAACTTTGTCACTCCCTACCTATCTCTAATTACCCTTATATTTCTCACGATCTCACTATTATTACAAAGTTTTTGTATCTAATGAGTTCATGTCTCTTTTGTTAACTTCAGACTGTCACATATCATTTTATAATATGCAAACAACATGGTATTGTAAATACATCTTTCAAACAAAACATAACTTTGTATATATTGTCATTAAAGTGATAAAAATTGGTCTGAAATGTCATAATTAGTAATAATAACAACAATTCAATAATGTTAAAATATATTGTGTTAATTGAAACATACTACATCTGTAGCAACAGCAATAATGTTATTGAATAAATAAACTCTCCAACATCTTATACTTTCGAACACATAATACTGTAATAATATACACACTGCTGATATAATCTTAGTAAAAGTTCCAAAGTATATAGTAGGATATACAATTTGTTCTCTGATTGAACCACGCACACATTTCTATTCCCTGTCTGTATGAGTGTAACCTTAAACACAACAGCTGACACATCACCTATAGATAAGGATATACATACAATCATATCTACACATGGTTTTTTTACGTATAACAATTGCTGAGATACTGTCATTTACAAGTTACCACTAATAAAATTTAAACATAAATTATTAACAATAATAAAAAATTATGCTCTTTTAAAACAATCTTGTTAGTTACTTGTTATGGCCATGTAATTTTTTATTTTCTTCTTTTTTCTTCACTGTCTTCTTGTCTCGCTTTACTTTGGTTGATATCTGGCCAATCTCTGGGGTTGGGTCAATGTCAGTTGTCTGTCGGTCTAGTTCGTATTTTCTTGTTTTGTGACCACCTTTGGTTGTATTCTTCCTCCTTCACTATTGATTATATTTACTACTTTCATTCTCGTTATCATTTATCTATCAAAATATATTGTTTCTTGGCATTTTTTACATACTTTTTTATATCAAATGTGATCAGGGTTTGGCAATGTTATAATATATATATATATATTACAACGATACATATGTAAATTTGATATACTGTAATTCATGCAGGTTGTATAATGATACCAGGTGTAACTATAATAAGAGTATTTTTATTTATCAGTATTTAAAACTCATATTTATTATTTATTCAATATTATAAATATTCATAAACATCATTAATAATTGTCGGTCACGATATTGCTCATTATTAAATGTTTATATCTTATGATATGCAACATTACACATATTTAAAAAAAAATCTCTTATCTAAACATGTTAATAATCTTATATCTAGACATGTTAATAAATTGGCTTATTATTTAAATATAAAAATGAAAATATTTTTATATTGAAATAAATTTTCTTATCTCAGATCTGACCTCTACTCACTCAGTCTATACGAATGTTTAAAATTCAATTTAAATTTATATTAATTTCTTGTAGACTGGCATTTGTTTTATTATTCAACTTTAAATTAATCTTTTCTATACTTCAAATATCAAATCAATTTACTATTTATTTTGATAATAAACTCTACTTTCTCTACTTTAAATTCTCCTTCATTTACTAATTCTTTTTATATGCGATCGCTCATTCTTACGACTAAATATTTATCCACATTTTAAAATATTAGTACTAAGTATAAACTTTTCTTTGTTTTAATTTACTGCCTTTTGATATCGTCTTTATGAGCTCTATTTAAAAAAATCATTTAAAATGCATTACGCATGTCACCTCGAGTTCTGATGATCTTACGACTGTTGTCCGGGGTCCAGCGTTGTCCAGAGTTAGTTTTCCATTCCTCCTGTATTGGCGTGTTCCTGGATACGTCTATAGAGTCCAGCGTCGTTCTACAGCAGCATGTTCCTGGACACGTCTAGAGTCCAGCGTCGCTCTCCAGCAGTATGTGTTCCTGGATACGTCTAGAGTCCAGCGTCGCTCTCCAGCAGTATGTGTTCCTGGATACGTATAGAGTCCAGCGTCGCTCTACAGTTTTTCCGTATATACTCTTGGTAGACTTACTATTTCGGTATTTACTTTTTCCGTAATATTGTCGTGAATTTAATGAACGTTATTTCTTTCGTTACTGCGACTTGTAATAGAAATAAAAATAAACTGTTTTGCCGACGGACAGCATGTCCGGCTGCAACTGTGTCTTGAAATGAAGAGAACCGTTATTGGTCGAACCCTTAATTTATACCCTCTCGAGATTCCGCGCCAGTTGGCTCCAAAATCGTCCTGTCGATGCCTGCATATCACGTGACAGCCCCCACTCCCGAGCCTTTTCATCTGTTTGCAATTATTAGCAAATATCAATGTTTTGTACGGAATCGAGATAGCACAAATCATAGCTAATTCGAGTAAGCACTCACTATATTAATTTGAGCGTCTTAGGGTAATTTGCATATTTTTTAGCACGTTTATTTTGCACTGTCTTCACATAGCGTGTTCTATTAATGTCATCTTTTCACTGCGGATAACTATAAATTTTACACATACTTTGGTGCCTTTGGTTTGTTCATACACTAATTAGTTTTCGCACAGTGAATTAAAATAATTATTTTATTAATTACTTGGGGCGGGTTGCTGAGATTCCTGTCTTTGCATGCATCACTAACACACACAAGATACACGTGTAACACACATACAATTGAGCAGGTGTTCACTGCTTGTCAAAACAGGTTAATTTCTCCCCTAATCTAACAATGAAATATTTTTACAATCTCAGACCTGTCCATTTACCCGTAACTTATACAAATTCTACACATTTTATATTTATTTAAATTAATGCCTAATACAGCATATGGCTATATCGTTGCATTATTCCTCTGCCTGAGAAAAAAATTTAATAAATATTTATTTATTAAATTTTTGTCTAATTGTTCTAGGAAATACAATCATGTCATATTAGCTTAACTTAAGTTTACATCGGTTAAACAAACACATAATAATGAGTAAGTCAGTCTAACGTTCACCGTGGTGGTATGCAATATTCACCCCCCATTATAACAGCTGATCTTATACAAGGTTGATCTTGTACCGGTTCAGTGGCATTGTCCCACTCTTACTCTCTCTTCTCATTATTCATACATAGAATTTCTTTTTCATGGTTCTCCTTTAATCTGGTCCCATCGACCTATTTTTTTTTTTTTTTTACATGTAGCACTTCCTACACGAGTTTGCGTTCTTGCACTGGTAAACATTTTGCATCTTAACATATTATGCCATTCTTCAATCTGAAAATTTACCATGCAAAATTTACCAGATTATATTTCTGCTACAACTTTAGTTGTGGATCGCCTAATTGTATACAGATGGACGGCTTTGGAAAATACATCTATACAAACAAGTATGTGTTTCACTCCCCGACTTGATCTCGGACGTGGTCCAAGGAAATCCACTGCAATTTGCTCTCCTTTTTGGTTCTTGTTTCACTCCCCGACTTGATCTCGGACGTGGTCCAAGGAAATCCACTGCAATTAGCTCTCCTTTTTGGTTCTTTCGGATACTCTGCATTTCCACATAGGTATGTAGATTCGCTCTGTACTTTTACATTTCCTTACTCATACATTCTTACCTTCGCTTCTTAACTCTTTTCTTAACATGACATTACTTTATCTTTCTTAACTTTTCTTATATTACTTATACAATACATTAACATTTTTACATTAATCTTATACAATACATTAACCTTCATTACCTTCAATTATTACATTTCTTTACTATTACCTTTCTGATCGCTAATAATTTTCTTCATCCTTACCATTACTTTCTGAATTACACCTTTTTTGTTAGCTTCGTAGTGAGTCATTATCGGCTACAGATGACTACCTTAGAAACACGTCTATATCCAGACTTTATGTGCTTAACTGTACTCGATGTTTTAATCGTAGTAATTGGAGCTCTAAATAATCTCTGCCCTTGACTTTCACTATCGCTATTTTCTGTGTCCTTGCCTTTCCACTAAGGTATGAAGATTTCGCTTGATCAGCCATTCTGACAATTATAGCATTGATTGCTTCTCCCAAATCCTTTCTTTATACTAATAACAACACTAACATCCTTTACCATTACTTTCTTAAATATTTCTTTACACATATTATTTCGTGCCATTCTTTACTTTGAATAGTAACATTCCTTACCATTTTTTACAACATAACATTCTTTATTCTTTTTACACATTTTATTTCTTATTAATTAACTCCTTTTCTTATTAATACTAATTAACAGTAACATTTTTCTTTTAAAAATAATTATTTATTTTCATTCGGGTATTGAGTGTGGTTCAATTTACACTCCCCTTAGTTCAGCATTGTTCCTTTGACTTGTACTCACCACCGTGCTTACAATTGTGCTCACCCTCCTGTAAACAATGTCAGCATTCCATTGTATTACTGCGATGTCCGGTTTGACCGTGGAGTCACCTGATGTTAAAACTTTTTCTCTTAGCCGTCGGCAAAATGCATTCTCTTCTGCTTCCCCTCTCCTGACGAACGTCTCTCTCTCTCTCTCATTAGTTCGTTTGAGTGAACTTACCTGACCAGCTGTGCGCGACGGTTTTTTCATTCGTTGTTTATGATAACCTTTATAGTTTTTATATTTATTGTGCTTATCATTATGATTATCATTCAATCGATACTTGCTGTGCGTACCCTTGTCACGTGTGATTTGTTTCAATCGTGTTACCTTTTTGAATTGTTTTATTAGTGTGTGCGTGTAACCACTACTTTGGATACTTCCGCCAACACGGTACGTGTGTTTATTTTCTATTTTACATTCTTCCTTAGAGTTATTGTATTGTATTTGACTTATCATCAGTAATTATGAACGTTTGTTCTTTCTTATTTTTAATTACAAATGTTTGTTTATCTGCTGCTATGCGCGTATTAGAATCGCTATCTTGTTCTAATTTTGCTTTTCTTTCTTCTCTTAATTTTTCTGTTTGTTCTCTAAAAAACTCTGTTAACTCGTCTATTTGTGTTCTAATATTATTTTCTTTTACTTTTTCTGTTTGTTTGTCCTCTACTTCGCCAAATATGGCTTGCATCATAGCTTGAAGTGCCTCTTCCATTCTTAAACTTCCCGATATTGCCATGTTGAATATTATATTTAAATATTTATTTATAATTTATTATTGGTGAACTGTATGCAAGCTTTTATTTATTTATTGTTGAACTGTTATTTATTTATTTATTTTTATTTACTCCTGTTACAATTACACCTGTTTATTTCGTTGAGCGCCAGTTGTGTTTTAGTACACAACAATTAACATAACATACAGTTAATGTTTAATATAAATAATTATTATTACATATAATATATTTTTCATTTAACACACCTTTATTTTTTTTAGAGCAACCATTTAGCTACAAAAAATTTTTAATAGTCAAATGGTGGGGATCATGCCACACAAAATTATAACAAATTTAATATAATTTCAATTTGTGGAGCCCCATGATCTTGGAGCGCCAAAATTATACAACGATACATATGTAAATTCGATATACTGTAATTCATACAGGTTGTATAATGATACCAGGTGTAACTATAATAAGAGTTTTTTTTTATTTATCAGTATTTAAAACTCATGTTTATTATTTATTCAATATTATAAATATTCATAAACATCATTAATAATTGTCGGTCACGATATTGCTCATTATTAAATGTTTATATCTTATGATATCCAACGTTACACATATTTTTAAAAAATCTCTTATCTAAACATGTTAATAATCTTATATCTGGACATGTTAATAAATTGGCTTATTAATTAAATATAAAAATGAAAATATTTTTATATTGAAATAAATTTTCTTATCTCAGATCTGACCTCTACTCGCTCAGTATATACCAATGTTTAAAATTCAATTTAAATTTATATTACAGTGCTATTAAAACAATCTGCATCTTCTGACAGTTCTCCTTGCGTTTTTACAAGAAGTAGTTGCTATGGTAACTCGGACGAGACTCCGAGGTGAGCCAATCAGCGGCAGGCACGCTTTCCCTCCCCCTTTCTCATCAGTCAACAGTCCCACACTGACCAATCAGCGCTCCCACAGCTGTGCCGAGCACCACGTGCTTCTTAGCTGTCAAAAGACGCAGAATGTTTTAATAGTACTATAATTTCTTGTAGACTGGCATTTGTTTTATTATTCAACTTTAAATTAATCTTTTCTATACTTCAAATATTAAATCAATTTACTATTTATTTTGATAATAAACTCTACTCTCTCTACTTTAAATTCTCCTTCATTTATTAATTCTTTTTATATGCGATCGCTCATTCTTACGACTAAATATTTATCTACATTTTAAAATATTAGTAATAAGTATAAACTTTTCTTTGTTTTAATTTACTGTCTTTTGATATCGTCTTTATGAGCTCTTTTTTAAAAAAATCATTTAAAGTGCATTACGCATGTCACCTAGAGTTCTGATGATCTTACAACTGTTGTCCGGGGTCCTCCGTTGTCCAGAGTTAGTTTTCCATTCCTCCTGTATTGGCGTGTTCCTGGATACGTCTATAGAGTCCAGCGTCGTTCTACAGCAGTATGTGTTCCTGGATCCAAGGACTCCCCGACTTGATCTCGGACGTGGTCCAAGGAAATCCACTGCAATTAGCTCTCCTTTTTGGTTCTTTCGGATACTCTGCATTTCCACATAGGTATGTAGATTCGCTCTGTACTTTTACATTTCCTTACTCATACATTCTTACCTTCGCTTCTTAACTCTTTTCTTAACATGACATTACTTTATCTTTCTTAACTTTTCTTATATTACTTATACAATACATTAACATTTTTACATTAATCTTATACAATACATTAACCTTCATTACCTTCAATTATTACATTTCTTTACTATTACCTTTCTGATCGCTAATAATTTTCTTCATCCTTACCATTACTTTCTGAAATACACCTTTTTTGTTAGCTTCGTAGTGAGTCATTATCGGCTACAGATGACTACCTTAGAAACACGTCTATATCCAGACTTTATGTGCTTAACTGTACTCGATGTTTTAATCGTAGTAATTGGAGCTCTAAATAATCTCTGCCCTTGACTTTCACTATCGCTATTTTCTGTGTCCTTGCCTTTCCACTAAGGTATGAAGATTTCGCTTGATCAGCCATTCTGACAATTATAGCATTGATTGCTTCTCCCAAATCCTTTCTTTATACTAATAACAACACTAACATCCTTTACCATTACTTTCTTAAATATTTCTTTACACATATTATTTCGTGCCATTCTTTACTTTGAATAGTAACATTCCTTACCATTTTATACAACATAACATTCTTTAATCTTTTTACACGTATTATTTCTTATTAATTAACTCCTTTTCTTATTAATACTAATTAACAGTAACATTTTTCTTTTAAAAATAATTATTTATTTTCATTCGGGTATTGAGTGTGGTTCAATTTACACTCCCCTTAGTTCAGCATTGTTCCTTTGACTTGTACTCACCACCGTGCTTACAATTGTGCTCACCCTCCTGTAAACAATGTCAGCATTCCATTGTATTACTGCGATGTCCGGTTTGACCGTGGAGTCACCTGATGTTAAAACTTTTTCTCTTAGCCGTCGGCAAAATGCATTCTCTTCTGCTTCCCCTCTCCTGACGAACGTCTCTCTCTCTCTCTCATTAGTTCGTTTGAGTGAACTTACCTGACCAGCTGTGCGCGACGGTTTTTTCATTCGTTGTTTATGATAACCTTTATAGTTTTTATATTTATTGTGCTTATCATTATGATTATCATTCAATCGATACTTGCTGTGCGTACCCTTGTCACGTGTGATTTGTTTCAATCGTGTTACCTTTTTGAATTGTTTTATTAGTGTGTGCGTGTAACCACTACTTTGGATACTTCCGCCAACACGGTACGTGTGTTTATTTTCTATTTTACATTCTTCCTTAGAGTTATTGTATTGTATTTGACTTATCATCAGTAATTATGAACGTTTGTTCTTTCTTATTTTTAATTACAAATGTTTGTTTATCTGCTGCTATGCGCGTATTAGAATCGCTATCTTGTTCTAATTTTGCTTTTCTTTCTTCTCTTAATTTTTCTGTTTGTTCTCTAAAAAACTCTGTTAACTCGTCTATTTGTGTTCTAATATTATTTTCTTTTACTTTTTCTGTTTGTTTGTCCTCTACTTCGCCAAATATGGCTTGCATCATAGCTTGAAGTGCCTCTTCCATTCTTAAACTTCCCGATATTGCCATGTTGAATATTATATTTAAATATTTATTTATAATTTATTATTGGTGAACTGTATGCAAGCTTTTATTTATTTATTGTTGAACTGTTATTTATTTATTTATTTTTATTTACTCCTGTTACAATTACACCTGTTTATTTCGTTGAGCGCCAGTTGTGTTTTAGTACACAACAATTAACATAACATACAGTTAATGTTTAATATAAATAATTATTATTACATATAATATATTTTTCATTTAACACACCTTTATTTTTTTTAGAGCAACCATTTAGCTACAAAAAATTTTTAATAGTCAAATGGTGGGGATCATGCCACACGTTCATGGGCGACAAAATTATAACAAATTTAATATAATTTCAATTTGTGGAGCCCCATGATCTTGGAGCGCCAAAATTATACAACGATACATATGTAAATTCGATATACTGTAATTCATACAGGTTGTATAATGATACCAGGTGTAACTATAATAAGAGTTTTTTTTTATTTATCAGTATTTAAAACTCATGTTTATTATTTATTCAATATTATAAATATTCATAAACATCATTAATAATTGTCGGTCACGATATTGCTCATTATTAAATGTTTATATCTTATGATATCCAACGTTACACATATTTTTAAAAAATCTCTTATCTAAACATGTTAATAATCTTATATCTGGACATGTTAATAAATTGGCTTATTAATTAAATATAAAAATGAAAATATTTTTATATTGAAATAAATTTTCTTATCTCAGATCTGACCTCTACTCGCTCAGTATATACCAATGTTTAAAATTCAATTTAAATTTATATTACAGTGCTATTAAAACAATCTGCATCTTCTGACAGTTCTCCTTGCGTTTTTACAAGAAGTAGTTGCTATGGTAACTCGGACGAGACTCCGAGGTGAGCCAATCAGCGGCAGGCACGCTTTCCCTCCCCCTTTCTCCTCAGTCAACAGTCCCACACTGACCAATCAGCGCTCCCACAGCTGTGCCGAGCACCACGTGCTTCTTAGCTGTCAAAAGACACAGAATGTTTTAATAGTACTATAATTTCTTGTAGACTGGCATTTGTTTTATTATTCAACTTTAAATTAATCTTTTCTATACTTCAAATATTAAATCAATTTACTATTTATTTTGATAATAAACTCTACTCTCTCTACTTTAAATTCTCCTTCATTTATTAATTCTTTTTATATGCGATCGCTCATTCTTACGACTAAATATTTATCTACATTTTAAAATATTAGTAATAAGTATAAACTTTTCTTTGTTTTAATTTACTGTCTTTTGATATCGTCTTTATGAGCTCTTTTTTAAAAAAATCATTTAAAGTGCATTACGCATGTCACCTAGAGTTCTGATGATCTTACGACTGTTGTCCGGGGTCCTCCGTTGTCCAGAGTTAGTTTTCCATTCCTCCTGTATTGGCGTGTTCCTGGATACGTCTATAGAGTCCAGCGTCGTTCTACAGCAGCATGTTCCTGGACACGTCTAGAGTCCAGCGTCGCTCTCCAGCAGTATGTGTTCCTGGATCCAAGGACTCCCCGACTTGATCTCGGACGTGGTCCAAGGAAATCCACTGCAATTAGCTCTCCTTTTTGGTTCTTTCGGATACTCTGCATTTCCACATAGGTATGTAGATTCGCTCTGTACTTTTACATTTCCTTACTCATACATTCTTACCTTCGCTTCTTAACTCTTTTCTTAACATGACATTACTTTATCTTTCTTAACTTTTCTTATATTACTTATACAATACATTAACATTTTTACATTAATCTTATACAATACATTAACCTTCATTACCTTCAATTATTACATTTCTTTACTATTACCTTTCTGATCGCTAATAACTTTCTTCATCCTTACCATTACTTTCTGAAATACACCTTTTTTGTTAGCTTCGTAGTGAGTCATTATCGGCTACAGATGACTACCTTAGAAACACGTCTATATCCAGACTTTATGTGCTTAACTGTACTCGATGTTTTAATCGTAGTAATTGGAGCTCTAAATAATCTCTGCCCTTGACTTTCACTATCGCTATTTTCTGTGTCCTTGCCTTTCCACTAAGGTATGAAGATTTCGCTTGATCAGCCATTCTGACAATTATAGCATTGATTGCTTCTCCCAAATCCTTTCTTTATACTAATAACAACACTAACATCCTTTACCATTACTTTCTTAAATATTTCTTTACACATATTATTTCGTGCCATTCTTTACTTTGAATAGTAACATTCCTTACCATTTTTTACAACATAACATTCTTTAATCTTTTTACACGTATTATTTCTTATTAATTAACTCCTTTTCTTATTAATACTAATTAACAGTAACATTTTTCTTTTAAAAATAATTATTTATTTTCATTCGGGTATTGAGTGTGGTTCAATTTACACTCCCCTTAGTTCAGCATTGTTCCTTTGACTTGTACTCACCACCGTGCTTACAATTGTGCTCACCCTCCTGTAAACAATGTCAGCATTCCATTGTATTACTGCGATGTCCGGTTTGACCGTGGAGTCACCTGATGTTAAAACTTTTTCTCTTAGCCGTCGGCAAAATGCATTCTCTTCTGCTTCCCCTCTCCTGACGAACGTCTCTCTCTCTCTCTCATTAGTTCGTTTGAGTGAACTTACCTGACCAGCTGTGCGCGACGGTTTTTTCATTCGTTGTTTATGATAACCTTTATAGTTTTTATATTTATTGTGCTTATCATTATGATTATCATTCAATCGATACTTGCTGTGCGTACCCTTGTCACGTGTGATTTGTTTCAATCGTGTTACCTTTTTGAATTGTTTTATTAGTGTGTGCGTGTAACCACTACTTTGGATACTTCCGCCAACACGGTACGTGTGTTTATTTTCTATTTTACATTCTTCCTTAGAGTTATTGTATTGTATTTGACTTATCATCAGTAATTATGAACGTTTGTTCTTTCTTATTTTTAATTACAAATGTTTGTTTATCTGCTGCTATGCGCGTATTAGAATCGCTATCTTGTTCTAATTTTGCTTTTCTTTCTTCTCTTAATTTTTCTGTTTGTTCTCTAAAAAACTCTGTTAACTCGTCTATTTGTGTTCTAATATTATTTTCTTTTACTTTTTCTGTTTGTTTGTCCTCTACTTCGCCAAATATGGCTTGCATCATAGCTTGAAGTGCCTCTTCCATTCTTAAACTTCCCGATATTGCCATGTTGAATATTATATTTAAATATTTATTTATAATTTATTATTGGTGAACTGTATGCAAGCTTTTATTTATTTATTGTTGAACTGTTATTTATTTATTTATTTTTATTTACTCCTGTTACAATTACACCTGTTTATTTCGTTGAGCGCCAGTTGTGTTTTAGTACACAACAATTAACATAACATACAGTTAATGTTTAATATAAATAATTATTATTACATATAATATATTTTTCATTTAACACACCTTTATTTTTTTTAGAGCAACCATTTAGCTACAAAAAATTTTTAATAGTCAAATGGTGGGGATCATGCCACACAAAATTATAACAAATTTAATATAATTTCAATTTGTGGAGCCCCATGATCTTGGAGCGCCAAAATTATACAACGATACATATGTAAATTCGATATACTGTAATTCATACAGGTTGTATAATGATACCAGGTGTAACTATAATAAGAGTTTTTTTTTATTTATCAGTATTTAAAACTCATGTTTATTATTTATTCAATATTATAAATATTCATAAACATCATTAATAATTGTCGGTCACGATATTGCTCATTATTAAATGTTTATATCTTATGATATGCAACGTTACACATATTTTAAAAAAATCTCTTATCTAAACATGTTAATAATCTTATATCTGGACATGTTAATAAATTGGCTTATTAATTAAATATAAAAATGAAAATATTTTTATATTGAAATAAATTTTCTTATCTCAGATCTGACCTCTACTCGCTCAGTATATACCAATGTTTAAAATTCAATTTAAATTTATATTACAGTGCTATTAAAACAATCTGCATCTTCTGACAGTTCTCCTTGCGTTTTTACAAGAAGTAGTTGCTATGGTAACTCGGACGAGACTCCGAGGTGAGCCAATCAGCGGCAGGCACGCTTTCCCTCCCCCTTTCCCCTCAGTCAACAGTCCCACACTGACCAATCAGCGCTCCCACAGCTGTGCCGAGCACCACGTGCTTCTTAGCTGTCAAAAGACACAGAATGTTTTAATAGTACTATAATTTCTTGTAGACTGGCATTTGTTTTATTATTCAACTTTAAATTAATCTTTTCTATACTTCAAATATTAAATCAATTTACTATTTATTTTGATAATAAACTCTACTCTCTCTACTTTAAATTCTCCTTCATTTATTAATTCTTTTTATATGCGATCGCTCATTCTTACGACTAAATATTTATCTACATTTTAAAATATTAGTAATAAGTATAAACTTTTCTTTGTTTTAATTTACTGTCTTTTGATATCGTCTTTATGAGCTCTTTTTTAAAAAAATCATTTAAAGTGCATTACGCATGTCACCTAGAGTTCTGATGATCTTACGACTGTTGTCCGGGGTCCTCCGTTGTCCAGAGTTAGTTTTCCATTCCTCCTGTATTGGCGTGTTCCTGGATACGTCTATAGAGTCCAGCGTCGTTCTACAGCAGCATGTTCCTGGACACGTCTAGAGTCCAGCGTCGCTCTCCAGCAGTATGTGTTCCTGGATCCAAGGACTCCCCGACTTGATCTCGGACGTGGTCCAAGGAAATCCACTGCAATTAGCTCTCCTTTTTGGTTCTTTCGGATACTCTGCATTTCCACATAGGTATGTAGATTCGCTCTGTACTTTTACATTTCCTTACTCATACATTCTTACCTTCGCTTCTTAACTCTTTTCTTAACATGACATTACTTTATCTTTCTTAACTTTTCTTATATTACTTATACAATACATTAACATTTTTACATTAATCTTATACAATACATTAACCTTCATTACCTTCAATTATTACATTTCTTTACTATTACCTTTCTGATCGCTAATAACTTTCTTCATCCTTACCATTACTTTCTGAAATACACCTTTTTTGTTAGCTTCGTAGTGAGTCATTATCGGCTACAGATGACTACCTTAGAAACACGTCTATATCCAGACTTTATGTGCTTAACTGTACTCGATGTTTTAATCGTAGTAATTGGAGCTCTAAATAATCTCTGCCCTTGACTTTCACTATCGCTATTTTCTGTGTCCTTGCCTTTCCACTAAGGTATGAAGATTTCGCTTGATCAGCCATTCTGACAATTATAGCATTGATTGCTTCTCCCAAATCCTTTCTTTATACTAATAACAACACTAACATCCTTTACCATTACTTTCTTAAATATTTCTTTACACATATTATTTCGTGCCATTCTTTACTTTGAATAGTAACATTCCTTACCATTTTTTACAACATAACATTCTTTAATCTTTTTACACATATTATTTCTTATTAATTAACTCCTTTTCTTATTAATACTAATTAACAGTAACATTTTTCTTTTAAAAATAATTATTTATTTTCATTCGGGTATTGAGTGTGGTTCAATTTACACTCCCCTTAGTTCAGCATTGTTCCTTTGACTTGTACTCACCACCGTGCTTACAATTGTGCTCACCCTCCTGTAAACAATGTCAGCATTCCATTGTATTACTGTGATGTCCGGTTTGACCGTGGAGTCACCTGATGTTAAAACTTTTTCTCTTAGCCGTCGGCAAAATGCATTCTCTTCTGCTTCCCCTCTCCTGACGAACGTCTCTCTCTCTCTCTCTCATTAGTTCGTTTGAGTGAACTTACCTGACCAGCTGTGCGCGACGGTTTTTTCATTCGTTGTTTATGATAACCTTTATAGTTTTTATATTTATTGTGCTTATCATTATGATTATCATTCAATCGATACTTGCTGTGCGTACCCTTGTCACGTGTGATTTGTTTCAATCGTGTTACCTTTTTGAATTGTTTTATTAGTGTGTGCGTGTAACCACTACTTTGGATACTTCCGCCAACACGGTACGTGTGTTTATTTTCTATTTTACATTCTTCCTTAGAGTTATTGTATTGTATTTGACTTATCATCAGTAATTATGAACGTTTGTTCTTTCTTATTTTTAATTACAAATGTTTGTTTATCTGCTGCTATGCGCGTATTAGAATCGCTATCTTGTTCTAATTTTGCTTTTCTTTCTTCTCTTAATTTTTCTGTTTGTTCTCTAAAAAACTCTGTTAACTCGTCTATTTGTGTTCTAATATTATTTTCTTTTACTTTTTCTGTTTGTTTGTCCTCTACTTCGCCAAATATGGCTTGCATCATAGCTTGAAGTGCCTCTTCCATTCTTAAACTTCCCGATATTGCCATGTTGAATATTATATTTAAATATTTATTTATAATTTATTATTGGTGAACTGTATGCAAGCTTTTATTTATTTATTGTTGAACTGTTATTTATTTATTTATTTTTATTTACTCCTGTTACAATTACACCTGTTTATTTCGTTGAGCGCCAGTTGTGTTTTAGTACACAACAATTAACATAACATACAGTTAATGTTTAATATAAATAATTATTATTACATATAATATATTTTTCATTTAACACACCTTTATTTTTTTTAGAGCAACCATTTAGCTACAAAAAATTTTTAATAGTCAAATGGTGGGGATCATGCCACACAAAATTATAACAAATTTAATATAATTTCAATTTGTGGAGCCCCATGATCTTGGAGCGCCAAAATTATACAACGATACATATGTAAATTCGATATACTGTAATTCATACAGGTTGTATAATGATACCAGGTGTAACTATAATAAGAGTTTTTTTTTATTTATCAGTATTTAAAACTCATGTTTATTATTTATTCAATATTATAAATATTCATAAACATCATTAATAATTGTCGGTCACGATATTGCTCATTATTAAATGTTTATATCTTATGATATGCAACGTTACACATATTTTAAAAAAATCTCTTATCTAAACATGTTAATAATCTTATATCTGGACATGTTAATAAATTGGCTTATTAATTAAATATAAAAATGAAAATATTTTTATATTGAAATAAATTTTCTTATCTCAGATCTGACCTCTACTCGCTCAGTATATACCAATGTTTAAAATTCAATTTAAATTTATATTACAGTGCTATTAAAACAATCTGCATCTTCTGACAGTTCTCCTTGCGTTTTTACAAGAAGTAGTTGCTATGGTAACTCGGACGAGACTCCGAGGTGAGCCAATCAGCGGCAGGCACGCTTTCCCTCCCCCTTTCTCCTCAGTCAACAGTCCCACACTGACCAATCAGCGCTCCCACAGCTGTGCCGAGCACCACGTGCTTCTTAGCTGTCAAAAGACGCAGAATGTTTTAATAGTACTATAATTTCTTGTAGACTGGCATTTGTTTTATTATTCAACTTTAAATTAATCTTTTCTATACTTCAAATATTAAATCAATTTACTATTTATTTTGATAATAAACTCTACTCTCTCTACTTTAAATTCTCCTTCATTTATTAATTCTTTTATATGCGATCGCTCATTCTTACGACTAAATATTTATCTACATTTTAAAAAATTAGTAATAAGTATAAACTTTTCTTTGTTTTAATTTACTGTCTTTTGATATCGTCTTTATGAGCTCTTTTTTAAAAAAATCATTTAAAGTGCATTACGCATGTCACCTAGAGTTCTGATGATCTTACGACTGTTGTCCGGGGTCCTCCGTTGTCCAGAGTTAGTTTTCCATTCCTCCTGTATTGGCGTGTTCCTGGATACGTCTATAGAGTCCAGCGTCGTTCTACAGCAGTATGTGTTCCTGGATCCAAGGACTCCCCGACTTGATCTCGGACGTGGTCCAAGGAAATCCACTGCAATTAGCTCTCCTTTTTGGTTCTTTCGGATACTCTGCATTTCCACATAGGTATGTAGATTCGCTCTGTACTTTTACATTTCCTTACTCATACATTCTTACCTTCGCTTCTTAACTCTTTTCTTAACATGACATTACTTTATCTTTCTTAACTTTTCTTATATTACTTATACAATACATTAACATTTTTACATTAATCTTATACAATACATTAACCTTCATTACCTTCAATTATTACATTTCTTTACTATTACCTTTCTGATCGCTAATAACTTTCTTCATCCTTACCATTACTTTCTGAAATACACCTTTTTTGTTAGCTTCGTAGTGAGTCATTATCGGCTACAGATGACTACCTTAGAAACACGTCTATATCCAGACTTTATGTGCTTAACTGTACTCGATGTTTTAATCGTAGTAATTGGAGCTCTAAATAATCTCTGCCCTTGACTTTCACTATCGCTATTTTCTGTGTCCTTGCCTTTCCACTAAGGTATGAAGATTTCGCTTGATCAGCCATTCTGACAATTATAGCATTGATTGCTTCTCCCAAATCCTTTCTTTATACTAATAACAACACTAACATCCTTTACCATTACTTTCTTAAATATTTCTTTACACATATTATTTCGTGCCATTCTTTACTTTGAATAGTAACATTCCTTACCATTTTTTACAACATAACATTCTTTAATCTTTTTACACATATTATTTCTTATTAATTAACTCCTTTTCTTATTAATACTAATTAACAGTAACATTTTTCTTTTAAAAATAATTATTTATTTTCATTCGGGTATTGAGTGTGGTTCAATTTACACTCCCCTTAGTTCAGCATTGTTCCTTTGACTTGTACTCACCACCGTGCTTACAATTGTGCTCACCCTCCTGTAAACAATGTCAGCATTCCATTGTATTACTGCGATGTCCGGTTTGACCGTGGAGTCACCTGATGTTAAAACTTTTTCTCTTAGCCGTCGGCAAAATGCATTCTCTTCTGCTTCCCCTCTCCTGACGAACGTCTCTCTCTCTCTCTCATTAGTTCGTTTGAGTGAACTTACCTGACCAGCTGTGCGCGACGGTTTTTTCATTCGTTGTTTATGATAACCTTTATAGTTTTTATATTTATTGTGCTTATCATTATGATTATCATTCAATCGATACTTGCTGTGCGTACCCTTGTCACGTGTGATTTCTTTCAATCGTGTTACCTTTTTGAATTGTTTTATTAGTGTGTGCGTGTAACCACTACTTTGGATACTTCCGCCAACACGGTACGTGTGTTTATTTTCTATTTTACATTCTTCCTTAGAGTTATTGTATTGTATTTGACTTATCATCAGTAATTATGAACGTTTGTTCTTTCTTATTTTTAATTACAAATGTTTGTTTATCTGCTGCTATGCGCGTATTAGAATCGCTATCTTGTTCTAATTTTGCTTTTCTTTCTTCTCTTAATTTTTCTGTTTGTTCTCTAAAAAACTCTGTTAACTCGTCTATTTGTGTTCTAATATTATTTTCTTTTACTTTTTCTGTTTGTTTGTCCTCTACTTCGCCAAATATGGCTTGCATCATAGCTTGAAGTGCCTCTTCCATTCTTAAACTTCCCGATATTGCCATGTTGAATATTATATTTAAATATTTATTTATAATTTATTATTGGTGAACTGTATGCAAGCTTTTATTTATTTATTGTTGAACTGTTATTTATTTATTTATTTTTATTTACTCCTGTTACAATTACACCTGTTTATTTCGTTGAGCGCCAGTTGTGTTTTAGTACACAACAATTAACATAACATACAGTTAATGTTTAATATAAATAATTATTATTACATATAATATATTTTTCATTTAACACACCTTTATTTTTTTTAGAGCAACCATTTAGCTACAAAAAATTTTTAATAGTCAAATGGTGGGGATCATGCCACACGTTCATGGGCGACAAAATTATAACAAATTTAATATAATTTCAATTTGTGGAGCCCCATGATCTTGGAGCGCCAAAATTATACAACGATACATATGTAAATTCGATATACTGTAATTCATACAGGTTGTATAATGATACCAGGTGTAACTATAATAAGAGTTTTTTTTTATTTATCAGTATTTAAAACTCATGTTTATTATTTATTCAATATTATAAATATTCATAAACATCATTAATAATTGTCGGTCACGATATTGCTCATTATTAAATGTTTATATCTTATGATATGCAACATTACACATATTTTTAAAAAATCTCTTATCTAAACATGTTAATAATCTTATATCTGGACATGTTAATAAATTGGCTTATTAATTAAATATAAAAATGAAAATATTTTTATATTGAAATAAATTTTCTTATCTCAGATCTGACCTCTACTCGCTCAGTATATACCAATGTTTAAAATTCAATTTAAATTTATATTACAGTGCTATTAAAACAATCTGCATCTTCTGACAGTTCTCCTTGCGTTTTTACAAGAAGTAGTTGCTATGGTAACTCGGACGAGACTCCGAGGTGAGCCAATCAGCGGCAGGCACGCTTTCCCTCCCCCTTTCTCCTCAGGTCAACAGTCCCACACTGACCAATCAGCGCTCCCACAGCTGTGCCGAGCACCACGTGCTTCTTAGCTGTCAAAAGACGCAGAATGTTTTAATAGTACTATAATTTCTTGTAGACTGGCATTTGTTTTATTATTCAACTTTAAATTAATCTTTTCTATACTTCAAATATTAAATCAATTTACTATTTATTTTGATAATAAACTCTACTCTCTCTACTTTAAATTCTCCTTCATTTATTAATTCTTTTTATATGCGATCGCTCATTCTTACGACTAAATATTTATCTACATTTTAAAATATTAGTAATAAGTATAAACTTTTCTTTGTTTTAATTTACTGTCTTTTGATATCGTCTTTATGAGCTCTTTTTTAAAAAAATCATTTAAAGTGCATTACGCATGTCACCTAGAGTTCTGATGATCTTACGACTGTTGTCCGGGGTCCTCCGTTGTCCAGAGTTAGTTTTCCATTCCTCCTGTATTGGCGTGTTCCTGGATACGTCTATAGAGTCCAGCGTCGTTCTACAGCAGCATGTTCCTGGACACGTCTAGAGTCCAGCGTCGCTCTCCAGCAGTATGTGTTCCTGGATCCAAGGACTCCCCGACTTGATCTCGGACGTGGTCCAAGGAAATCCACTGCAATTAGCTCTCCTTTTTGGTTCTTTCGGATTCTCTGCATTTCCACATAGGTATGTAGATTCGCTCTGTACTTTTGCATTTCCTTACTCATACATTCTTACCTTCGCTTCTTAACTCTTTTCTTAACATGACATTACTTTATCTTTCTTAACTTTTCTTATATTACTTATACAATACATTAACATTTTTACATTAATCTTATACAATACATTAACCTTCATTACCTTCAATTATTACATTTCTTTACTATTACCTTTCTGATCGCTAATAATTTTCTTAATCCTTACCATTACTTTCTGAAATACACCTTTTTTGTTAGCTTCGTAGTGAGTCATTATCGGCTACAGATGACTACCTTAGAAACACGTCTATATCCAGACTTTATGTGCTTAACTGTACTCGATGTTTTAATCGTAGTAATTGGAGCTCTAAATAATCTCTGCCCTTGACTTTCACTATCGCTATTTTCTGTGTCCTTGCCTTTCCACTAAGGTATGAAGATTTCGCTTGATCAGCCATTCTGACAATTATAGCATTGATTGCTTCTCCCAAATCCTTTCTTTATACTAATAACAACACTAACATCCTTTACCATTACTTTCTTAAATATTTCTTTACACATATTATTTCGTGCCATTCTTTACTTTGAATAGTAACATTCCTTACCATTTTTTACAACATAACATTCTTTAATCTTTTTACACATATTATTTCTTATTAATTAACTCCTTTTCTTATTAATACTAATTAACAGTAACATTTTTCTTTTAAAAATAATTATTTATTTTCATTCGGGTATTGAGTGTGGTTCAATTTACACTCCCCTTAGTTCAGCATTGTTCCTTTGACTTGTACTCACCACCGTGCTTACAATTGTGCTCACCCTCCTGTAAACAATGTCAGCATTCCATTGTATTACTGCGATGTCCGGTTTGACCGTGGAGTCACCTGATGTTAAAACTTTTTCTCTTAGCCGTCGGCAAAATGCATTCTCTTCTGCTTCCCCTCTCCTGACGAACGTCTCTCTCTCTCTCTCATTAGTTCGTTTGAGTGAACTTACCTGACCAGCTGTGCGCGACGGTTTTTTCATTCGTTGTTTATGATAACCTTTATAGTTTTTATATTTATTGTGCTTATCATTATGATTATCATTCAATCGATACTTGCTGTGCGTACCCTTGTCACGTGTGATTTGTTTCAATCGTGTTACCTTTTTGAATTGTTTTATTAGTGTGTGCGTGTAACCACTACTTTGGATACTTCCGCCAACACGGTACGTGTGTTTATTTTCTATTTTACATTCTTCCTTAGAGTTATTGTATTGTATTTGACTTATCATCAGTAATTATGAACGTTTGTTCTTTCTTATTTTTAATTACAAATGTTTGTTTATCTGCTGCTATGCGCGTATTAGAATCGCTATCTTGTTCTAATTTTGCTTTTCTTTCTTCTCTTACTTTTTCTGTTTGTTCTCTAAAAAACTCTGTTAACTCGTCTATTTGTGTTCTAATATTATTTTCTTTTACTTTTTCTGTTTGTTTGTCCTCTACTTCGCCAAATATGGCTTGCATCATAGCTTGAAGTGCCTCTTCCATTCTTAAACTTCCCGATATTGCCATGTTGAATATTATATTTAAATATTTATTTATAATTTATTATTGGTGATCTGTATGCAAGCTTTTATTTATTTATTGTTGAACTGTTATTTATTTATTTATTTTTATTTACTCCTGTTACAATTACACCTGTTTATTTCGTTGAGCGCCAGTTATGTTTTAGTACACAACAATTAACATAACATACAGTTAATGTTTAATATAAATAATTATTATTACATATAATATATTTTTCATTTAACACACCTTTATTTTTTTTAGAGCAACCATTTAGCTACAAAAAATTTTTAATAGTCAAATGGTGGGGATCATGCCACACGTTCATGGGCGACAAAATTATAACAAATTTAATATAATTTCAATTTGTGGAGCCCCATGATCTTGGAGCGCCAAAATTATACAATGATACATATGTAAATTCGATATACTGTAATTCATACAGGTTGTATAATGATACCAGGTGTAACTATAATAAGAGTTTTTTTTTATTTATCAGTATTTAAAGCTCATGTTTATTATTTATTCAATATTATAAATATTCATAAACATCATTAATAATTGTCGGTCACGATATTGCTCATTATTAAATGTTTATATCTTATGATATGCAACGTTACACATATTTTTAAAAAATCTCTTATCTAAACATGTTAATAATCTTATATCTGGACATGTTAATAAATTGGCTTATTAATTAAATATAAAAATGAAAATATTTTTATATTGAAATAAATTTTCTTATCTCAGATCTGACCTCTACTCGCTCAGTATATACCAATGTTTAAAATTCAATTTAAATTTATATTACAGTGCTATTAAAACAATCTGCATCTTCTGACAGTTCTCCTTGGGTTTTTACAAGAAGTAGTTGCTATGGTAACTCGGACGAGACTCCGAGGTGAGCCAATCAGCGGCAGGCACGCTTTCCCTCCCCCTTTCTCCTCAGTCAACAGTCCCACACTGACCAATCAGTGCTCCCACAGCTGTGCCGAGTACCACGTGCTTCTTAGCTGTCAAAAGACGCAGAATGTTTTAATAGTACTATAATTTCTTGTAGACTGGCATTTGTTTTATTATTCAACTTTAAATTAATCTTTTCTATACTTAAAATATTAAATCAATTTACTATTTATTTTGATAATAAACTCTACTCTCTCTACTTTAAATTCTCCTTCATTTATTAATTCTTTTTATATGCGATCGCTCATTCTTACGACTAAATATTTATCTACATTTTAAAATATTAGTAATAAGTATAAACTTTTCTTTGTTTTAATTTACTGTCTTTTGATATCGTCTTTATGAGCTCTTTTTTAAAAAAATCATTTAAAGTGCATTACGCATGTCACCTAGAGTTCTGATGATCTTACGACTGTTGTCCGGGGTCCTCCGTTGTCCAGAGTTAGTTTTCCATTCCTCCTGTATTGGCGTGTTCCTGGATACGTCTATAGAGTCCAGCGTCGTTCTACAGCAGCATGTTCCTGGACACGTCTAGAGTCCAGCGTCGCTCTCCAGCAGTATGTGTTCCTGGATCCAAGGACTCCCCGACTTGATCTCGGACGTGGTCCAAGGAAATCCACTGCAATTAGCTCTCCTTTTTGGTTCTTTCGGATACTCTGCATTTCCACATAGGTATGTAGATTCGCTCTGTACTTTTACATTTCCTTACTCATACATTCTTACCTTCGCTTCTTAACTCTTTTCTTAACATGACATTACTTTATCTTTCTTAACTTTTCTTATATTACTTATACAATTCATTAACCTTCATTACCTTCAATTATTACATTTCTTTACTATTACCTTTCTGATCGCTAATAATTTTGTTCATCCTTACCATTACTTTCTGAAATACACCTTTTTTGTTAGCTTCGTAGTGAGTCATTATGGGCTACAGATGACTACCTGAGAAACACGTCTATATCCAGACTTTATGTGCTTAACTGTACTCGATGTTTTAATCGTAGTAATTGGAGCTCTAAATAATCTCTGCCCTTGACTTTCACTATCGCTATTTTCTGTGTCCTTGCCTTTCCACTAAGGTATGAAGATTTCGCTTGATCAGCCATTCTGACAATTATAGCATTGATTGCTTCTCCCAAATCCTTTCTTTATACTAATAACAACACTAACATCCTTTACCATTACTTTCTTAAATATTTCTTTACACATATTATTTTGTGCCATTCTTTACTTTGAATAGTAACATTCCTTACCATTTTTTACAACATAACATTCTTTAATCTTTTTACACATATTATTTCTTATTAATTAACTCCTTTTCTTATTAATACTAATTAACAGTAACATTTTTCTTTTAAAAATAATTATTTATTTTCATTCGGGTATTGAGTGTGGTTCAATTTACACTCCCCTTAGTTCAGCATTGTTCCTTTGACTTGTACTCACCACCGTGCTTACAATTGTGCTCACCCTCCTGTAAACAATGTCAGCATTCCATTGTATTACTGTGATGTCCGGTTTGACCGTGGAGTCACCTGATGTTAAAACTTTTTCTCTTAGCCGTCGGCAAAATGCATTCTCTTCTGCTTCCCCTCTCCTGACGAACGTCTCTCTCTCTCTCTCATTAGTTCGTTTGAGTGAACTTACCTGACCAGCTGTGCGCGACGGTTTTTTCATTCGTTGTTTATGATAACCTTTATAGTTTTTATATTTATTGTGCTTATCATTATGATTATCATTCAATCGATACTTGCTGTGCGTACCCTTGTCACGTGTGATTTGTTTCAATCGTGTTACCTTTTTGAATTGTTTTATTAGTGTGTGCGTGTAACCACTACTTTGGATACTTCCGCCAACACGGTACGTGTGTTTATTTTCTATTTTACATTCTTCCTTAGAGTTATTGTATTGTATTTGACTTATCATCAGTAATTATGAACGTTTGTTCTTTCTTATTTTTAATTACAAATGTTTGTTTATCTGCTGCTATGCGCGTATTAGAATCGCTATCTTGTTCTAATTTTGCTTTTCTTTCTTCTCTTAATTTTTCTGTTTGTTCTCTAAAAAACTCTGTTAACTCGTCTATTTGTGTTCTAATATTATTTTCTTTTACTTTTTCTGTTTGTTTGTCCTCTACTTCGCCAAATATGGCTTGCATCATAGCTTGAAGTGCCTCTTCCATTCTTAAACTTCCCGATATTGCCATGTTGAATATTATATTTAAATATTTATTTATAATTTATTATTGGTGAACTGTATGCAAGCTTTTATTTATTTATTGTTGAACTGTTATTTATTTATTTATTTTTATTTACTCCTGTTACAATTACACCTGTTTATTTCGTTGAGCGCCAGTTGTGTTTTAGTACACAACAATTAACATAACATACAGTTAATGTTTAATATAAATAATTATTATTACATATAATATATTTTTCATTTAACACACCTTTATTTTTTTTAGAGCAACCATTTAGCTACAAAAAATTTTTAATAGTCAAATGGTGGGGATCATGCCACACGTTCATGGGCGACAAAATTATAACAAATTTAATATAATTTCAATTTGTGGAGCCCCATGATCTTGGAGCGCCAAAATTATACAACGATACATATGTAAATTCGATATACTGTAATTCATACAGGTTGTATAATGATACCAGGTGTAACTATAATAAGAGTTTTTTTTTATTTATCAGTATTTAAAACTCATGTTTATTATTTATTCAATATTATAAATATTCATAAACATCATTAATAATTGTCGGTCACGATATTGCTCATTATTAAATGTTTATATCTTATGATATGCAACGTTACACATATTTTTAAAAAATCTCTTATCTAAACATGTTAATAATCTTATATCTGGACATGTTAATTTATTGGCTTATTAATTAAATATAAAAATGAAAATATTTTTATATTGAAATAAATTTTCTTATCTCAGATCTGACCTCTACTCGCTCAGTATATACCAATGTTTAAAATTCAATTTAAATTTATATTACAGTGCCATTAAAACAATCTGCATCTTCTGACATTTCTCCTTGCGTTTTTACAAGAAGTAGTTGCTATGGTAACTCGGACGAGACTCCGAGGTGAGCCAATCAGCGGCAGGCACGCTTTCCCTCCCCCTTTCTCCTCAGTCAACAGTCCCACACTGACCAATCAGCGCTCCCACAGCTGTGCCGAGCACCACGTGCTTCTTAGCTGTCAAAAGACGCAGATTGTTTTAATAGTACTATAATTTCTTGTAGACTGGCATTTGTTTTATTATTCAACTTTAAATTAATCTTTTCTATACTTCAAATATTAAATCAATTTACTATTTATTTTGATAATAAACTCTACTCTCTCTACTTTAAATTCTCCTTCATTTATTAATTCTTTTTATATGCGATCGCTCATTCTTACGACTAAATATTTATCTACATTTTAAAATATTAGTAATAAGTATAAACTTTTCTTTGTTTTAATTTACTGTCTTTTGATATCATCTTTATGAGCTCTTTTTTAAAAAAATCATTTAAAGTGCATTACGCATGTCACCTCGAGTTCTGATGATCTTACGACTGTTGTCCGGGGTACTCCGTTGTCCAGAGTTAGTTTTCCATTCCTCCTGTATTGGCGTGTTCCTGGATACGTCTATAGAGTCCAGCGTCGTTCTACAGCAGCATGTTCCTGGACACGTCTAGAGTCCAGCGTCGCTCTCCAGCAGTATGTGTTCCTGGATACGTCTAGAGTCCAGCGTCGCTCTCCAGCAGTATGTGTTCCTGGATACGTCTAGAGTCCAGCGTCACTCTACAGCTTTTCCGTATATACTCTTGGTAGACTTACTATTTCGGTATTTACTTTTTCCGTAATATTGTCGTGAATTTAATGAACATTATTTCTTTCGTTACTGCGACTTGTTTTAGAAATAAAAATAAACTGTTTTGCCGACGGACAGCATGTCCGGCTGCAACTATGTCTTGAAATGAAGAGAAGGGTTTTTGGTCGAACCCTTAATTTATACCCTCTCGAGATTCCGCGCCAGCTGGCTCCAAAATCATCCTGTCGATACCTGCATATCACGTGACAGCCCCCACTCCTGAGCCTTTTCATCTATTTGCAATTATTGGCAAATATCAATGTTTTGCACGGAATCGAGATAGCACAAATCATAGCTAATTCGAGTAAGCACTCACTATATTAATTTGAGCGTCTTAGGATAATTTGCGTATTTTTTAGCACATTTATTTTGCACTGTCTTTGCATAGCGTGTTCTATTAACGTCATCTTTTCACTGGGGATAACTATAAATTTTACACACACTTTGGTGTCTTTGGTTTGTTCATACACTAATTAGTTTTCGCACAGTGAATTAAAATAATTATTTTATTAATTACTTGGGGCGGGTTGCTGAGATCCCTGTCTTTACACACACAAGATACACGCGTAACACACATACAATTGAGCAGGTATTCACTGCTTGTCGAAACAGGTTAATTTCTTCCCTAATCTAACAATGAAATATTTTACAATCTCAGACCTGTCCATTTACCCGTAACTTATACAAATTCTACACATTTTATATTTATTTAAATTAATGCCTAATACAGCGTATGGCTGTATCGTTGCAATATATATATTGTAACGTATCGTGGGTATTAGCCAAAGTCAAAGTACCTTTTTGCGATCGTCACTTATGAATTATATTTGCTAATGTTTAAAGCAATTGAATTTGATGTTTACCAAACAAAACAGAAATCGAGTGTGTGTGATTTGGGAGAGATTCATGAAGTTGTTTAGTCTTAGTTAGAAGAGAGAGTAAGAACAAAGTTATTACACCCGGAGTATACAATTACTTATTTTTAAATATTCGCTGTTCTTAAGACCAGCTGATTGTGACATCGACCTCAAAATGTTAGGTTAAACAAACACCAATGTTCGTTGATACTCCCCGGCGGATCGTCCTCTTTTTGGCTTCCTGAAAATCTGTAACAACTACCCTCTACAATAAAGAATACACGTTTGATTATTTATAATAAAATATTCAGAGTATTTATTTATGTAATACACTGATTCCCTCTTCTCCCAATACACAAGTATTATAATCGATTTTTTCTGTTAACAAGACATTGGATCGATTGAATTAGGTAAACACTGGGTTTATAATAACATATATTTTTATTATAATTTTATCCTTGATTAGACATTAAACAATAAATAATTCATTTTATTAATTTCCCCAGGGTTAAGGGTAAGTTCTTTGTGTTATGAGACGGTCAGAAATGAATAATTATATACTACGCTTTACAAGAGAAAAATAATAAATTTCGAATTTTTTATTTTTTTCGTAGTATGTAGTTCCGGATTCGTCCGCTAGAGTACAGATTATGTCTTTATTATACACATGGAATCATTTACGAAATATTGGAACTGCACAATGATTTGACATGAGGATTTCTTGGTTAACAATTATTAATAAAGTTTATTTTACCTCTTTTCTCGAAGTGTTTACTTGAATGGAGCTGTTTCTAGGGTTGGAGTTCTAGTGGTTTTGTAATTTCATTGAATATCCATAAGATACAATCTCGCTAAAATCTCGAAGTGAGGTTTTGCTAGGCCTGATCTGGTAATTGGTTATTTCAATTTTTATCGAGTAAATGACGTTAAAGTTGATATCTGAAGGAGTTCGAACATCAGGTGGATACTACGAGTCAATTTTGATTCAATTTGGCACTGTTTCTGAAAGTTTTTATATAGTTTTATTTAATTTTCGATGGCATTACACTTTTTCTCAAAACGAACAGTTTCCAATCGTTTTAACAATTAATTTCTATCTTGTTATATGGTTACTCTTAGTAACCAATAATTTTTATATCATTTTTTTATTGGTGCATCTATATACTTTTGAGTATATAGGCTGTTTTTAATTATTATAAATTTATTTCTTATTTATAGAAAAATAATCCTTTTTAAATTTGGTTTATTATCCAATTTGATTTATTTGAGGTTTTTCCTTTTATTTCCTCTTAATTTTATATATAGGTCTTTAATATTATTATTTCCTTTAATTGTATTTATATATTATTTATTAATTTCTTATAGTATCCTTACACTGAACTATTTTCTACTGCCATTTTACTCATACAGTATTATTTTATTTTTATTATTATTTTATATTTAACCCTTTTATTTTTAACCCTGGGTTATCTTATATTCAAACATAATTATTCTATTAAATATAAAATTAAACCTAGATACAAAATCTTAGTTGCCTACACAATACAAATTATACAATATTTCAACAAAACACATAACTGGTTAGTAGCAATATATTCTACTATTATAATCAATTGTTTCTACATCTACAGCATAAGTCTGTGAGATGCTCCTTTTAAAATCACTTATTTACTCACTGGGTACACTATAACTCACTTTGTACACTTTATATCAATTAAATATAGTTTATAATGTTTTGTGATATAAAGTAATTTAGAGCTAGGTATATTATACCCATTTCTGACCTTTATGGTGGGGTGATTAAGTTATCATTTTTGGGACTGGGTTATGTAACATTACATAAAGCCCCCCCCCCCCCCACTAGAACAAATTTATTTTCGTTTTACTTGTTTCCAAAATAAATTGTTGATTTCTTCAATCTTCATAATATTCCTGTTTTATATCTTCATAATATCTTCCTTCATTTCAGACTGGTTATATACCTGTTATTCAGTTAAATGGTAATTGCTCTTTTCCTACTCAACTCTCTCTCTCTTTTGGAGGCAAATTCATCAATGATTTATATTCTCTGGGTAGTGGTACTTCCACATTTTACTTGATAACACTAATCTAACACTATAATATTACACTAATAATTAGTGTTGGTTACACTAATCATAAAAAACTTGTTTTAACACTTATTTTCTTATTTACTTCTATAAATTCGCTTTCTCAATTAAGCTTCTGTCTGCTATCTTCCTTCTATTTTCTTCATTCATACTTCTGGAATCTAATATCACTCTTTTCAGCTATTTTATCATCCCTTAAATATTCAATTTCCCTAACATTTTTCCCTATCCTGTGCGGTGGTACCAGTCGGGTGGCCACTTTTGGGTCCATAACTCCGCTGTCCATCCTTACACCTTCTGAGACCAGGGGAACATCATCCCTGCTCAGGAAAATTATTGCCGGAACATTTCTACGGTCAATTCGTTATAATAAAAAGATTAAAAGTAGTCAATTAGCGACTAATACTAAACACTTTTGGGATTCTTCATACTATTGCTGTTTGCATTTAATTATATATTTCCTTTCCTTCTTGATTTCTTCTTCTTTTCCATTAACTAATAGCATATTGATAGGCATTATTTTAAAATCATTTTAACTTTCCTTCTTGTGACATATTTTCTCCGTATCATTTCTTCTTATATCATCTTCAATTCCGAGAAATTCTAAATTATAGTTGTATTAATTATCATCCTCCTTCAGCTTCGTTGTAGTCATTAAATTATTCGTTATTCTTCTTATTTGAGCACATTACCATCAATTCTTTTTATTTATTTATATATTCTTCTGTTTGTTACCATAAAAATATTATTTTTTCTATCATTCCATTTTAAATCAGTTCTTTATAAATATTGTTTAATCATCTGTTCTCTTTTTCTTGGTGGTGGTTTGTTGTTTGTTAAATTAAATTATATCGTTTCAAAATATTTAAAGTAAGTGGTACTTACATACTTTTTATTAAATCATATTGTTCCTGAATAAATATTTAGTAAGTTGTTCTTACAGTTTTTTGGAATTTTGGGGAAATCTTGGATAGCCTTTACCTTCTCAGGAGATGGTTTAATTCCAGTAGCGGATAGAATAAATCCTAAAATGGTAATTCATGTGTGATAAATTTAGAATTATCTAATTTCAAAGTTATATTATATTGTAACAGTTTATTTAACACTGTTTCCACTCTATTACAATGTTCCTCCCATGTACAAGACGTAATTAATATGTCATCAACATATATTGTAGTAAAATCTAAAACTTCCTTACCCAAAATTTGATCCATGCATTGGATGAACACGGCCACAGAATTTACCAATCCGAAAGGCAAACGTTTAAAATGATAATTTCGTCCTTCGAATATGAAAGCAACATATTGTCTGCTGTTAGGGTGCAACTCTATTTGCCAATATCCACAGACTGCATCCCAAGTACTCATGTACTTACATCCGCAGAATTTTTTCATTATTTCTTCAATTTCACCTGGATACGTGCGATCGTTAATAAGCATTTTATTCAACTCCCGAGCATCAAGGCATAGTCTTACTTGACCATCTTTCTTCGGTATAGCTACCAATGGGCTAGTATACGGAGAACTACTTCTTTCAATTATATCTTCCAATATCATTCTTTGAATTTCTTTTCTTGCTGCTTCTTTCAAAGCTTGAGCAATGGGATATGACCATTTATTAAAATTTACATTTTCTTTGAACTTTAGTTCACACAGGAAGTTTTTTGCTTTTCCTGGTGACTCTGAGAATACTGATTTATATTTATTATAAATTTTTATAAGCTGTTGTTTTTGTTCTACATTATTTCCTGGGCCTGCCTATTTTGAAACTCGAGGATCTCTTCTATCTTCTCTTGCCAAATCTTTGATTCTGTTACTTCTGTATTTTTACCTAGGGTTAATCTATTATCCTCCCTAATAAAAAATGAGCTCGGCCACTGAGGGGCACTTTGGCTACCAATTATCTCAGCTGCTAACTCACCTTCTTCTGTGCTCAGGGTTACTATACCCCTGGCCAGATTTATAACTGCAGTGTGTCGCCGTAGCATATCACACCCTATTAACACCCTAAAAGGTAGCCCTTTAGCTACTAAAAATCCCATAGGTATTCCTATCCCACTAGTAGTAACATTCAAAGACACTTGTTTTCTGATTGTTTTGTTCTGCTTCCCGGTGGCGCCAATAATTGTTAAATTATTAATTGGTAAAGTAGGTATTCTCTCAGTAGTTAGTTCAGTAATCTGGTCCAGTTCTAATTGATCAATAATTGAAATATTTGCTCCTGTATCAATCATGGCCTCTGCTAACACTCCATTTAATTTTATTTGTATATAGACTATATCATTGTTTGGTGATGACTCTTTAATTGCTCTTTCTTCCATTAAGTCCGCCTGTATATTTTTTAAATAATGATTTCTGATAATTGTTATTGATCTGTTTAATTTATTATTATGATTAGGTCTGTGGTAAATTCTGTGCCCGGTTGTTGCTAGCAGTGACGAGCAGTCACATCTTTCTCTGCTGGTACCCGTTTCCCCGATTTCCATCATTATTATTATTTGGTTCAACATTTTCATTATGTTGAATATTGTTTACTGGTCTTCTTTCTTCATCACTATCTCTGAATCTAGGTTGTTCTTCACTCCTACTTCTTTGTGGACCTTCTTCTCTCTGATAAGAATCATTTCTGTAATTTCGATTGTTATAATTTTGCCATCTTCCTCGATACCTGTCATTAAAATAATTGTTATTGGCACGTACATAATTTACTCTAGGTCGATTATCTCTAGGTGGTTCATTTTTCCGCTCCTCGGTATTCCCTGACCTCCATCTACTCCTCCTGTAATAAGATTCTTGCTCATAATTCTCTAGTAGCGTTTCCATGCCTCCAATAGTTTTTATTTGTCCACTTAATCGTGCACTTATATAATCTTTTCCTCGAAGTGATACGCAATCTTGGTCACCAAACACTCTTCAGGGATCTTTGGGTCTAAATATTTTGCCACACACACCTTCCCCAAAAAATAAGCAGTAGGTGTTTGTCCTATATTGCGGTCATACCTACCATGACAGATATCGTCTCTAATAATGTTTTGCACTGACTCCGACCAGTACTTAAGTTTGAACATTGTTTTGAAACTCCCATAATCACACACCTCGTTCCTGATTACAGTCCACCAATTATCGTTAATGTTTTTGAAAGATTCGTCTAATATACCTTTGATCATGTTCCATCGGTTCTCCTTTGACCTATTCAAAATTTCATCTACTCTCCCTAAAAATTCGAGTGGGTTTCTGCGATAATCCCGAAAGTTTACACTTTCCTTACTATCTTGGATATCATGTTGAGTGTTGCATGTAGATCTGGAACCTATTCTATCTACATCCCCTTGTAAGTTTGTTTGTATTTGTTGCAAATTATCTAATTTCTCTACTTGGCTATGGAACTGATTCTTGACATTCTCTGTTTCGTGAAAATCTGTGAATTTACAGTTTATACTGCTTTTTATACTATCTAACTGGTCATTGTTTTCTTGGCGTATGGCCATTATACGAACTTGATTACTTTGTTCCTCCCGGTCCATTCGGGCATCTATTCCTGTTTTGATTTGTTCCATTTTCTCTTCAGTTTTATCTAGTCTTTGATTGGTTTCTATTAATTTCTTCTCTGCTCTTCCTTATATTCATCTACTCTTTGGCTAAGCGTATTACTGACCAGTTCAATTTTACTCTCAAGATTTTCCCTCAACTCCTTATTGAAATTCTCCATCTTACCCTCAATTTGTTTTAAATTTTCATTATTCTCTTCAAATTTTGCATTCATCTCTTCTCTTTGTCCTTCAACAGTTTCTTTCAATTCATGGTATTGTTCATTCATGGTTTGTCTGATATTTCCACGAATGGTCTCTATTTTTTCGTTTAGTTGTTTGACTAAACTTTCCTGAATGCTATCTATTTTCTTTTTGTTTTGTCTGTTTTGTTCCTCCTGTTTCCTAAAATTCTCCTTATTTTCCTCATTGGTTTGCTTCAAGTTTTCCTCCTGTTTCTTAAAATTTTCCTTATTTTCCTCATTGGTTTGCTTCAAGTTTTCCTCCTGTTTCTTAAAATTTTCCTTATTTTCCTCATTGGTTTGCTTCAAGTTTTCCTCCTGTTTCTTAAAATTTTCCTTATTTTCCTCATTGGTTTGCTTCGAGTTTTCCTCCTGTTTCTTAAAATTTTCATCTATTTTATCAAATTTCTCGGCTATAAATCTCATCATGTCTTGCCAATTTGGTTCTCTCCTGGCTTCCGCTTTGTCTGGTTGGTCCCCTTGGGCATCCTCTTCAACTATTTCCTTTTCCGTGTTCACAATTGCTTCAGTTTCTTCTTTATCACCCATCGGTTGTTCCATTTCACTGTCTGTAAATATTTCTATCTCTCGTTCCTGTCCACCTTCTTCCTTCTCCTTTTCTTCTGCCCTCTTTTTCGATCTGCCTCTAGTATTATGCATTTCTTGTTTTCTCATAACTGCCGACGATAATTAGGTTTTTGGTATATTATTTTGTTGAATATCTCAAAATTCTTTTCTAATTACAGCCCTTTTACGTTGAGCGCCATTCTGTAACGTCTCGCGGGTACTAGCCAAAGTCAAAGTACCTTTTTGTGATCGTCACTTATGAATTATATTTGCTAATGTTTAAAGCAATTGAATTTGATGTTTACCAAACAAAACAGAAATCGAGTGTGTGTGATTTGGGAGAGATTCATGAAGTTGTTTAGTCTTAGTTAGAAGAGAGAGTAAGAACAAAGTTATTACACCCGGAGTATACAATTACTTATTTTTAATATTCGCTGTTCTTAAGACCAGCTGATTTTGACATCGACCTCAAAATGTTAGGTTAAACAAACACCAATGTTCGTTGATACTCCCCGGCGGATCGTCCTCTTCTTGGCTTCCTGAAAATCTGTAACAACTACCCTCTACAATAAAGAATACACGTTTGATTATTTATGATAAAATATTCAGAGTATTTATTTATGTAATACACTGATTTCCTCTTCTCCCAGTACACAAGTATTATAATCGATTTTTTCTGTTAACAAGACATTGGATCGATTGAATTAGGTAAACATTGGGTTTATAATAACATATATTTTTATTATAATTTTATCCTTGATTAGACATTAAACAATAAATAATTCATTTTATTAATTTCCCCAGGGTTAAGGGTAAGTTCTTTGTGTTATGAGACGGTCAGAAATGAATAATTATATACTACGCTTTACAAGAGAAAAATAATAAATTTCGAATTTTTTATTTTTTTCGTAGTATGTAGTTCCGGATTCGTCCGCTAGAGTACAGATTATGTCTTTATTATACACATGGAATCATTTACGAAATATTGGAACTGCACAACGATTTGACATGAGGATTTCTTGGTTAACAATTATTAATAAAGTTTATTTTACCTCTTTTCTCGAAGTGTTTACTTGAATGGAGCTGTTTCTAGGGTTGGAGTTCTAGTGGTTTTGTAATTTCATTGAATATCCATAAGATAAAATCTCGAAGTGAGGTTCTGCTAGGCCTGATCTGGTAATTGGTTATTTCAATTTTTATCGAGTAAATGACGTTAAAGTTGATATCTGAAGGAGTTCGAACATCAGGTGGATACTACGAGTCAATTTTGATTCAATTTGGCACTGTTTCTGAAAGTTTTTATATGGTTTTATTTAATTTTCGATGGCATTACACTTTTTCTCAAAACGAACGGTTTCCAATCGTTTTAACAATTAATTTCTATCTTGTTATATGGTTACTCTTAGTAACCAATAATTTTTATATCATTTTTTTATTGGTGCATCTATATACTTTTGAGTATATAGGCTGTTTTTAATTATTATAAATTTATTTCTTATTTATAGAAAAATAATCCTTTTTAAATTTGGTTTATTATCCAATTTGATTTATTTGAGGTTTTTCCTTTTATTTCCTCTTAATTTTATATATAGGTCTTTAATATTATTATTTCCTTTAATTGTATTTATATATTATTTATTAATTTCTTATAGTATCCTTACACTGAACTATTTTCTACTGCCATTTTACTCATACAGTATTATTTTATTTTTATTATTATTTTATATTTAACCCTTTTATTTTTAACCCTGGGTTATCTTATATTCAAACATAATTATTCTATTAAATATAAAATTAAACCTAGATACAAAATCTTAGTTGCCTACACAATACAAATTATACAATATTTCAACAAAACACATAACTGGTTAGTAGCAATATATTCTACTATTATAATCAATTGTTTCTACATCTACAGCATAAGTCTGTGAGATGCTCCTTTTAAAATCACTTATTTACTCACTGGGTACACTATAACTCACTTTGTACACTTTATATCAATTAAATATAGTTTATAATGTTTTGTGATATAAAGTAATTTAGAGCTAGGTATATTATACCCATTTCTGACCTTTATGGTGGGGTGATTAAGTTATCATTTTTGGGACTGGGTTATGTAACGTTACAATATATATATATATATATATATATATATATATATATATGTAATAACGAGAAATGGTGTATGGTGTGTTTTTTAAATAATAGTAACACTTCTTATATCATATCGACTTTGTAATCATTTAAAATTTTATTAAATAATTTTTTAAAAATTACGAATTAAAATTTTGTCATTATTATTCACATAATATTTTTCTTTTGTTGTGCTCAGCATACACACAATTATTTTAACTATACATATAACATTAACACAAATATTCATAAACATAATACACAAAATATAAATTGACATTTATACATAAACATGGATAACTATAAGTTTTTATAATATAAAATGTGCTCTCAACTTGGCCAAATTGTATTCCTTTTAAATTGCATCTTTTTTTATATTATTGCTGCTTTGCTTTGTGTGCCTACATATGAATATCGTATTCATGAAATATCAATCAAATTTAGAATTACATAAACATTTATGCTACTTTATAATTTAAAAAAAAAATAAATAATTTTGTAAATGTTAAATATCATTATAAATTTGTGTGATCTATTACTCAATTTAACCATTTAGATTTTACAATTATTATTTACACAATTAAAGTTTATCATTGTCTCTTTACTCTTTTCTTTTTAATGTCTTTTATGACTCGTTTGTTGACGAGTAAAATGGTTTCATGTCACCTTATTGTTTATGCGGTGATACTCAGTGATTCCTTGCCATGATCCTGAGTCCTGTGTCGATCCTTCATTGTCGTCTGATCTTCCTGGAGTCCGTCATCCGGTCTTCCTGGTCCATTCAGCACTCAGATGACTCGTACAGTGCTATCTCCGTACTGCCGGGGTATTAACCTTGGATGCTCCACAGTTGGGCATAACCTTCGGCTGCAGATGTGTTCCAGTAGACTGAGGACCGAGGCTTGCGATCCCCGCTTATTTATACTGTCGGGCGCAAAAATTATGTTTCAACCATTCTGTGCATGATTTATATTGTTATAGTTTGTCAAGTGTCCCTTTACAGATTGGTTTATTTTTTGTACTTATTTTACTTTTTTCGCAACATGCGAAGTTTTTTGGTTATTTACACAATGTTCACACGATCGGTAATTTTTTTATGTATAATTGTATATTAACAGTTTTTCTATACTTTAATTATTATTTTACTATTCACTTTTATTTACACTCCATTAATATGTATTATTTGTTTCGCACTAGATTTTGCACGTGTGTGTGTCTTTATATTATTAATAACGTGGCATAATTTGTTTTGTCATATCTTTTGCGCACTTACCAAAATTTAAATAAATTACTTATTTAATTCACATTTATTCAGGGGTGATGCCACGCCAGTTTCTACTTGTTTCACACACACACACACACACATCACTTACACTGTACACACTCTTAGCTTGTGTGTGGTGTGATATGCCAGTACCGACCTGTCCCCGTTTACTGGTTACTCACAGCTTTCAATTTTTTTTTTAAATATTGACAATATTAATTATTTATTCTAATTTAGCAGTTTTTTTTTAACTAACTGCGACAATGCACAGTAACATACACAGACATACTGTTGCAATATATATAGCGATGTATGGTTGTCACATAGAATAAATAGTTGAGATATATGTTATTGGAATTTATTAATCATACTATTATTTTTTGTCTACTGTGCTTTTAATACAGTTTATAAAAACTAATCTGTCACTGTTGACCTTTGTAACACCAACTAAAATTGAATTTCTGTACAATGAAATAAATTAATATTTAAAAGTTCCTTTTGTCTTGTTTACTATAAAGTATTTACTGGTGTAATAGAGCCTTTCTTATAATATATATTTTTTTTAATTGTATATAAATGATATAAATACACCTCTATAATGTTGACTAAGCTCCTTCAGACATGAGTTGCTCCCATTTGGATGGATATGTGCGTTGATTTACTCTGTCTCAGGGTCACTTTTGGATGTGAAGATTTTTCTCGCGGGCACAGATACATACACTTCACCATAAACCAATACTGTTACTGCTTCTGATGTCTTGAGCTTACACCTTCAGTAAACTGGAAGTGTCTACATATTCTAATCAGAATATCTTGCACTATCATAGAATAACACAATTATAATACTTCTCGCAGTAACTCAACAGAAATTTTCTAACTTGCATTCGTCGCACTTGATAGACCTATTGTCTGGACCAGTGCCATGTTTCTCATTATCGATTCTGAAGAGAGGCTGATCAATGTATTCAAAGTCGTTTTTTTTTCAAATGACTTTCTCATAGTCTAATTGGTTCTTCAATAACTCCCTTCTATGATTTTCGTACAGATAATAAGCATTCCCCCCACCACCATACATACACACACACACACACACACACACACACACACACACACACACACACACACATTCTTCATGAAAGCCTATGACCCCTAGAAGAAAGCATGCCCCAACACAGTGGATCCAGGGAATATCCCATAGATCTGGTTGGTAAAAAAAATAAAATACCCATTACTAATGAACAGATAAATTAATAAAATATGACTGTGACAGGAAGTAATTATGTAATTATTATTACATGAATAATGTAAAATGACACATTGCATATAATTTTTTTTTATTCTTAAACGTGTGAGTAATCAATCAATATGACTTTTGCAGCACTAACCAAGGCCAGAACATGTGGAAAAATTGTACTACTGATAAATATATATTGATATTCAAACAACTCAATAAACCTATGGGTTTCAAGTAGTAACTACAGGAGAATTTTTTTCAATTTCCTTTTATGAATAAATGGCTTGTTCTATCAAAAATTATCCCAGTATATTTCTTACATATAACATATTCATATTCATGTATAACATATACAATAAGTCATAAAAACTACAAAATTATATCTTGTTGGAACTGCAATGAAACTCGTAATAAACATTAAAAAATGTATACCCAGACTGGAAGCATCAATTATTGTAACAAAAAAAAAATTCTGTTCCAGTAACTGCCTATGTTATTGTTAAAGTAAAAGTGAATACAGCAGAATCCTACTAATCTAGAATTCTGAGTAATCCAGATCAAGTTCCTAAAAAATTTCCAAAAATGATAAAATCAGCATTTTTTTTTAAAGTGAAAGAGTATTGTGAACTTGAGAAATTTAAACGTAGGTAGCAGAGGAAGCAGAAAACCTCCCAAAAATCAAGAAATTAGAATACTGATTTCATTAAATTTTTTCAACAGTTAGAAGGTTGTAAGGATGTGTAACACTGTGACATTGGTTTGTGGATTTTGACTGATTGTGGTTTAGGACATCAGTCATGTGGTTTCATCATCCTATTGGAGGATGAAATAGTAGAGGCATGTATGTCATACTCTGTAGAAGGCAATTCACATGACATCAATTTAACTGAAATAAATACTGTATTAGGCCATGTCACTCTGAAGCTACCAAGATTCTCAAGGGATTGATGACCTATTTGAAAGACAATTTGTGTAAAGTAACTATTAGGTAATAAATGAAATTTTATCAAATGAAGTCTTTAATCAAAGAACTAATTAAACAAGGATTATGGTTTTCCAAGTCTTCTCTTCTTAAAATTAAGAACTTTTCAACTATTTCACTCACATTAATATTTTGCATTAATTCATGTTCAGTACTTAAAATGGCTAAATCATTTAGTTGCATGTGTGCCATTGTACTCTGTAGGTATAGCTTTATGAATTTAGAAAAACCTCTCATTACTGAAGTTGTGTTAGGTAGAGCTGTAAGGGGCTGACCAAATCCCATAAGCAAACAATAATTGTTTTCCTCTATAAGCGGTGCTGCAACTTCATGAACAGTTTTTTTCATTTTAATGTCTTTAGACACCAAAGACCTGAATCATATCACTTGAGGTATCAGAGTTTCAGAGAGACCAGACAAATAAATGTTAACAATGGCTTGAGCCTTTTGTGATATTTCTTCAATCATCAGGCTTGTCAAATTCGTTGACTTCAAAAATGCAAAATTTTTAGCAACAATACACAGATTTGTAAACCTATGTCCTAGCTGACTAATCATGATGTCCAACGATGCATTGAATGCTTTTATTTTATAAGACTTCAAAGAATCATTAATCCAGTAATCTGAAGCTACTTGATCAAAAACATTTAAAAAGGGTTTTGTTAATGCCAAGATGGCCTCTAGACTTTCCATCATGCATCTCCTTCAAACAGACTGCACTTTATTTCGGGGAACTATCAACTGCATGACCACGTCTCATCCATCTGCACTTTCCAAAGCCTTTTTCAGGAATCCGTTCTCTAAGGTAAGAGTTCCCATTGTGCCCAGTAGCCCTTCGGCACTTCCGAACCATGGAAGATATCTTGCCAATCCGGGCGGCGACCTTCTTCTTTTGCTGTCAAGATCGGTCCAATGTCTTCATCAGTCATCTGTTCTTGTTGAAAATCTTGTGTCATCTAGTCATCAGCCAGTAAATCTACAGTGATGGCTTGAACACGTTCACTTGCGTTTTGTACTTCCTTTCTGTGGCAATGTCGGCAGTCTTCCGGGCATGGTCTTTGTGATAAGCCATTTGCATTACCATGCAGCGCCCCCGCTGATGTACCTTGAAGTTGTACTCTTACAGACATTCGAGCCACCTTGCCAACTGCCCTTCGGGATTTTTAAATCTCAAGAGCCATGCAAGCACGGTATGGTTGGTGTGTAGTGAAAACTCCCTCCCATAGAGGTATTTATGAAAGTGCTCCAAAGTTCGGGCGATTGCCAGCAACTCTCTCCTTGTAACACAATAATTTCTCTCTGGTTTAGAAAGCGTCTTGCTGTAATATGTTATTACTCGTTCTTCACCGTTTTGCACTTGAGACAAAACTGCTCCTAGACCAGTGTTGGTTGCATCTGTGTCGACGATGTACGTCCCTTCAGAAGCTGGGTAAGCGAGAATTGGCTGTAAACATAATGCAATTTTCAAAGTCCTAAATGCTTGATTATACTCTCTCAACCACTGGACGTCTCATTTATTTTCCATTAGCTCATGTAGTGGTTTAGAAATAGTAGCAAAGCTTTTCACAAAACATCTGTAGTATGAACATAACCCCAGGAAACTTCGAACTTCATGTTTACTCTTCGGAATTGGCCAGTCTCTTATGGTGTCTACTTTATTAGGATCACTAATAAACCAGATGGCCCAGATTATGACCTTCCTTCTGGAATAGAGAACACTTCTTCAGGCTCGTCTTCAGTTGGGCACCGTGAATTCTAGTTAGACCCTCCTTAAGGCTTTCCAAATGATCTTTGAAAGTCTTCCTGATGACTATAACATCATCTAAATAAACAAGGCCAATTAGCCCATGTCAGACCTCGGAGTACCAGATCCGTCAATCTTGCAAATGTTGCCGGTTCATTACTGAGTCCAAACAGCATGACGTTAAATTGGAATAAGCCACATGGGGTCGAGAAAGCGGTGTTTTCCTTGTCTTCTTGATGAAGACCCAACTGCCAATATCCACTCTTTAGGTCCAATGTTGAAAACCACTGTGCTCCAGACAGCGTATCGATGTATCATCAATGCAAGGTAATGGATAGCAATCTTTCTTTGTCATGTCATTCAGCCTCTGGTAGTCTACGCAGAAATGTAATCCACCATCCTTGTTCGCTACCAGAACTACTAGAGAAGACCAACCACTTGACAAGGCTCGATTATTCCCTCTGTCAACATGTCCTGTACTAACATTTCCTCTTGATTAGATAATGGAGGCCTTCGAGCAGGTTGGTGTATCGGTGTTGTGTCCCTGGTATTGACGCGATGTTGTACAAGAGAGGTTCTTCCCAATGACTGGCCCCGAACGAACGGCAAAAGAATCTTTAAATTCATGTGAAAACTGTCTGAGTTCTTTTACCTCACCACTTGAGAGGTCAATAGAAGATCTGTTCAATAATTCCTGCAGTTTCTCTGGTAATTCGGAAGTGCATGTAGTACTGCATCCTCGTTCCGTTATTCTGGCTACCCAGGCCACAGGAGTCAATTTTCCTAGGAGCGTATTGCTTTGTAAAGTGACAGCTTGATCCAAAATATTCGCCACTCTAATAGGTACATTTCCGGTTTTGTCAGTTTTACTAAACTTCTGACAATTAGTATGCCTGGTGTCCTGACTACCTGGAGTTTGAATTTAGAGCACTGTTTGCCCCTAGTATCTACCTCAGTTGAAACCATGATGATCTTTACGGAGTTTGGCGGAACAGTTATGGCCACTTGATTTACCACGTCCATTGATTTTTCTGATGTATTAATTGTGGAGAGCATTACCTCTTCTTTTCCGATTCGCAAGACATTGTCTTTGAAGTTGACTATAAATCCATATGTGTTCATAACGTATACAACAAGAATTGCTTCATCCACAATGTCTGCAACAAGTACTTGATAATCAAACTCAAGTTGACCAAGGTGTAGGTGTAGGTCCACTTTTCCAAACACTTTTACAGACCATCCAGTAGCTGTTAGCAAACTGCAAGAGCACCAGATTGGCTTGAGATTTTTCACCACATCGGGGTACACAATGGAAACTGTTGCACCTGTGTTAACTGTAATCAAGGTTGGCCTTTCTTGAATGAATCCGGTAACCATCCAAGCTTCCGCTATTTTCCTGGAAGTTTAGAAATTGTGTACTGTCTGGGAGCTTCATTCCTCCAGTTAGTCAGCACACACCCTGTTGTACTGACTACTGCTCGTTTCCCTGCTGCTGAACTCTGACCCGACAATCTTGTTTTAGATATCCAGGTTTCCCACATCTATAACACTTTGGTCTTCCATCCTTTCTTACTTTATTCTGTGACACCGCTCATTGGGTCTCTGTTCCTTGCTCTTCTTCTTCATCATCTATGTCGTTGTGATCTTTTAGCGCGCACTTTATGACTTCCCCAATCAATCACTGACTTGGAGGCCTCAAGTTGCAACCCATGTACCAGGGCGTCCGCACTACTCTGATGTGTTGCCATTCCTAACACTTGCTGTAGTTAATTATCTTGGTCACCATCAGTAAATGTCTGCATCGAAAACCTCGTTCGAAAATCTTCTAGCGCTTCAGGATAGGCCAGTCTAATTAGTCTGTCGATACTTGCTTCAAACTCTTGAAGAGTCTCCCCAGAATGCTGTCACTTTGATTTCAACTGAGGGCAGTACACATCTCGCAAATGTTTATCACCATACCATAATTCTAGAGCTTTTATCAATTCGGCATTGGTGTTCTGCCTGTCAGGTGGCACTTTCTGTACTAGTTCTGCCGCGGGTCCTTTTAATGTGAAAACGAGTGAAACTGCCTTGTCTTTCTCTGTACAATTATTTGTGCATACACCAGCTTCAAATTGGCAAAAGTACGTCGCCCAGTGCATGCTTCGATCAAAGGTTGGAGCCTTGACATCAACTGTCCCTACTGCAGGCAAAGTGACTCTCTCTTGTCTTATTTTCTGTGTCTTTATCATTGGTACAGTCTGTTCAGAAATTTGTTTTGATTGTATCTTCATGAACTGCTCAACTTAACTTTTAATTTGTTCTCTTATGTTTTCCATTGAGTTTTCTACTGCAGATATTTTATTTGACACAGATTTTTCTATGACAGATACTCTAGTAATTTGGTTATTAAGCTCACCTCATAATAGACCCAACTCTGCAGCGGTTTGTTCTTGCATCTGCTTTTGCTCCTGTATTAATGCTTTGATGTCTTCTGTTTCACGCTTCCATTCCTCTGCCTCCTGCTTACGTTCTTCATGTTGTCGTCCTTCACATTCCAAAATTGTGCTTTCTGCCATTCTTGTATTTCCAGCAGGAGGGTTTTGTCTCTCTTCCACTTTCTCATCTTGTCGTTTTTCTGCTTATTCTCATTCCCATCAGCGTTCTTTTGTCTCTTCCGTCTCTTGTTTTTATTCTAATTTTTGTTGTTCCTATGTCTGCCGCAGCAGCGCTTGGAAAGCTTCCATCATCTGACTGGCATCAATGTTAACCAATTAATTACAAATTACACTAGCCTTGTACAAATATCCACTGTTTCCACTGTTAACGGTTCTGTTGCACTTCTGATGCACTGTTACGACGGTCTACTGATCATCGTGGTACAGTGGAAAACAAAATACAAGAATGAAGTCCCTAAAAACCAGCTTTAATTATCACAATTAACAGTTTGTAATCAACAAGTTATTCAGCAAGATTATTCTCGCACAACAATTCAAGTTAACATCTCCACATAAATAATACTGTCAACTATAAAGAATTCCGCACTATAATCACTTTTCACTAATACAACCACTTGAAACGCACTGTGTAAATCGCCCAATGATAACTCGAACCTCACTTAAATAAATGGCCACTTAAACTCAACCTAAGCGTCGCTGAATCGTTATATTTATACCCCATATTTATATATGAGATTCCAGAATAATTCATAATACGTGTCAGCACTACTAGAAAACACTAGAGCGTAATTGCTTGCGGCCTTGAAGCAGTGCATGCAGACTGGTGAGTCTGAAACAGCCTTGTTAATGCATGTTAAGAATCGCGTATGCACACAACATTACAGCTGGTTCTTCTTGGATAGCCAAGAAACATGTAGACATTCTGTAATGACGTAACAACATATTTTTTTTATTTTTGTTTCTTAATCTCCCTGTTCCCACTGATGGTGTATATTATTGAATATGCACACCGTTCTTACAGATGATTTTATGCATATTTCAAACTAGTCTATAAAACACTGGATGAAGCAACATTTTGATTAACCCAAAAGACCTCTCACAAACTCATGAAGTTTCTAATTACTCTCAGAACTCTCAAATAGAATATACTGTTTCTGTGTAGAAGGTTTGAGTATGCACACAATTTTTGTGTATTTGGTATTATAAAAATTTGTATTTTTGTTTTAATTCTTATTTAAACTTTGTTTTTAATAGTTCTACCAGTTGACCTAACTTGTACGTTGTGTAATTTGTGAACAATCATAGCTTATCATTTTTGTAATTCTCTTTTTGAATAATGAGGAACTATGCCCTCCAATGAAATGAATTCTTTTATAATTCCTTAAACAAGAATGTTCCAATTTCCTCAGTTATAAATTTTGAAAAACACAATTATAATGTTGCCAAGATTTTGTGATGTGTAGTTTGATGGGCAAAAATGTAGTGTTGTAGATTACACAATTGTAAAGATAAACTAGAACCTGTAAAAATAACCATACAAACAGTATAGTGAACATTATCACAGCCAATAATTGTAACGGTACAAACCGATGAGCATATACAATCAAAAGTTTTATTTAACAAGAGTATATCTTTGGTAACCGACTGTAGCTCCGTGTAAGGCACAGCGTGGTACAGGAATGCAGACTATCAACGAGGGTGCGCATTCACGCATATGCGCGCACGCCTGGACCAACTTTCCCAGCATAAAAAACACGTGCATACATACCAGCGCCGCACCTATGATGGGAACAAAGCAATACAGAGTACACGTTGACGGCGACGCCTAATGCCTAAATTTAATGTCTTTTTAACGTTAAACGAAGTTTTAAAGTTAAACGAAGTAAACAGTGTCAGTGACGACAGAAGTGAACGGGAAATACAAGTGATAGTGGACAAAGGAATGCACGTGCAGGTAAAACGTAAAAGCAATCAATTCGAATCAAAATGAAATAACGGTAATAAAAGAGCTCGATACAAAGGGGGTAAAAGGTATATATTTAAGGGGAGAAATCATTAATAAAAGTACTGGTTACTAGAAAATAATTAGTTGATAAAACTTGTGTTTAAACAAATTCATGTTGTTTTAGTTGTATTTAATAAAATAAAATCAAGTTTGTTTAGGGATATAAATATGTGTTAGCGTAGTTATTTCGTCGTTACCATTTCCTAGTGTTCTGTGCTGAAAAATTCGTCTAACGTTTCCGGGAATCTTCTGAATTGGGGGGAAGTCAGATGGCAAAATTGTCCAGTTTTAATTAAGGTAGAGTATAAAGGTTTCCATATCTGTCCTGCAAAGATATTGGTGGCGACTCTGAACTTCTGTTGGAATTTATAAAAAGGTAAGTCAGCAAGAAAAGTTTGCAGGTAAGGTTCTGGCAGTTTTTATTTTATTTATTTATTTATTTATAATTTGGGTGTAACTTAACATAATAATATACAAGCATTTACATCTGGTAAAACAGAGTTCTTTCTAAAGAAGGAGTTGAATAAAAAAACAATGCAGTAACTATATTAAGACTGCAGTAGTTACTGACTGAAAGATGTATAAACAATTTCAAAATATGTGTTAATTGTTAAACAATGTACCTGCATCAATTATTACCATTGTTTATTGTTGATTGCCAGCATGTTTCACATGTGCATGGAAGGCATAGGACTTGGAATTAACCTGCAGTAAAGCCCTGCTAATTCCGACTTAACAGGACTAGATCCAGTCTGAATAAATGAAAATCCTGAAAAATGGAAATGGCACAAAAATATGGTGCAGGGATGGCACCATATGATGTTCTGCTGTAGGGAGTGGTAATAAGAGTGAATTTAAAAAAAAAATACACACCTTTTTAACAGAGGTGCCAATAAGGTCTCTGCAGACCCCATGCCACAGGGTACCCCAGTTTCTAGGGTGCCCCAGGCTTAAAGTAGGCCCATTTGCATAAAAATAAAACAGGAATGTTTTTACTAACATTGAAAAATGACATAATTTGACAACTATGCAAAATGCCCATTCTTCTTATAAGAAATTGATTTTCTAAGCGGATCTTTTTTTAATATCTTTTTGTGATGGATACAACATATATTTATTTACCCAAAACGGTAAACTCATATAAAAATTTTTAGGCAACTCGAGTCCCATCTTCCTCCTCTTTATTAGCTGCACTAAAGCAGGGCCCCATTTGTTTCCACAAGGTAACATCCCGTCTATTATTTTGTATCATTACTGGAGCAGTTACTACATTTGAGTGATCTCTTTCTCTCTGCAATGTGAAGTGAGGGGTGGGAAGGATTATGAAAGTGCATGATTGTGTGACTGTATGAGTACATTATGTTCATGAAGGCAATGAGTCATGCTTGTAATCCTCTTTTAACTCAGGACCTGTTCACAGTGGATCCAACATCCACTGTGCAATAAGACAGTCTTACACGTTTCCTCTTATTAATAGTATTATGTTTGGTAATGCTGTAAATTGAATAGGTCTCGTTCAGCCATCTTTTGCTCTCTCTCACATGTGTAGTTTGTTTACGCTTTTCAATTTCACATTTCTTTCAGGGTAAAGACTTCAATCCAATCGTCTTTTGGATTCACAAGCGATTTGCACATTTATGTGCAGTGTGTTCGGATCAACACATTTATAATGCCGTCCTGAGTTAATGCTTGGCTGTTAGCACATTTCAGAGAAGAAGTGGTAATATTGTTCTTTTTAAATTATGGCTGGTAAACATCATTACTTGAGTGGGTCGCAGAAAAGAAAGCTGCAAAAGCACAGGTCTAAATCACCTAAAAGACTAGCAACAGTGAATAAGTTCTTCAAAAAACCCAATACTACAGAACTATCAGAGTTCGCTAAATCTGAAGCTGAATCTGGAACAGGACCTGGACCCAGTAAGCCGAGTCACCCAAGATCCTCAAAGAAGACGACAGAACAGAAAAACATGTTTATGAAAATGCTCCCAACTGCTGTTGAAAAAATAATGTTGAGGAGTTTACATCAGAACTGAATATCAGCCAGACAGGTATTGGCATGTTCCCCAAGTGTTTAACTGCAGAAGCAAAATACTTTATTTTAGCTTCATAACCCCCTAAGCCTCTGGGTCCTTATCTGAAAGATTTAAAATCTAACAGTTCATTTAGTTTAGAATATTATACTTATAAGACCAAAGCAGGACAAAATGTTGATAGGTATTGGCTGTGCTAGTCTCAAAACTGGACACTGTTTATTGTGAACCATCTTGGCTTTTCAGTGAATGCAGCAAAGCAAAAAACTGCCATAATGGGTATGTTCTTGACTGGAAAGGTATCAGCAAAAGATTAAAAGATTAGAACAACAAAAAATGCATACAATTCCAGAAGACCACCGAAAGAGGAACATCGACAAAAGTTCCTGTAAATACCACTTATATATGTAAATGAATCATTTGTGGGTTTTTAGAAATTATCGATCCAAGGAGCAAAGGATTTGAGTGTAAATTTTTATAAATTCTAAACAAAAAAGGGATAGATATAAACAAATGTTGAGGTCAAGGATATGGTAGAGGATCAACCATGAGTGTGCAGTATAGTGATTCATAGAAGAGGATAAAGAATATTGTGCCAAATCCTAACTTTGTGCATTGCACAGCCCAAAACTTGACCTCATTTTGAATGACTACTAAACTCCTTGAGGGAAGCCATTTTATGACATCATTCAAGAGACATGCACTTTCTTCAGCAAAAGTTTACCATGATGGCAAAAACTGAACCAAGTATTGCAAGAAGATGTCATAAAGAAAAAGTTAACTCTGCAGAAAATATGCTCCACACGATTGCCTTGTAGCACTCAGTTCGCATTATATCAAAAATTGTACAAAGTGAGTCAGCTGATCTTGACAAAGCTTGCAATTTTTTTAAATCATGCTTGTGATGAATTAGAAACTGTATGATCGCACTTTCCTGAATCCTTAGTTGAGGGAAGAAGTTTGGCCAAGTCCTAGACTATTACAACTGACCTTCCTAAGAAATGTGAGAATAAAAAAATGAAACCTTGATTGTATACAAAATAACTCTTCTCTTAAAATCACCATATTTATCAGATTTTTGCAGCTTGCTCTAAGTCTCTGTGTTTGGATGCATAAATATCGCATAAAAAGTAAGTAAACAAACTATTTCAGACAATATATTTATAATGAAATTACACACACACACATGAACATTCTTTATTCATAAGAAGTTAGAAAGCATGAAATGATGAACGATGTAAGTGATTGTTCACATTTTGTGAGAGCCATCCGTAAACTTTCACAATTTTTATGTCTCTCTCACACACGCACATGCAATAGGTGGAATTTGCATATAAAGTAGTAATTTAACTCTTAGCATATGATAGCATATTACAATGAAAATTTGTCTAAGTAAAGATTGCAAATTCAGCTATTGTATAATAGACAATAAGATACATGTCTTTGTTAGTTTAAGTTAATTTTTGACAATAAAAAAAATTACTAGTGTTGTGAAGTAGTGCAAAAATATGTGCAATAATTTTCATCCATCGTAAAGGAAAGTGAAATTATTTGTTATAAGCTTTATTAAAAAACACTCATAAACTTAAAGACAAAAGTACTCATATTTTTATATAATTAGAATATAAGAGAAAATTATTTTAAATTTGTAAAAAAAGGTCAACAGAGACAGTTCACATTTTATTTTGTTATCAGAAACAATATTAAATTATTAGTGCAATTAAAAAAACTTTAATAAATCCAAAGCATTCCGCATTCCAATATTTGATAACCAACTAATTATTCTATGCGACCTTTGTACATCGCAATATATATGTATACATACATGTATACATATATATATATATATATATATATATATATAATTTTCTATGTAAGTAACTCGATGTTTCTTGCAGTAATTATATAATTTGTGATGTTTTCTATTTGTTTCTTCTGCAAGTAGTATAATTTTGTATATTCTTTTTTTTATAAATAAAAAGAATATACAAAATTATACATCACAAATTATATATATATATATATTTATATTGAGTAAAAAAAAAGTTTAACAATTTGTAAGTGGCACATGATTTATTATTTTTTATTTAGTTCAAAACAAAACTAACTTCACATAGATTCCACAATCTTGATTAATTTTATTACAATAAAGGTTTCTTATTAGCATTTAAGGTTTCTTAAATATGTTCAGTATTCAGTACATATACTTAAACAGTATTAATATTCAGTATTTTTTATTTTTTATTCAGCACCAAATGAAGCTTATCTCAGAGAACATCTTGGAAAAACTTTAGTGACTGCTTTAAGTGAAGTTGCATACAAACGTCCTGCTGACCCTATTCATTATTTATCTCAGTTCTTGTATAAACAATGTTGTAATCTTCAAGCCAGGCAAACATATGATGATGAGAAAGAAAATCTGATGCTTCTAAGAGAACATAATCATTATAAGCAACAGGTGGACAAACACTTTGTCTGTACGAACAGATTCTAAAATGAAATATCTAGACAATAAACATAAAGCTAATTACATTATAAATTACAGTGAAACTTCGATTAACCGGCAGGGTCGGGACTGAGACCGTGACGGTTAATCGAATAGACGGATAACAGCAAAACCTTAAACAACAACCCACCCCCATCCATTGCATATGAACGAATGATAAAAAATGCACGTTTATGAACTGGAAATACACTTTACATACAGTACATGTATTTTATTTTACAAAAACAAACAATATACAATTTACACTAAGTACAGTATATGTAATACAACACATGTACTGTACATATTGTTACATGAACTTACGCTCTAGACGTACATACATATTGTAATGGGTCTAAATTTACCTAAATATTATTATGTAATTTTATAAATTCTATAACATGTAAAGATGAGGCCCCTTTGAGGTGAAGCGATAGCCAGTAAATATTTTCATGACCATCTATGGTTATGCAGCAAAAGACGAAAATCTATTTATAGCCAGTGATTAATTCCACCAGTACGTTGTTGATGAGAAACAGTTAATTACGAGTTAAAAAGGTGATACCAAACTCAGCGGAACGTTATAGTACTGAGGACGAGACAAATAGCGGGGAGCGGAGAGAACCAGCTTAGAGATGAACCAAACGGAAATTTGTAACACTGAACGCCAGTCGACCACCATCTTTTGCACTGTGCAGTAGCAATCGCAGGCGTCCGCATAAACAGCATAAGACGTAAATTGAACAATGTTAGTTTCAACCAGTTTTGGACTTTTCAAAAAGTATAAATAATGTATTAATCAGTGATAAATAAAATAAACAAACAGTTCAGCCGTAAGATATAAAACTGCAAACAACAGACAGTGTACACAATGGGAGACGTCCCGCAGGATGAAACCATACGCATCAACAGGAAAGTAGACATTTCAAAAAACAATTAAATACTGTAAATACTGGCTTTTACCTAAATTTTAAAGTTGAGATCAACAAAAAACCTAAAAGTATGTAAATGTGTATGATTGTGTGTGTGAAGAATATGCCTATAGGCCTAACAAGAAGTGTTGAGTTTGCATAATCTTTGATATACTTATTAGTATTTTGTAATAATTATTGGAAATCAGTTTTAATAAGTGTGTTCATGATCTTTTTTATGTTCTCAAAGGAAAATTAATAATGTTATATTTCACTTGATTTGCACATTATGTTATTTGTATTTGCCCACTGTACTCTGCCTAAGTACACTAAACGAATCCCTGGACTAAACATTACATATAATCATATTCATGTAATTATTAATAACCGATAAGACTTCAGTTGACGTCTGAAAAGGTACAAATTTTAATAGTCAATTACTGAGTAAGACTACAATATTCAAATTTTAAAATAGTCTGTCATTGTCTTTTGTTTCTTCGAGGCTCATGCTTTCTGAGCGGCAATGTTCCATACTTTACGTAGGAGAAGTATCTGTGTTGCGTTTGCCTCTTCTTGCCCCTCAAACCACTCAATGCATTTTGATAACATTGTTTCCAAATCTGGATGGCTTGACGTAGTTTTTTCATTCAAAATATAACACTCGTCTTCATCAATTTCTTCTTCTTCGTTGTCAATCACATTGGAAACAATTTCATCGTCGTTCAAAATGTCAAAGCCTCTGTCCAATTTGTCATATCCCAACCACTCTGTTACTTCTGCTGGCGTTATGTCTTCAGCATTCGGTACATTATTGCACAGTTGCACAATTTCGTCGACACTAACATTCCCAGTTTCCTTAGGTTCACCATAATTAGCTTCAGGCCAGAGTTTATTCCACCCATTTTTAAGATTTGACACTTGCAGATCATCCCATGCAGCAGCAACATTGAAAATTCTCTTATGCAGCATCTCTTATGTTGTACATTTTCCAAAACTCTTTTACAGACATTTCATCATCAGATGAAATCAAACTTCCAATAAAAGCTTTCCTATAACGACGTTTCGTGTTTTCGATTATGCCCTGGTCCATAGGCTGGATTAGTGGTGTTGTGTTTGCAGGAAGGAAAAGGCTTGTTATTTTGCCATCATCACTTTTAATTCCGCAAGTCGGATGTGGTGGAGCATTGTCCATTAGCAGCAATGCTTCCTGTGGTAACTGCATTTCAGCAAAATGAGTTCTAACTTGTGGCACAAACACTTTGTGGAACCAATCAGAAAAAATATCTTGAGATATCCAAGCACTCTTTTGAGCATAATAGGTAGCAGGCAATGCGTTCAAATTAAAATTTTTGAATGCACGAGGTGTTTTTGCTTTTCCAATCACAAGCAGGGGTAACCTGTGATTACCGGTGGGATTTGCACAAACCATTAAAGTGATCCGATCTTTTTGGACTTTAAAACCCGGGGCTGATGTCTCCGAAAGTGATGCCAATGTCTTTTGTGGTAAAGCTTTCCAATTGAGCCCGGTTTCATCACAATTGTACACTTGTTCCCTAACGAGGTTTAATTTGGCCACTTTCTCTTTAAATTGTTCTCTGTACTCGGCAATAACTGCGCTATTTGCACTAAGTTTTTCACCACTAATGTCTAGTTTCCAAATGCCATGGCGACACTTAAACTTATTGAGCCATCCTATGCTTGCTTTAAAACTAGGATCTCCATCAAGTTTTTTGTTCATTTCAACCGCCTTGGCCATTATTACAGGGCCTGAAAGTGGGATTCCTTTACTTCGTGCTTGTATAAACCATTGATACTTAACAGTGTCCAGTTGGTCATATTTTGCTGATTTCATGGTTTTATGAGTCTTAGGATCTCCATCAATGTTTTGCATTTTTGAAACTTGTTGTTCTATTTTTTCAGCATCGTGTTTAATGTCATTCACTGTGGTTCTTCCAACGCCGTAAATGAGAGTAATACTAGTGGGAGTTTCACCTTTTTTCAAACGTTTAATAATCTCAATTTTTACTGGTTGAGATCTAACACGACCCATTTACGCTTTTCAGCCATTTTTTAGCTGTTGCACAAAAACAAAAAAGAAAAGAAACCTTAACAACAAAACTTACTGGTGTGAATGTCACTATCGTATGCCGAAACAATTAAGCCACTACGCAACAAATAACGTACAGCATCGAGCACAACAGCTTCTCAGCCAAAACTGAAACTGACCACGTGTGCGATAGCTAGGCAGGCCAAGAACGTGACTCATCAATAGAACAATAGTGCGCCACTCCAGCGCCTCCGCCGCTCAGTAGTAAAGTATACTGCTCTACATCATAGTATAAAGTATACTCTATGTCATAGAGTACGGACTGACAGTTAACAGAAACTGATGGTTAAAAGAGTGACGGTTAACAGAAACCGACGGTTAATCGAAGTTTCACTGTATTCAGTTAAAATAGAGATCTTTTATAATGAAAGATATAATTTGATAAGTAATGCAAATGTTTAATATATAAAGGCAATAATATATTTAAGTATCAAGGATAAACATAACTTGAAAATTATACTTTTACATACACACAATATAATTGGCACTGCATGAAAGATAATGTGGCAGTGTGGCAGGGAATAAAAGACAATTGCCACACTGATTACAGACCAAACCCACCAGTTTTGAGGCTGCTCAACAAAGAGTACTCCCCATTAAGATAGTCGAAATGCCCCTTGAAACCAATCATTTTTTTGACTATGTAGGTATATTACAATTGTAAAAACATTACATTACACATGGTTCTTAGGTTCCCATCTACACGGGAGGGTGAAAAATTGATTTTTTCAATGTTTATTTTTTTCTCAATTTCTATGAAATGTAAAGTTTTCAAAACATTTGAACACATTTTTTGCACCAAAAACAATAAAACCAAAAAATTACGGGCCCCAAGGGATCATGGAATTGTTTTTTAAAAAATTAAGAAAGATAAATAATGCTATATCTCAAGTCCCAAAAAAGCTACAGGCATATTTTTTTTTTTAGAAAGTGTATTTTAACAAACTTTTTACACTAAAATTTTTCCAGATTTTTTCGAGTGGTGGGCCAACCTCAAAAACGCAAAAAACCACATTTTTCGGCTATTTTGAGGGGTTTTTGTTAGTCTGAAAGTAGCTAGTACTTTAAATAATATTAAAAATGTAAAATTTTATTATTTTCTTTCATAATATATAATACAAGGTGATCTTTTTTGAAATAAATAAATTCGAATTCGTGAATTTTTGTTATTTTTAAGTTTATTTTTATATTTAAATGAGCTACAATTTCCTAATATTACTCTTATGTGTGCACACATACACACTATATATATATATATATATATATATTATATACCTTTTTGATTAGATAGTTGTAAATTGGTTTAATTTTGAAGTTTATAATTGGTTTTAAATTAGTAGTGTTGTTGTCGTAGACTCTCACGTTGTCGTGTGGTTGTTTAGTATTTAATATAATTAATTAGTAATGGATAAATGGAAATTAACGTTCATGTTTAAAAGAGGGTTAAGATCACTAATAATTCGCTGTATTCACCTCCCCACTTACCATCCATGAATGTCTTCAATCTTCTCGATGGGCGATTCTATCTCACTGTAAATACATTTATAACACACAGATATTTCGTTTGAATATCGATAAATGCACATTAAATAAAATAACACTGATATTCAATTGTTAATTGAATATTCCAATATCAATCATTCGAATATTGCCGCCACCTTGTGAAATAATTGTTTCTAAAAAATAAGTTATTTACTTCTATTTGATAGAAATGAAGACTCTATATCCACTGGTAATAAATTGAGGTTTTTATTAACATTAGTGAAATTTAGTAAAAACTCCTTTAAAACAATTAATAATGATTTTTTAAAAACAACAACAAGTTAAATAAATACTGAGACTTCTTCAGCTCAAGGCTGGTAACACTGTTACAATGTACGATAATATGGTGAATTAGGTTATGTTCACTTTGGTCATTAGTATTACCAATTTTCGTGAATCCTTTGAACATACATAATACAAGATATAAATATGTGTTAATAAATAACAATATTTACTTATTTATTATAATTAAAAAGACAAAATTTAAAAATTATTAACCTCAATACGATAGTCAATACTATACAATAGTCAATAATAAAAAAATTAAGAAAGATAAATAATGCTAGATCTCAAGTCCCAAAAGAGCTACAGGCATATTTTTTTTTGTTAGAAAGTGTATTTTAACCAACTTTTTACACTAAAATTTTTCCAGATTTTTTCGAGTGGTGGGCCAACCTCAAAAACGCAAAAAACCACATTTTTCGGCTATTTTGAGGGGTTTTTGTTAGTCTGAAAGTAGCTAGTACTTTAAATAATATTAAACTATCGTATGGTCGGCTTGTGCCTTGTGAAGCTAAGATCCGTAAACACGTGCTTTTAACTTTGCACTATTAAAACAATATTACTGGTTTACTTATTATTATTATGAACTGGAATGAGAAAAAAATTGAAAAAACTCTTATTATTGATTCCATTTATAAAAATCATTTAAGACAGAAGTGATTCTCTATGACAAACAAATACGTTTTGGTTATAGGTTAGTTTACCTAGATGAGAGTAAGTTATAAGGTAGACTAGTTAATATCATATAAAAATCTTAATACTATTTTTTACAAACACTTTATTTATTAGTAATAGGATGTAGAATTAGCAGTAATGATAGTTCTCGCATAATAAGTTATTATTTTTCAAGACTGCCGAAATCATAGTCAAATAAGCGACTATATTTACAAGTAATGGTGTGCGGTATATAATATTGATTCCGCTTTTATTTATTATTCTTTAAATATAAAAATATAACATCTTTTATTTAATTATCGTCATTAAGTTGGACGAAAACTTTATTCATTTCATTCTGATAATTATTCATCGTTATCAGTGATGCACTCAAGCGTGTTTACTTGACTAGTGCAGTCAACAATAATTTTCGTTCAACTAACGAGAATTATTTTATCAATATGTTTTAAAATTGTTAATGTATAATACTCCCTGTTTCCTTCACATAACATGACCTTTATTATACACTGGTCATGTCTTTTGTTTCACTATCCACTCACTACACTGTCACACGATAATAGGGTGTTCAGTATAGGTTATATATGACTACGTTACTAGGGGACGCGCACATTTTAAAAATATGTCTTGACGACTGTCACACGCTCCTCTCGCTTCGGGTGTTGAAAGACAATTAATTCATCTCGCTAAAGCGTCTCTTTTCGTCTGGTGAAATCGAGTCATTCTGTTGGTTTAGAAGGTCATACTCTCTACCCCAAAGGTCTTGGTTAAACAAATATTTTAATTTCATAGCGTCTCTGCTTCGGGTTGGAGATTATTTATAACGTGTACATTGACATTCGAAAATGATCGAAAATCTTATAATGGTCATAAGTTTCTTATTATTAGTCAGATCGTCATTTGGATAGTGGCATTAAATTGCGGACACTTGCGTCTTTATTTTAAGTCCAAACAAGTAATAATTCCGTCCATTAATAATTCACTTCACTTTCTTCAAACCTCATATAATGGTTCTTAACACAAATAAGTCCTTTTCACTATATTTTGTTGTAATTACATCTTAATACTTATGCTTAAACATTTTGAGTCCATTTCTCATCTATGCTAATACATAATATTAATATATTTACAGTTTAAACAAAATGTACTAATGGCGTATAAGCCAACTATGTCCGATTGTTTATATTTACTTATATCACTATTATCCCTTATTCTACTACATATTTTTTGTACTATAACATTATTAGGTATATTTATATACATTTGCTAATACTTTATTTTGATTTCTTGGATTTCGTTGTCCATGACGTGTCCGTTACTTAACTAAATATCACTATAATATTGACGACTCACTGTTCAAATTGCAGTAAATTCTACATAGGCCAGACAGGACGTAGCTTCAAACAGAGATACATTGAACACACAAAAGCACTCCACACCACTACAGAATCTACCTTCGCAAACCACCTCATTGAAGCAAACCACACATATAAAAACATCGACAATAACATGAACATACTACACGTACACACAAAAGGCCGAAAACTAGACACTCTAGAACAATTAGAAATATACAAACACACAAAAACAAATAAAAACGACATCCTAAACGAACAGACACAATTCAAATCGCACGCATTATTCGAACACATCTCACCACACACACACAGCTTCAATCTTTCGAAACACTTTCTCGTCGCCAACAACAAGACGAGCAGCGCTACTAACGACAGCCTCTGATGAAGCCTTCTATAGGTGAAAGCCGGTTTAGGCTGTAAGGTAAAACTTTACGTTTTTACTTATAAAAAACTTTGTGTTCCGAGTCGTCAATATTATAGTGATATTTACTTTATTTTGGTAAAATGTTATTTTGTTTACATATATAGTATGGTTCAAAATACATTATGCTCTCATCTCGCCATTTTGTCACTCTTATTTAGTTATTTTACCACATATTAGATACATTGTTAATAATCAAAATTGTGTACAAATGTTGTACATGGTTAGTTTAGTGGATTCACTAACTTTTTGTTATCTGAAATCTCTTTAAGTTCTTGTATGGTGGTTGTTTACACCTATTCCTATGATTGCAGTTAGTTAGTTTATTAAATTCCAGTCATTAAATTATTTGTATAATACTTGTGAGGTGTTCTCATAGTAGTATTGAACATTCCTCTAACTACTGGTAACATTTTTTATATTCTCTTTACAAGTTTTGTCAATGTTTTTTGACTAACTCTATTGTCACACTGTGGTTCTGTCTAATTGGTTTATTGTTATTATATTTAATCTGACTCATTAGTTGTGTCCTTCAGTTCATATGGTATTCATTGTTTTGTATATTTATTCTTATTTGGTCTCTATTTGAAACAAATATTGATAATTACTTTGTTTAATTATTGCATATGGTTCTATGTTGTAGGTCCAGTTCATGTGAGGTTATGTGTCATTTGTTTGACAACAATATGCTTCATAGTTTTTACAGTATTCATCTCAAATACTGTCATGTCATTATGGCATGTTACTACAATGGTTTATTATTATGTTTTACACATTTTGTACACATTTTACACTATATGTTTATACAATAATACTGGGTTTCTTAGTCTAATTATGTTACATATTTTGGTGGGTTGTATCTAGGCTTTGGTACATTGACTTGTTTATATTCAACAAATTAGTTTATTCACTACTTATTTGTCTTGACATTCATCTACATTTTGTCCTGTGTTGCTACGACATTCAGGCACATTTCATATCAAGGATTACAAAGCTTTTATTATTGATCTCTATGAACAATTAATTCACCTTTCTGTATCATATATTTGATGGTCTTACTGATTATATCTGTGGTTTTACAATCTTGGATTAAACTTGGTACACTAATTGTTTGTGCATTTCACTTGTTAATCGTTGATTCTTTCACTTATAAATGGTTATTCACTTCCCTCCGTTATAAACACTTCACTAATATTGTCTGTGCTGTTTACTTGGGGTAAATGTTATTATATCAATCTATTCATGTTTTACGTACCGAGTCACTTTATGGTTAATATAATTAAATTACCTTATTCAGTCCACCTTAGTGACACTAGCTGCTGTCGTTTAATGACGCGTTTCGGGATAAAATCCCATCTTCAGATACACAATAATCAAAACATAAATGTATACCACAATTTGTGGTTTGTCATAATTTAAAATATTTAAAATCTTTTAAATAAAATATATATAAATAAAAAAAGTAACAACTGAATCGCTCGGAGCGCTCGCATGCATGCACGCTGTACTACGACTTCCTCACGACTGGCTATACTTACCATTCAACCGTATAGCAGTGTCAAACAGGTTATTAGAACCGAAGTTCATTTGATCATTTAATATGTTATTTTTGGTCATTGCGTTTTTTGTAGCTTTCTATATTTCGAACTCCTCTAGACTATCCATTAATTTACCCATCTTGCAAGTATGCAACGCCACGAAATTGTTTTCGAAACTAGTATAACTATGATCTTTTTCTATTAAATGTTGTGCAAAACTGGAATTATTATTATTTGTTTTTGGAATGTGCTCTAAAAATCTTGTATAAAAATCTCTGCCGGATTGGCCGATGTAGAATGCTGCACAATTATCGCATTTAATTTTATAGACTCCTGATTTATTTTTTAAAGGAATATTTATTTTAGTTTTGAAAAAATTTTTTAAATTATTACAGGTTTTGAATGAAATAGTATATCCTTTACTTTTAAAAACAGATTTTAAAATATTTGGCAACAAGCCAGTATAATTAGCTGAAATGAATTTTTTATGTTTTTTATTATGTTGGTTAATAATATTGGTATTTTTATTTTCTAAACGTTTTTTATGTTTCATTATCATTCTATCAACTATTAATGGCCTGTAACCATTATTTAGAGCTATTTGTTTTATAATATTTACTTCTTGATCATAGTCTTCGTTATTAAGGGGAACACAAAGTAATCTGTCAATAAAGCTGTTAAATGCAGCCATTTTTTGGGCTGGAGGATGAAATGACTTAGCATGTATAACCGTATCTGTGCATGTGTGCTTTCTGTATATTTCCTGGATCTCACCATAACAAATAACGGTATTGAACTGACATACAAAATATACAGAAAGCACACATGCACAGATACGGTTATACATGCTAAGTCATTTCATCCTCCAGCCCAAAAAATGGCTGCATTTAACAGCTTTATTGACAGATTACTTTGTGTTCCCCTTAATAACGAAGACTATGATCAAGAAGTAAATATTATAAAACAAATAGCTCTAAATAATGGTTACAGGCCATTAATAGTTGATAGAATGATAATGAAACATAAAAAACGTTTAGAAAATAAAAATACCAATATTATTAACCAACATAATAAAAAACATAAAAACTTCATTTCAGCTAATTATACTGGCTTGTTGCCAAATATTTTAAAATCTGTTTTTAAAAGTAAAAGATATACTATTTCATTCAAAACCTGTAATAATTTAAAAAATTTTTTCAAAACTAAAATAAATATTCCTTTATAAAATAAATCAGGAGTCTATAAAATTAAATGCGATATTTGTGCAGCATTCTACATCGGCCAATCCGGCAGAGATTTTTATACAAGATTTTTAGAGCACATTCCAAAAACAAATAATAATAATTCCAGTTTTGCACAACATTTAATAGAAAAAGATCATAGTTATACTAGTTTCGAAAACAATTTCGTGGCGTTGCATACTTGCAAGATGGGTAAATTAATGGATAGTCTAGAGGAGTTCGAAATATACAAAGCTACAAAAAACGCAATGACCAAAAATAACATATTAAATGATCAAATGAACTTCGGTTCTAATAACCTGTTTGACACTGCTATATGGTTGAATGATAAGTATAGCCAGTCGTGAGGAAGTCGTAGTACAGCGTGCATGCATGCAAGCGCTCCGAGCGATTCAGTTGTTACGTTTTTTTTATTTATATATATTTTATTTAAAAGATTTTAAATATTTTAAATTATGACAAACCACAAATTGTGGTATACATTTATGTTTTGATTATTGTGTATCTGAAGATGGGATTTTATCCCGAAACGCGTCATTAAACGACAGCAGCTAGTGTCACTAAGGTGGACCGAATAAGGTAATTTAGTTATTATATCAGTTGTTGTTACACTTATACTAAGTATTCACTGTCATTGTTTGTGATCACTTATTGATGCTCAACACCCGGTTTTTTATTATTAATAGTCCGATAATCGTTATACTTATTCTGGTCACTACATTGATTGTGATGCTTTCCATATTTTGTGAATGTTGATGTCTTGTACTGGTCATACATAATCTTCATTCTTCATGGTACATTTCTTCCTCTTCTTCTTCTTCTGGTTAATTGTTTGTCATTTTTGGTGCTTTTCTTGGTTACACATTATTTGCAATAATTCATGTTCACTGAATATAGTCATATTCTTCCACATTTTTATTCATTATTATGATAGTCATTGTCCTATATTTATTTCATTATTATAACAAATTAGTCTGTTTTTTCACTATGGTGATTGTATTTGACATGTCTCTTTCTTATGATGATAATCACTTTTGGCATATCCCCTCACTATTTTGATCTATTGGGCCAGGATGCTAACGTATTATATTGACTCATGGTATTTTCTCTTTCTTCTTAATACTCGATGATATATTCTTATTACTCTTCTTTCTTCTTTGTTGGGTTGTTTTAATATTATTTATTTGTAGATACACTTTTTGATTTTCATTCTCCTGTTCCTTCTTCCATGCTTGATGAAATATGTTCATGTTATTCTTCTATTTGACGTATTAGACCTTTTTTATGTAACTGTTATTTTGGTACGTTACAATATATATATATATATATATATATATATATATATATATTGTAACGTAACAGATTTGAGGTCCCCCACGTTACATAAAAAATGAAGTAACTATGGTCAAGAACCATACTCCAATATTAAGGTTACTCAGTAATTAGTACATCTGAGATGTACATAAATTTAAAAGATGTAATAAATAACATGGATTGTAAAATATAAACATTGTATCAAATGGGAGGAGTTTAATATGTAATAATGAAGTGTAAAATACTATTCCAATTAATGTTTAATGTGGTGCAAATTGTACTTGTTGTTATGCTGTAGCATGGTAGTGTTTACAGGATGTTTATTTTATGTTTTGTGGATAGTAAGAGGGAAACTGTTGTTTTATAGAAGTACTTAGTCAGTGGTACTCCTTTCATTTTTGTTAAAATTGTCTTTAGACAATTAAGTATAAATACCTGTGTTAGGTATTATATTATGTTAAATGTATTGACTAAAATTGATTAATGAAGTTGTTTTGAATTAATGTTTGTAAACTTGGCCAGTATGGCAATAAGTGTTTGAAAGTTGACAAGTAGTTCTTATAATTATGTTGTAAAATAATGAAAGGTTCCAGGATGAATTAATTAATAGAATAAATTAAAAACCAGGAAATATAAATTAATGTAAGTAGCCATAAACCAGTGACTATTTGTACAGTAGGTCAGGTAAAGAAAATTAAGTTAAAAACAAAATTATTATAACAGTTGTAAGAAAACCTATAGGCCTAAATTTAATATTTGTAAAAGGAAATTGATACCTTTTTAATAAGTCCAGTCCAATGAAACTATAGTAAAACATATACGGTTTAATAAGGTAGATTGGGTGAGAGTTGTAGGTAATTTGGTATAATTCCAAGCATGGAGTATTTTATTAAAAAAGAGTAGTAATATTTTATAATTCTGGCTCTAGGATATCAAATATTATCCAATGACAGAAAGTAGTGGTTGTTAGGGTAACTAAAATGTAAAAAATCTTGTTGATTTTCAAGGATTCGATTGTTATATGCTATTGAGTTCAGATGAGGAGACACTTTTAAAAAGAATGACACAAATTAAAAAAAAAAAGAGTCTAAATTAATAAATTAAAGTCGAAACTAATCCTACAATACAAACTGATGAATAATAAAATAAATTAGACTTCAAAATTATAACCAAATACCTTTAAAAAGGTCGAGAAATTCTTACTTCACTCCTCAAGATAATTCCGTTGGATTTAGTATTAAACCCGATTTCCCATCTAACCAGGAGACTAATTGAGGGAAGCAAAGGGCCTAAATTAATGGAATTATAGAAAAATATACAAGGACCTTGTTTCTGAAGAAATAACCGTCACTTTCAAGAAGAAGTTATAATACGACTCCATTTCCAACGAGACCGACTACCGCGGGAATCGTAAGAGAAAAACGAAGATCAGAAGAGTTCCAGGGGCTTTCCAGTACATCACACCACCAATTTTATTAAGAATCGGAACACTTTTTCTGGATGGAAGTCAAATTGTAATCTTCAACTGTTTACAGAAATACAATGCCGCCTTGAGAGTCATCAAACCCAGTAACACAAGCTTATTTTTAATTTTAATATAGTAAGAACTAATAACATTCTGTAATACTAAGTAACCTTAATTTTGCATTACCTGGCCTTACTAATCGTTAAAAGAATCACACGTACCCTGGGATAAGAGATATTTAATATTATATTTAATTTGTATAAATTAAAAGGAACCTGGTCAACTGAACAATCGATCTATCATTGCATAATCGATATCATGCTATTATCATCTTGAAGAGAACTGTTAGTTTGAATTAAAGTACAAAATCAATAAAGAATCTTACTTGTATATGATGATGTTTTATGTTATTGTAGAATAGGTATTACATGTTGTGGGTGGAGTAATTTACAGGTAAAAGGGTGATTAAAATCCGGTGAACCAGTTAACCTAGACGCAAGCCAATTACGAATAACAGCGCTAATTGTCAACAGCTGGTGGAACGTGAGATTGCCGAACTAGCGTGTTTCCTGTACAATTTTTGAATTGAATTACACAATACAGAGTGACTAGGGTTGGCGAGAATTCTTAATTCATTAAGTCAATACATGAAGTATATCATTGATATTGCGTAAACATTGAATAATTAGGTAAACCTGTATTATAGTATACCTAAAGGTTATAATAACATAATAACAAATATATTTGCCTATTAAATTTGAGATACAGGAGGTCACCTACAAGACTATATAATTAATAACGTAATAAACTAATTTATTACAAATTGGCGCAAACCAACGTGGATCTTGATTAAACCCCAGTACACTTTGAAACACACAATTTATTACAAATTGCCGCCTTCAACGTGGGGCTTGACGTTGATACACGGGAGTCTCATATAAGTAAATAAACCCTTAACAACAGTAAATATCTTATTACAAATTGATGAACCCAACAGTGGGGCTTTCAAACATCCTCGAATATAATTAATAAAGTAAAAAAAATAATTTATTACAATATATATATATATACATATATTTAAAAATTAAAAACACAGATATAAAAATAGCATACAAAACTAATAAAAATAATTTACAAAAACTAAATAGCCCACACAACAAAGATAATACAACAACTAACGGTATATACAAAATTGAATGCCAAGATTGCAATAAATGTTACATAGGACAAACAAAAAAACAGCTGAAAAAACGTTATTTTGAACACCTAAACACATACAAAAAACTAGAAATATATAAATCCAATTTAGCCACACATGCAATAAACACAGGACATGAATTCCCAGACAAAACCAATGTAACACTAATAAAACATATACCACACAAAGGCACCATAATGAACATTTGGGAAAATTTACAAATATACAAACATAAAACACAAAACAAACTAATACCAGAACAAATACAAATCAATACAAAACATGACACAATATTCAAAGCACTCAACATCGAAAATACACAAAATACAAAAACATATACCACAACCACACACAATAATACAACTTTAAAAGACCAAAGACCAACAAACAACCTTAATAACATCCAGCAGCCAACACACAAATACTTCACCAGAAACACTACAATCACATACACTACAATCACACACAATAAAACCAATTTGAAGTACCAGAAGCCAACAGGAAGGCCACAATAATAATAGTCAACCAACAACACATATGTACTTCACCAAAAACAAAAACCGGAAGGCTGAGGATGGGTACAAGATGGTACCCGAAACATGTTCCTAAAAGGAAAAAAAAAGGTATATCTTGGAGTAAATTTATTTATAAATATTAAATGTAATGTGTGTGTGTGTGTGTGTGTGTGTTATGTAGATTATAAAAATTCCAATCCGGTATTTATTCCTAAACATTCAAAAACATTTTTTGGAATACAGCAGTTGCAATACAGCTGTTGGAGCATACGTAAACACACACAAAACTGTTAAATATAGACTGGTTTCTCTCTGCCCAGTGGTGTGAGTGACCAGGGTTGCGGGTTGCGGTTGTGGGCAGTATAGCAACCGTTCAATTTTCGCATGCGCAGATGACTTTTCAGCATTTGAAAAAGAAACGGGCAATATTTAAACTACCATTTTCAAGATATGTACTGATGAGAGAAAAGTTGAAGTAAATACTATTTTTTTAATGTAAATTATAGATAAAAAAGCTATATATATTATAAAAATTAATTCAACATTAACATAGTCGATACACATAATTTTGAATTTTTAAGGTTTTTCTGCAAATATATCAAGGTCAAAAAATTGTTTTTTATATAGCTTTGATAGGAATAAATTATCCTATTCTTATCGTATTATTGTATATATTTACAAAATGTCTGCAAACGAATAAAGATGAGAAACATTTCTACACAAATTTTAAAACTACAATGGACTAAGTACATGTTACTACTTTTAGGTGTCATTTTTCAAATTTTACTGGACGTTTTCTTAAAAAATAGTATAATCTATATATAATTATAAATATTAATATTTATATTCAGAGGCGAATCCTCAGGGCAAGCAAGACAAGCAGTGCTTGCCGAAAGAAAATCAGGCGAAAGTAAATAAATGATTACGTCTATGTAACCAAAATATTTTTTTTTTGTCACCAAATATTATTTCACACAAACAAGTGCATACGTGAATATTTGTTAATGATTTTCTAGCACTGGAGTTTTATGTACATGTACTTATATTGTGCTTAGAGCCGATGCTTGCCTTACCCATCAGGTCAGGAATATCACCACCGATTCAAAATACTAAATGTTATAAACAAAATATAATTATTTCACTACGACTCGGAACAAAACTTTTTAAAAAATTAAAAAAAATTTTTTTTTAAAAAGTTTTGTGTTCCGAGTCGTAGTGAAATAATTATATTTAGTTAAGTAACGGACACGTCATGGACAACGAAATCCAAGAATTATAAACAAATGCGAACCGAATATTTGATGACGATTTCATCATACTTATTTAATGTTGTTGTCTGAGCTTTTAAGCCCTTAACAGTTCCACATTACAATTGTTTAATGTACTTCATTTGTGATTATTATCATAAATATCCTGCTTTCTCAGGGTCATGCGTAACTAAAAAAACCTATAAATCAATTTTTTAATCAAAAATATGAAAAAAGAATGTAAAAGTACCGTTTTACATGTGAAATGTCCTGGATACTCTCATTTCACTAATTTATTACTATATGTAGTTATAAATATAAATATTTGTATTTATAATTATATATAGATTATATTATTTTTTAAGAAAACGTCCATTAAAATTTGAAAAATGACACCTAAAAGTAGGAACATCTATTCAGTCCATTGTAGTTTTAAAAATTCATGTAGAAATGTTTCTCATCTTTATTCGTTCGTAGACATTTTGTAAATATGTACAATAATACGATAACAATAGCATAATTTATTCCTATCAAAGCTATATGACAAACAATTTTCTAACCTTGATACATTTGCCTAAAACCTTAAAAAATCAAAATTATGTGTATCGACTGCCCGCAGATTTTCGACAACCCTGGTCACACCACTGGGCAGAGAGAAACCAGTCTGCATTTAACCGCTTTGTGTGTGTTCACGTGTAGATGTCGCATCTCAGGCATACTGCTGTATGCCCCAACAGCTGTATTGCAACTGCTGTATTTCAAAAAATGTTTTTGAATTTTTAGGAATAAATACCGGATTGGAATTTTTATAATTTTTTATAACACACACACACACACACACATATATTGTAATATACGTTCTGTATGTTTCTTAAGCCACACGTTGTAGGCATCAATTGTGTAAGAAACGTAACCTGTGTCCGTATTTTTCTTACAAATTCGTTGAAATTATTTAATTGGAAATAAATTAATTATTTGTTGAATTATTCTTATTTAGTTTTATTTTATTTTATTTAGTGTAGTTTGGTTAATAAAACAAGGATTATCAAGCAAAAACAGGCTGTCGCTGAGTTTATGGTTTTGAAAATGTTGCCAAAAATAATTTTCTTAATAATTAAAAATAGATTGTGTGGGTTCTTCACAATCAATTGGTGATTCGACTCAGTTTTATAGGTTACCTGGTCTCTTCTATTAATTGTTTGATGTTCGTTACTCTTAAAGTTATTTCTTTAATTTACTAAACAAATCAATTTATTTGATGATTTTTAAACTCAGGGTAAGTTCAACAGTTCGTGAATCGAACGGAATAGTAACCGTATCAACTCGCTCACCAAGCTCGACTCGAAAAAAATACAATGTTAAAAATGAAATACAATATTACTTTTTATATCAGGTCGTGGATACTTTGAGCTGCTAAGAAAAATCAGAAAATGCTTACAGATAAAATACAATACATAAAAATTAGTTAATTAACCTTCTTAATAAATAATACAATTTAAATAGTATTAATTTAAAAGTATTACAATTCTGTGTTTTGTTCCAATGTCACTCGAAATGGTGGCAATTGTTTTTTAACAAAATGCCCGTCGGCCAGCGTCTATGCGTACCGAAATCTGCTTTACCCATTTTCTTTAAATTAAATAGTGTTTTAATGGTTTTATGTCAACAATGTTATTAAATAAAGGTTTGTTGAAGTTCACAAGTGTCTGGATTAACAGTGTTGTTGGTGAAACTTGTGTTATGTAAAGGTGTGATTGTTTTATTATTAGGTTATTCAAATATCACCAGATCGCTGATACAAACTTCGTATTGGGAACGTATTAGTTGGAGTAAATCGTTATCTTGTTATTCGGTCTTCACTTATTTCTGTTAATATGTTTTGCCTGTGTAATTCTTTAATGTTTTTTCTTAATTTGGTATCGACATCTCTTTATTTTTTACTTTCGGTCATTAATTATTCATCAAAATGTAATTCTCGGTTACATGGAGTGCATCTGTACAGCTTGAGTTTTAACAATAGACTAAACGAATTCTTTTGTTTAAGAACGGCTATGACCCGGCTTCTGTGGGCTCTGATTGGTTCATTTTCCCCTGGCCCCAGTCACGTAGTTTTAATTATTTGAAATATGTAAGTTTTAAATCTGTTACCTCAGATTACTCCTTATTTATTTTTAGATTAAGTTAAATTTGAGTTTTACGATGTTGTTGTTTGGGAAAATAGAATTATTTTGATACCAAATGTGGCCCATTTCGGCTCAGTATCACTTACTCTAACACATTTACAAATTTTAAGTTTTTAGGCTTTTACATATTTTTTTCTTAACACTTCTTATTTCCTCCTTTGTTATTTAAATATGTCCTAATAGGGTCGTACTTATTAATAACAATAATGTCTGCTACTTCTACATTATATATAACATTACAGTTTTAAATACCTATTCTTCATTTTCTTATGATAACAATAATATTGACAGCATGTCAGTTCAATGGCTTATCTTATGTGTTAATATTACCTTCCCTATTCATCTGATTATTACAATTATGAGTTTTTATATATAATTTTGTTAACACCTTCCCTGTTTCATTAAGGTCAGGCTTCTATTTGATTTTATCTGGTTTAGTTAAGACTATTTTGGACATTTTACTATTTAAGCTCAGCTCACCTCTTTTGGTCTATAGGTTTAGCATTTTGCCATTTCTTTACAATGATTTGTTACATAATATGAGATTTTACCATGTACCTGATTTTGATATTTCTAAACAGCTCTTACAACTACTGTTCTTGAAAAATTAGTAAATCTTTTAATAAACATATCTAACATAAGAAACTTATGGGTATGCAAACCCCTTCAAACTTATGAAATAATAAATCCTGTGGGTATACAAACCCTTTAAATACCTAATTCTAACATAATATATCATGGGTATACAAAAACCCTCTAAATAATTAACTATAACATAATAAAGTCTGCGGGTATACAAACCCATTTAAATAATTAATTGTAACATGATAAATCCTGGGTATACAGAACCCTTTAAACACATCCTACTTTTATTTTACTGGTTCTTAATGTATGTTATTCCATACATAAGACCATTAACTCACTTTCTCCCTCCCCACTGGTTTATAACATGATCTTTGATCATCACTATTTCCTACCTTGTACACTAATCACTGCACTTCCTTACAATATGTTTTTTACAATTTTTCTTAAACTAATGCACATTTTTCTTACTTTCATTTATATTATTGTATTGCATTTTCTACAACTCTACCTACTTTCTGATCTTATCTCTTTTAATTAGTATTATTGTTATTAATTTATGTAGTACTTTTTATTTACATTTTACTTGGTCATTAACATGTTTTTAGTTTATTTTCTTTTGTTATTTGTTATCTTTTTAGTAACTTTATTCCTTCGTGTTGTCTTGTCATTAATGTGGTCCTCACTGTTTTGTTGCTTGTTGCATGTCTCTATTCCAGTTAGTTGTTTCATCGTTGGGTCTGTTTATACCTCTCATTTACCATATCTATTGGGTTTATCACGTTATGAAGTTCTATTCTTCTAATTTTCATTATAATTACAATATTACCTTGCTTTAACATTTATTTTGTTTCATCCCTTGTTTTGTTTTAGCTTGGAACCAGAATACACTGCTTAATACTCCCTTATTAGTAAGTTTCCCTTCATTTATTATTTATTCTAGTACTTAGTTAACTATGATTTCTTTATCTGAACAGTTCTATGCATGGTGGTGATATGTATTGCCACAATATGTATATATTGTAAATAAACTACGACTTGTTGCTCGTGTTTATGTTATGCCCCACTGTTATGAGCGCCAATTTGTAAATAAACTAATAGTTATTTTCAAATGAGTATAATAACTGTTTAAGAAAATTTTATTTTATTTATTTTTTTTTTTAATTTGGTTTTATTATTATTCAATTAAGTAAATATAATAAAAAGTAGTTATGTATGAATTGGTAAAGAAATATTTGTTTCACTGCGTTAAATAGATTATGTTATAGCCAAATCGATTGAAGGTAGTTGTCAATTCAGCGTCTTTATTTCTTCTTCTGCTCGTCTTTTTCCTTTCTGAAGTCCTGTTAGTTAATTAAAACTTACGTATTTTAATTTAGCTATTTAACTATTTAATGAAATGCCAAGTTAAAACAAATAATTATATTTATTGTTAATAATGCGATTATTCGACTTGCGTCGACTATTGCTCTCGGAGTTGAGACTGGATCTCAGATCGATTAATACATTTGGGTTAAGTTATATTAAATGAAATTATTATTTAACATGGATTCTTTTAACTGTTGAAATAGTCAGGAAAGGCAAGTTAGAGAATTCAATACTTACAATTAGAAAAAAACTTATTCATTAACATATAATTATTAAAAATATATTAGATATTAGTAAAAAGGAATTCGAACCACAAGCTGACGATTCTGATGTCATGCTGTCTCCGTCTTGTGCCGGCCGCTACTAGTTGAAATTAAAAGATGGCCGCCTTCATGAGTTGTACTACGCTGATAATCTGTCTCTGGAATTTTCCTTCAATAAAATGCAGTAGTTGATAAATTCCTCTTCTGTGATGTAGTTATTGGAAGATTTTCATGTTATGGTGTTTAGTTTTCGTCCTCCACTGGATTTCGTTCGGTAATACGTGTGTAGTGTTGATGGTTTCTTCAAATCATTTGCTGTTCATAAATTAGGTTAGATTTATAATTCCCACGTAGTCGTTCGTTCTGGTAGTTAGTTTAGTGTTTTTTAAATATGTTTTATTATTGCAATAATTATTTAAATTGGATTCACTGATTTACTGTATGTACCGGTACTTCATTCTTTCATATTTCCATAGTAGAGCTTGGTGTTAGTTAGTTAAAATTTTTAATTCAGATTTCTTCTCAATACTCTAACACGTTCGTTCTGCTTGGAGTTTAAAAATCAACTAATTTTAAACATTATTATTTATACGGTCCAAGTCACTTTATATAGTAAATAATTTACCTTAATTGAAACCGTCCAGTGACTTCAAGGATGATATATTCATGACGCGTTTCGAGTCATATGACTCTTCATCAGACAATAATCACTCACAAGGAGATCATCAAATATTAAAATTCACATGAAACACACACATGTATAATTGCAAAACGTATAAGAGCGTCTGACACAGTGCACTGCGCGAGGCTTACCGGACACTGAGCAAACGCGTGTCTCACCGTGTGTTATCTCATGATCGATTGTAGCGCGGTGTCATATAACGGGTTTGATTTGAAATTTAATTTATCATTAAGTATGCCATCATGAGTATCTGGGTTATTATGTCCACTATAGGTTTCAAATTCTTCCCATGCATCCATATAACGACCCTTACTACAATAATGTAAGGGTATTAAGTTCGTATTAAAATTCGTATACGAATGGTTGCATGTAATTAAATGTCGTGTGAAATTAGATTTTATAGTATCTATAGAAACACCTTTATTGATGAAATTATGTGGAGTGTGTTCCCGAAATTTTTTAATAAAAGGTCTCCCCGTTTGACCAATGTAGAAACATTCACAATCATTACATATCAACTTGTATACAACCGTCCTTGACTCTATTTGTGTGTGAACAGCCTGGCGAACCGAATTCCAAAGGCTATTATTGGTTTAGAAAACGGTGGTGAAACCAAGTCTATTAAAAAGAGACGTTAGAATTTTGGGCATTATCTCCGTGTATGTGGTTGAGATGTACTTATTTTTGGTTTTTATATTATTTAATTGTTTGGATTTCTTAGCCTTGTTTCCTAAGAATGTTACCCACCATCCGGCAATCATAACCATTAGCAGCAGCAATATGTTTGATTGTATTTAATTCATCATTAAAATCTTTAGCCTCGAGAGGGACACTCAAAAGCCTGTGTACGAGACTATTATACGCTGCTAATTTTTGCGAATACGGGTGGTGTGAATCTGCATGTATAGTCACATCGGTGGTGGTAGGCTTTCTATATATTCCAAATTTCAGGTTGTTGTACTGTTTAGTTATAGTTAAATCCAAAAAATTTAGTTCATTATTTACTTCGGTTTCCATGGTGAACTGGATATTATCATTTACAGCATTCAAGCTGTTTTTCAAAGTGCTTAACTGGCGTGCAGTGCCATTGAAAATAAAAAAAGTGTCTCAACATAACGACAATAAAACATAATGTTATTGGTGAACTTGTGATTATTAAGAAAGTAATTGTTCTCATAAGAGTTCAAATAAATGTCGGCCAACAAGCCGGACAACGGTGAGCCCATAGCAAGACCGTCCCTTTGAATATAGTAATGTCCATTAAAAGTAAAATCATTTTGTTGTAAGATAACTCTGAGTATGCAGATTAATTCGTTCATGGATTGTGCATCTAATTTATTGGATTTGATTAAGTTATTATACAAGATGTCCAAGGTCTGATTTAGGGGATTGTTAGTATAAAGGTTGACGATGTCGAAAGATGCTAATTTGTAAGTGGGTAGCAATTGTATATTTCTAACTTTGTTTATAAAATCCATGCTATTAATTATGCTATGATTATTTTGTAGTTGAATATTATCACTTATTAAAGCAACCAATTTCTTAGCCGCTTTAAAACCCGGTGCCGTGGTAAAATTAACCAAAGGCCTAATTGGGACATTGTCCTTATGGATTTTAGGTAGGCCAGTAAGTTTCGGTGCATGGGCATTGATAGGTTTTAAATAGCGACGCGTATGGTCGTCAAACAACTTGGTACAGTTATTAATTGTTATTTAAAATTTTTGTAAATGAATCAGTGGGGTCAGTGTTCAGCATTATAATGTTGTTATTGGAAATAAACTCGTCGACTTTACATGTGTATACATCATTATTTATGACCACTAATGTATGTCCCTTATCTGCCTTCGGTATAAGTGCGTTATTATCTATTAGTTTTGTTTTTATTATCTTAAGAGTTTTGATCTCAGCTCGAGCTCTTAACTGTTTCTGCGTATTCTGAGTGTTAGAATTATGAACGTTTATGATATTATTAAATTTATTGTTTATTAAGTAGCGTGATTGTTTTTGGAGATTGGGGTCCTTGATTGTTTTTATAGCGGCTTCAGCACTGATAATTTCACGTGTAACGTGACTTTATTAGCAAGTGGAAAGTTATATTTTAAACCCTTATTAAGAAGATTCAATTCATCTTCATCAAATATTATATTAGTAAGGTTAGAAGTACGTGGGTAGAACTGATGTTTTACATTCAGGTTTTGTGATGCCATCAAATTTTGAAATTTTCGGGTCTGTCTTCTTTTTACGTCACGCACGATATCATTAATGTAAATATTTACCTTATCCATTGTTATCTATGATGGCAGGATGGATCTGTTGGTATAATTGCAAATGTAATTTCAACAATGTCGTGTTAAGTATTTCTTTCTTAGTGTATAGCGATTTAATTTCCTGTTTGATACGGAGGAATTCTGCATGTTTTTTCGTGTTTCTGGCTGCCTTAGTGGTGGATCTGATATGTATGGTGGCATACTTAGGAATTAGTTTGTGTTTAATACATGATTTGTTAAATTTAATATGCGCGTTTGTTTTTAATAATCGAATTTTAATATTTTGGTATTTATATACCGTGCTAGCTTGACTTGCATCTAATTTACCTTAATTGAAACCGTCCAGTGACTTCAAGGATGATATATTCATGACGTGTTTCGAGTCATATTACTCTTCATCAGACAATAATCACTCACAAGGAGATCATCAAATATAAAAATTCACATGAAACACACATATGTATAATTGCAAAACGTATAAGAGCGTCTGACACAGTGCACTGCGCGAGGCTTACCGGACACTGAGCAAACGCGTGTCTCACCGTGTGTTACTCATGATCGATTGTAGCGCGGTGTCATATAACGGGTTTGATTTGAAATTTAATTTATCATTAAGTATGCCATCATGAGTATCTGGGTTATTATGTCCACTATAGGTTTCAAATTCTTCCCATGCATCCATATAACGACCCTTACTACAATAATGTAACGGTATTAAGTTCGTATTAAAATTCGTAGATGAATGGTTGCATGTAATTAAATGTCGTGTGAAATTAGATTTTATAGTATCTATAGAAACACCTTTATTGATGAAATTATGTGGAGTGTGTTCCCGAAATCTTTTAATAAAAGGTCTCCCCGTTTGACCAATGTAGAAACATTCACAATCATTACATATCAACTTGTATACAACCGTCCTTGACTCTAGTTGTGTGTGAACAGCCTGGCGAACCGAATTCCAAAGGCTATTATTGGTTTTGAAAACGGTGGTGAAACCAAGTCTATTAAAAAGAGACGTTAGAATTTTGGGCATTATATCCGTGTATGTGGTTGAGATGTACTTATTTTTGGTTTTTATATTATTTAATTGTTTGGATTTCTTAGCCTTGTATTGCCTAAGAATGTTATCCACCATCCGGTAATCATAAACATTAGCAGCAGCAATATGTTTGATTGTATTTAATTCATCATTAAAATCTTTAGCCTCGAGGGGGACACTCAAAAACCTGTGTACGAGACTATTATACGCTGCTACTTTTTGCGAATACGGGTGGTGTGAATCTGCATGTATAGTCACATCGGTGGTGGTAGGCTTTCTATATATTCCAAATTTCAGGTTGTTGTACTGTTTAGTTATAGTTAAATCCAAAAAATTTAGTTCATTATTTACTTCGGTTTCCACGGTGAACTGGATATTATCATTTACAGCATTCAAGCTGTTTTTCAAAGTGCTTAACTTGTAGCGGGTCATTTTTGGGTGTTTTTATTTTTAACAGTTAGGGGAATATGTATTTTTATGTATTTCATTTTGGGCGGACTTTTCATAAAATCATTGTGCAACCGAATTCATTTCATTTATAATGGACCACGTGTTAACAGAACGGTGTTGAGCAAGATTGGTTGAGACAAAGGCGATACGCAATTTCCATTGTGCAACGCAACGAGCAAAGAATTCACCTCCACAAATTTCCAAGAACTATGCGAGAGTGTGGCATTGCGCTCCCATGCGCACACCAAGCATGGGCGCCTACCCAAGCGTTGGCAAAAAAGTAAGATGGCCATATAGTGAAATTTTCATCGTTCCGTTGGGTTCACTACGGAAGTGTCGTTTAGACCAAGCCCACTTAAATGACGTCAGCCACTGCCTATAGAAGATCATGTGCGACATTGACTCAAAAACCACATGCATAGCATGGGCCGAAGCTTCGGCGACGAAGCCCAAGGCTGTGATTTCCATCAAAAAGTATGAGATCACGTTAGCTACACCTGCGACGTTTTCCTCCCCAGTTAGTCGTTGATCGTGTCGGCCGACACAGCGCCGAGTGCGCCCTGCTAACTCTTACAGTTTTATTTTAAAGCAACAGTGAAATAACAGTAACAAATTAGGTGACTGCGGTCAATTAAAGGTGTAGAACATATTCAGATATTTTTCGGACACTAAAAAACAAGAAATCTAAAGGAACAATTGGTGCGCGCGAAAACCACGTTGCCGGCGGGTTTCATTATAACAAAAGTGTAAGGTCTGTGGGTAATTAAAATGGTCTGGGGTTTTTAAAATATTAAATTCTAGGTATGTGAGAGTGTGCGAAATTGCAGGCTGGGCTCTGTCTATTTATATATTCGTATTAAATTGTGATCACTAAGGTAAGCTCTTAGAATAAGTAGCATGTAGCAGAGGCTAACCGAACAAAGAAAACTGTAACTTAATCTGTAAAACAATGATCAAAAGTTTTTGAACAAAATTTAAATATGATTCTGATTAATTAAAAAATCTAATTTCTCTTCTACAAAATTGCGAGTTAAAATTCTTTCAAAACCTTAGTTCGTTTTATGTGCTGTCATAGTTCGTCGAACGAAATGGGTTTACCTCCACTACGAGATCCGGCCAGATCATTGCTAAACGGTAAGTATGAAGTTGAATGTAAGTAAACAATAAATATCAATATTACTTAAAGAATAAAAGTTACAATTGGTACCGCGTGATCAGGATTTAATATAACAAAAAAGTTATTACAACGGCCTACATGTGACAGTACATTGAACGGAATACGGTCGTGAAAGCAAATTGATATTGTAATATCAGTTTTGAAAAAAGACTAATCATTGGTAGTTGTTACGTAAGACAAAATAGATAAAGTAAAAATGTCCGAGAATACAGAAAAAAGTAGGATAGTAAATTTAATTATGAGTGAAAGTGGCCTCGAGTCGCAATCGCTTGATGAAAGTGGTATGTTGAGGGGGGAGACGGGTACTGTTACAGAAACAGCTGTCGGCAGTAATGTAATAGCTCATTCCACGCCGATTGCGTCTCAACCACAAGTAAATGAAACAGATGTTGACTCGGGGATCCAGTTGACACCAGTTTCAACTAAGATAAATAAACAATCAGAGGAAACAAATATGATGAGTATTATGCTCAGTCAATTCGAAAGAATGAATAATAATTTTGAGACCAAATTTAATGTAATGAATAGTCGTTTTGATGATAATGATATAATTTTAAACAAGATGAAAAGTGATCTTAACAATAAATTAGATGAACAGAGAATAAAATGCGAGCAGCAGAATATTAAAAACGATATTATTTTTAATGAAATTAAAGAACAGAATATTCAGTTTCAGCAAAATATAAATATAAAATTTGACGAGTTGATAAATAACATACAAGACAAGAATGTATGTCTTGAAAATGCCAATGAAATGACAAGAAACAGTGTGAATAAAGTAGAATCAAGTACGAGTAATACAAACGAAAGTTGTAATGACAATGTTGTGTTAGGTAATGAATTAATAAATAATAATGATGTTGATAATAATGTAGTCGAAAAGCTGATATCTGAGAGTACTAATGAAGTTGTAGAATGTGATTATGAGATGTTAATGTGTGTTAATGAGTTGGAGAGAGAGTGGCAAGAGAGCTATATTACAGGTATGAAAAAGGGGGTAAATTGTTTACAAGGTAGAATGGGGGGTGAAGGAAGACCTTCACGTATATATTGTGTAGACAAATGTGCTACAAATAATTGTTTTTTGAAGTTTTTTGTTTTTCCTGGAGAAGTCAGGAAAGATTTAATTGAATTTATACCCTCTGTCCGGAATGATTGTGAGAGTGTGATGTGGTGTTATGAAGAGAGAGAAGTAAGTGGAGAAGGGTATGTAACAGAACTGTATAATTTGCATAGAAAATATGAAGAATGGAAGGAAAGTTTAGAAATATATGTGAATGATAATGATTACAATGATTTAATAAAAATGATTAACCCGATAGTTAATGAATTTAATGATGGAGACTTGACAAAAATACCTAACGTAGACTGGTTTAACGAGTATGTGAATAAGTTGATTGAAGTTAGTTTTTCTGGTTACAACACACAAAACAGTCATTTGTGTGCTGATAAAATTGAACGATGTTATGTAGAACCAAGGTTGATTTGGAACGATGGAGGTTAAACTATTAAAACAATAAAAGACAGTATAAATATTTTGTTTTAATGGTTCTGACATGGCAAATCTGGACAAATGAAGTGCGGAAAAACTGAACAATAAATAAGAGTTTGTAAATAAAATATAGTGAATTTATATGTGTGCATGTAAGATGATTGTTGTGATAATAATATTGAAATATTTGCAAATAAATAAATATCAGAATGTAGTTTGAAAACAGTAATTGACTAATGGTAATTGTTTTGATAACTATATAATTTATATTGTCAGTCATTAATTAAATTAAACCAATTTGATATGTTTAAATATTAATTAATTAAATTAATTTTTTATGAATTTAATTTAGTTTACGAGATGGAAAGTTGGCAATGAATGATTAATTATTTACTTTAAACTAATTTTGTGTAAAATGTTTCAGAGATGGTAGTGATTATGTTTTGTGGGTATATCGTGTTAAATGGAGTGTAAGTATGAAAATTTTATAATCATGTGTAACAAAAATGTTTACAGGCGTGATTGAGGTGTTAATGCAATAGTGAAATTTTAATGCAATCATTGTGTTGAATAAATATGATAATTAAAAATTTTAATAATAAATGAAACGTGATATTTAATAATTATTAATAATAAATTTTGAAAATTTTAAGAAAGTCAATTGGTAAAAGGTTATGAATGGGTTAAATGGTTGTTGATGCAAATATTATATGATAATGTATACAAAAGAAATTTTTAATTAGTTTTCAATTGTAATTAATTATTAAGTGGCTATTGTGGGGGTGGCCTGTGCTCTCACAAGTAGCGAAAAGGGTTGGGGGTAGCAGTGAGTGTTACCTCCATCGGAGGCCGAGCTGGCGATAAATGTGCGGCACACCTTATCCGTGTAAAATAAAAATTTTACACACATTACTAAATGACAGTGTCGCACATAAAAATATTGATGTTTAACAGGCAGTGAAATTAGAGTTAGATTTCCTCGACTTTTCGGGCGGTTACTGTCTTACCAGCACTAACCGTGGTTTTGGCTAGCTGTCAGCTATGGTCATACCAAGTCCCTTGACCATAGCTGACTTGAAATTGGTATATATTTGAAATTCAATGGGGGGACAATTAGAGGAAATCTCCGGAACTAGGGAACAGCGGCTGCCACTCTGTTCGAGTAGGAACAGCAAGAGCCAGGTGGCAGATCCGTTTTTAAGGGTGCATGATTTTATAACAAGAACATGTTGATGTTCACAAATTTTAAACTTAACAGCGGAAGCAGAGACACGGAGAGGTAAACCCTGCTCCAAAATATACAGTCTCTGTGGAAGCGAAAGGGCGAGACAGTCCTCCATAATCTGAAATAGTGTGTGTGGCTGGGAGGTGACGTAAAGGAGTCACGAATTTAAAATTTTATGACAAAAGTTTTTGCGTATTCAAAGTTTAATCCAATCAAAAATGCTTGTGCTCTGTCCACATAATTATATGCTCAGACTCGTAAATTAAGGTGTTCATGCTATAATTTTAAGTGTATTATATTATTGTTGTCTATTAGATAAGCATTGATAAGAATATGTAATTTTATTATGTGTGTATTTGTTTAAGCCAATAAGTAAATCGTCTGGCAGGTTAACATAAGCATCAGAATCAGAGAAATGGGAAACAATGAGGTGAGAAGGGAGAATAAATAAAAATAAATATGTATATTCCATGTAATTTGTTCTATTTTAAGATGTATTTTTATTATGTCCGGAGATCAGCTGATCAGCAATGATGTCACTGGTAGGTTAGTTATAAAGGTTACAAGTTATTAATGTTCAATGCTATGTTTGATGTAATACAGATATTTTGAAGTAAAGATAAAAGGAATATGAGAAATAAAATAATAATAATTTATGCAAGTTAATAAAAGATAATTCATGGGTGATAAATGTTTTATGGGACATGCAGACCTGTACAAGTTGAATTAAAAGCTGAATGTGAAATGATGGAGATGAATATAATGTAATGCTGTTTTTGAGTTGATATGATATAACAGAATTTACAAAGGTTTTGTAAAATATATAAAAACACTTGGTAAGTTTCACAAATTTTTTAATTAACTCTGACAGCTGTTTCGACTAACTTAAGCCATTGTCAAAGAGCGAGTGAATGAAATGACAATGGCTTAAGTTAGTCGAAACAGCTGTCAGAGTTAATTAAAAAATTTGTGAAACTTACCAAGTGTTTTTATATATTTTACAAAACCTTTGTATTAATATGTTTCACCAAGTGCCCAACGAGTCATCAATTAATATCGTGATAACAGAATTTTGTGAAATATAGATGTTGACATGGTAGTTGTGGAGAATTTATGTAGAGTTTTGAATGATATATATTTATGTTTATAGTTAATGAGGTTATTTTGTGTATTTGTAGTAATGTAATGAGATTGAGATTTTTGGGGATGGCAATTTTGTATTAGGGGGTAGTGTATTTGGGGAGTCCGCAACAAGGGTTGGGACGGGATAGGGATAGATTTTAGTGGGGAAGGGGCCGCCTTAGGTAAAATCCGGGCCGCCAGATAAGGGAATTGAGTTTTTTTTGGGGGCGGGGAAACACGTATCCTATGTACAAAGGGTTAGAGAGTATTTTATAATGGGAGAAGGTAGCGAATTGTGTTAAATGACAAGTTGGGGTTTAGAGTGTTCTGATTAGTAGATATTTTGATAGAGATGGGTGACATGGGAGTTGTAGTTGATGAATATTAGAGTCGGAGGGAGAAGGTTTATATATGTATAGAAATCTAGCGAGATTGTTAAATGAAGAGTAGGATTGTTAAGCAAAAAAAAAAAGGGATTCATGATAAAGAATATACAATTGTTTATTTTTTTCACCAGTGACAGAATTTTGATAAAATTTGAAAATAATGTAAAGTCAAGAATTGTTTGTTTTAAATAATTTAAATGTCAATCTGTTTATTATTTATAATAATATTTTGTTTGTTTTAAATATTTTGTTTTATTATGTTTTGTATTTCAAGGTAGGATATTACAGATGTTCAAAGTATTTTCAGAAATCATATATAACATATGTAGGTCAAGGGTTCTGGACTTGACCTAGTTACGATCAGCTGATGAGGTCATACACCTACTAAGCTTGTATAGTAGGAATCCAATTTTAATTTGTTTGTTTGATTAATTCAAACCAATATTTGAATAATTTTAATAAATGTTATTTAATAAATAAATGTAATAAAATTTTTTTTAATGAATAAATTTAAATTTTTTGAATTTTAAAATTTTTTTAAATTTTTTTTTAATTTTTTGAAAAAAAAATTTTGAATTTTCGCCTGCCAGCGAATGAATATGTTAGATAATTATTCTTTTATTATGTGTGCATTAACCATGTTTATTTTATTGTATTGCATTGTATTGGTAGAATATAAGTGGTTCTCATGTTAGAGTAAGGATGTGTTTATATTATTAGAAATGTCTAGGTTAAGTCATTTGAAACAAAAAATTAGAAAAAACAAGGAAGAGAATTTTTTGGTAAAAGATTTTTTTTTTGAATTTTAAATTTTTTAAATTTAAAATAAATTTTAAAAGAAATTTTTTATTTTTAAGGTGTTAGGGTAATATGTAATGTCAGTGTGTGTGAGCCCAGTATTTGCTAAAGGCAGCCCAGCTTGCAAAAAGGGGAAACCTATCGGCGGAGGAGCTGGAATAATTTTAGCCAGGGATTGAGGATTTTCGGGGGTAGTATGTTAAAAGGTGAGGTGCGCCGTGGTGCGAGTCTGATCGATTTCTCGGTGTTGGGATCTCTTACGGAGAAGTCCAGTGATCTCGTTCAGATGAGTCCATGGTCGCTGAGCCAGGGGGGTCGTGTACCCATGCAGATTAAGAACCAGGGGGTTGTTGGCACCAGTTCCTCACCGGTCCTCTTCAGGGTCATTGATGAGATTTCTTCTGTCGTGAACAGCAGAATTCTCATCGAGGGGGTATTGTAGCGGGTCATTTTTGGGTGTTTTTATTTTTAACAGTTAGGGGAATATGTATTTTTATGTATTTCATTTTGGGCGGACTTTTCATAAAATCATTGTGCAACCGAATTCATTTCATTTATAATGGACCACGTGTTAACAGAACGGTGTTGAGCAAGATTGGTTGAGACAAAGGCGATACGCAATTTCCATTGTGCAACGCAACGAGCAAAGAATTCACCTCCACAAATTTCCAAGAACTATGCGAGAGTGTGGCATTGCGCTCCCATGCGCACACCAAGCATGGGCGCCTACCCAAGCGTTGGCAAAAAAGTAAGATGGCCATATAGTGAAATTTTCATCGTTCCGTTGGGTTCACTACGGAAGTGTCGTTTAGACCAAGCCCACTTAAATGACGTCAGCCACTGCCTATAGAAGATCATGTGCGACATTGACTCAAAAACCACATGCATAGCATGGGCCGAAGCTTCGGCGACGAAGCCCAAGGCTGTGATTTCCATCAAAAAGTATGAGATCACGTTAGCTACACCTGCGACGTTTTCCTCCCCAGTTAGTCGTTGATCGTGTCGGCCGACACAGCGCCGAGTGCGCCCTGCTAACTCTTACAGTTTTATTTTAAAGCAACAGTGAAATAACAGTAACAAATTAGGTGACTGCGGTCAATTAAAGGTGTAGAACATATTCAGATATTTTTCGGACACTAAAAAACAAGAAATCTAAAGGAACAATTGGTGCGCGCGAAAACCACGTTGCCGGCGGGTTTCATTATAACAAAAGTGTAAGGTCTGTGGGTAATTAAAATGGTCTGGGGTTTTTAAAATATTAAATTCTAGGTATGTGAGAGTGTGCGAAATTGCAGGCTGGGCTCTGTCTATTTATATATTCGTATTAAATTGTGATCACTAAGGTAAGCTCTTAGAATAAGTAGCATGTAGCAGAGGCTAACCGAACAAAGAAAACTGTAACTTAATCTGTAAAACAATGATCAAAAGTTTTTGAACAAAATTTAAATATGATTCTGATTAATTAAAAAATCTAATTTCTCTTCTACAAAATTGCGAGTTAAAATTCTTTCAAAACCTTAGTTCGTTTTATGTGCTGTCATAGTTCGTCGAACGAAATGGGTTTACCTCCACTACGAGATCCGGCCAGATCATTGCTAAACGGTAAGTATGAAGTTGAATGTAAGTAAACAATAAATATCAATATTACTTAAAGAATAAAAGTTACAAACTGGTGTGCAGTGCCATTGAAAATAAAAAAAGTGTCTCAACATAACGACAATAAAAAATAATGTTATTGGTGAACTTGTGATTATTAAGAAAGTAATTGTTCTCATAAGAGTTCAAATAAATGTCGGCCAACAAGCCGGACAACGGTGAGCCCATAGCAAGACCGTCCCTTTGAATATAGTAATGTCCATTAAAAGTAAAATCATTTTGTTGTAAGATAACTCTGAGTATGCAGATTAATTCGTTCATGCATTGTGCATCTAATTTATTGGATTTGATTAAGTTATTATACAAGATGTCCAAGGTCTGATTTATGGGAATGTTAGTATAAAGGTTGACGATGTCGAAAGATGCTAATTTGTAAGCGGGTAGCAGTTGTATATTTCTAACTTTGTTTATAAAATCCATGCTATTAATTATGCTACGATTATTTTGTAGTTGAATATTATCACTTATTAAAGCAACCAATTTCTTAGCCGCTTTAAAACCCGGTGCCGTGGTAAAATTAACCAAAGGCCTAATTGGGACATTGTCCTTATGGATTTTAGGTAGGCCAGTAAGTTTCGGTGCATGGGCATTGATAGGTTTTAAATAGCAAAGCGTATGGTCGTCAAACAACTTGGTACAGTTATTAATTGTTATTTAAAATTTCTGTAAATGAATCAGTGGGGTCAGTGTTCAGCATTATAATGTTGTTATTGGAAATAAACTCGTCGACTTTACGTGTGTATACATCATTATTTATGACCACTAATGTATGTCCCTTATCTGCCTTCGGTATAAGTGCGTTATTATCTATTAGTTTTGTTTTTATTATCTTAAGAGTTTTGATCTCAGCTCGAGCTCTTAACTGTTTCTGCGTATTCTGAGTATTAGAATTATGAACGTTTATGATATTATTAAATTTATTGTTTATTAAGTAGCGTGATTCTTTTTGGAGATTGGGGTCCTTGATTGTTTTTATAGCGGTTTTAGCACTGATAATTTCACGTGTAACGTGACGTTTATTAGCAAGCAGAAAGTTAAATTTTAAACCCTTATTAAGAAGATTCAATTCATCATCATCAAATATTATATTAGTAAGGTTAGAAGTACGTGAGTAGAACTGATGTTTTACATTCAGGTATGGGATATCGGTTTTGTGATGCCATCAAATTTTGAAATTTTCGGGTCTGTCTTCTTTTTACGCCACGCACGATATCAGTAATGTAAATATTTACCTTATCCATTATGTTATCTATGATGGCAGGATGGATCTGTTGGTATAATTCCAAATGTAATTTCAACAATGTCGTGTTAAGTATTTCTTTCTTACTGTATAGCGATTTAATTTCCTGTTTGATACGGAAGAATTCTGTATGTTTTTTCATGTTTCTGGCTGCCTTAGTGATGGATCTGATATGTATGGTGGCATACTTAGGAATTAGTTTGTGTTTAATACATGATTTGTTAAATTTAATATGCGCGTTTGTTTTTAATAATCGAATTTTAATATTTTGGTATTTGTATAACGAGCTAGCTTGACTTGCATCTAATTTACCTTAATTGAAACCGTCCAGTGACTTCAAGGATGATATATTCATGACGCGTTTCGAGTCATATTACTCTTCATCAGACAATAATCACTCACAAGGAGATCATCAAATATAAAAATTCACATGAAACACACATATGTATAATTGCAAAACGTATAAGAGCGTCTGACACAGTGCACTGCGCGAGGCTTACCGGACACTTAGCAAACGCGTGTCTCACCGTGTGTTATCTCATGATCGATTGTAGCGCGGTGTCATATAACGGGTTTGATTTGAAATTTAATTTATCATTAAGTATGCTATCATGAGTATCTGGGTTATTATGTCCACTATAGATTTCAAATTCTTCCCATGCATCCATATAATTAATAGCATGGATTTTATAAACAAAGTTATAAATATACAATTGCTACCCACTTACAAATTAGTATCTTTCGACATCGTCAACCTTTATACTAATATTCCCGTAAATCAGACCTTGGACATCTTGTATAATAACTTAATCAAATCCAATAAATTAGATGCACATTCTATGAACGAACTAATCTGCATACTCAGAGTTATCTATCAACAAAATTATTTTACTTTTAATGGACGTTACTATATTCTAAGGGACAGACTTGCTATGGGCTCACCATTGTCCGGCTTGTTGTATTGTCACCATTGTATACCACCACCGATGTGACTATATATGCAGATTCACACCACCTGTATTCACAAAAAGTAGCAGCGTATAATAGTCTCGTACACAGGCCTTTGAGTGTCCCCCTCGAGGCTAAAGATTTTAATGATGAATTAAATACAATCAAACATTGCTGCTGCTAATGGTTATGATTGCCGGATGGTGGATAACATTCTTAGGAAACACAAGGCTAAGAAATCCAAACAATTAAATAATATAAAAACCAAAAATTAGTACATCTCAACCACATACACGGAGATAATGCCCAAAATTCTAACGTCTGTTTTTAATAGACTTGGTTTCACCACCGTTTTCAAAACCAATAATAGCCTTTGGAATTCGGTTCGCCAGGCTGTTCACACACAAAGAGGGTCAAGGACGGGTGTATACAAGTTGATATGTAATGATTGTGAATGTTTCTACATTGGTCAAACGGGGAGACCTTTTATTAAAAGATTTCGGGAACACACTCCACATAATTTCATCAATAAAGGTGTTTCTATAGATACTATAAAATCTAATTTCACATGACATTTAATTACATGCAACCATTCGTACACGAATTTTAATACAAACTTAATACCCTTACATTATTGTAGTAAGGGTCGTTATATAGATGCATGGGAAGAATTTGAAATCTATAGTGGACATAATAACCCAGATACTCATGATGGCATACTTAATGATAAATTAAATTTCAAATCAAACGCATTATATGACACCGCGCTACAATCGATCATGAGATAACACACGGTGAGACACGCGTTTGCTCAGCGTCCGGTAAGCCTCGCACAGTGCACTGTGTCAGACGCTCTTATACATTTTGCAATTATACATATGTTTGTTTCATGTGAATTTTAATATTTGATGATCTCCTTGTGAGTGATTATTGTCTGATGACGAGTCATATGACTCGAACGCGTCATGACTATATATCATCCTTGAAGTCACTGGACGGTTTCAATTAAGGTAAATTATTTACAACTAATTTTATTTGTTTCTTCATATAGAAAATCCTGTGTATGATTTTGGTCGCATCTTTCATTGTTCACAATCAGCTGTTTGCCTTATTCCCGATTCGATTTTATGGAAATAAATGACATTTTTTATATTTTAATGGCTATAATTTAGTCAATTAGTATTTTTATGAAATTTTAATTACATAAGTATATTCCTGCTTTGATTTTATACAAATTAATATTAAACATGACCTATTTTGGTTTGAATTAAACTCAAAAATTACATTCCTTGAAATTTACTTCTAGGCCTTATCATGATTAACATAATTACCCATTAAATGGTTTACACTATGTTTCATGTTACCATTGTACTCAAATAAGATTACTAATTAAATCATTATAATTTGCCTTCACTACTTTGTCATTATACTAAACATTTACTGATTTATTTGCATTTTACTTATACTTGGTTTATTGCCTAGGCATTATCTTGTACAATCACTATTTAAGTCAATTTTATCCTCTGACTTTTTTAATTACTATTACAGGTTGTTGTGATAATTATAATAAAGTATTTGCATGCTAAAAGGAATAATTTATATTAATTTGGTCCAGGTTTTCACTAATTTATCTCCTCTGATTTGATTACAGGGTCAAAGTTGAAATTGGCTTGATTATCAATTTTCATTTTTCCTATCAATATTATAATTATTTCACATTATCATTATTATCTTTTCTGAGTTACTATTTATATGACATTTGAATTAATATATTGCCTTTCCTTCCTTAACAAAATTCTGAAATAAACTAATCATTCTTTAAATACAACAAACACTATTCTCTAACACTTAGTATATCCTAATATTAACATTGTGTAGGTATTGGATACCAATATAATAATTAAACATAATCATTAAACAAATTACGGTCTTAGCCTAATTACAGTCTTTTGCTGTCCTTTCAAAACTGGGTTGGGGCGTTCCCCTTAATTACACACTATTTTACTTGTACCTAGTTTTACATTCAATCATTCTACTGGTATTGTATTCTCTGACTTTCTTATATGGTTTTCTAATTTTTTGTATAACAACTATAGTTACGTTCATTTATTTATTTTGTTTTACTTTGATAGAATGTTCTGTCTTTAAAATAGGTTTTGGTCCCTTGGAGATTATTTTTTATTTTAATTAATTTGTCCATGGCTGTATTTCCTTACTGCTCCTTATCTTACTGGGTCTACTGATGATATTACTGGGCTAATAATCATCCTATATGGTTTAACACATATTGTTCTGAATTTAATGTGTTTAATTTCTTTGGATCGAGAGTTTTTATAGTACTGTTAAAGCATTTTATTTATTATAGTGATTATTTCTTTGATGTTACTTTTATTTAGGTTTATTTACTCATTCCAGATTGCTTCTTCCTTTCATTTTCTAGGTAGTATTACATTGTAAATAAGGCAAAATTTCCATTATGCTACATATGCCCTCCTGTAAAAGTGATTAGTTCAGATCATACGCTTAGTATGGATGAAATAATTGCTTCTGACGCTTATATTTATGTTTCTTCATAGTTGAGCTCTAAGTTGACACGTATATTTTCTGTTTTTATTTTTTATATCACTCTTATGAGATAGTCATTTTAATCTGATTTATTATTATTAATCAAATATTATTATCAATATTATATATTTTTCTTTTCTTACTTTGTGCTTCGTCTTTGGAATATTCACTCCCTAACATTCCCTATCACGTGAGCTGTGGAACAGTTCAGAGTGGCACACTTTGACTACATTCTCTGCTGGCCATACTTCACTTATTTGAGCTCAGAGGAATCATCATCTCTGCTCAATTATAAAACTGGTGGAATTATCTACATCCAGTTATTAAAATACAAATTATAAAAAGTAGTCAATTTCGACTAATAATAAACATCTTTAGATTCATCACTTCATAATTGTTCAGATTAATTATTACTTCTATCCATTTGGTTCTTTTACATTTTAAAGCTCAGTTTATATTACGTATCACTAGGTATATTGCATAATATCCATTTCATCCTCTTTTTGAATCCCTTTTAATTTTGTTAGTTGTTTGTACAACCTGCTTCTTGTTTACATTATGAGTAACATATTTTTTTTTTTTTTTTATTTGTTGTTTAATCAATTATTCTATTGCTCATGGCATAATGTCTGGTCTTAATACCTTATCCTTATTTGTTTTGGTTGATTGGTTCTCCTATTCATTCTTCTATAACATTATTTTCATTATGGGTTTCATCGAATTATAATATTTAAAACATATAAACAATCTGGTATTTTATTCCCTTTTTCATTTAAAAGTTCCATAACATCTTTGTTTCAAGAGTTATTTCATTTACATAGTTGTTGTGAGTTGTCACTATTTAGCCTTCAGAGTTGTGATAATTGTTTTTTTTATTCTTCTCTTCAGAACTGGTTCATATAAATCACTGGTGTACCTTCTTCTTATAATGCTTATAATCTTCATGGACATATTTATTTATTTTTTCTTTGTAAAATTATTTCACTCAATTTATTGACATAAGTTGTTCTTATTATTTTAGACTTTTGAGATTTTGATGATTTATTTTCCTTTCCTTTATTATTTGATTCAAAATAACTTCACTGAAATATACTGTAAGATGGTCTTACTTATTTTAGATTGTTTAAAAGGAATAATTCCAAATATTTAGTACAAAGCCACGTGTTGTTCAATCAAATATATTGCAACTTACCGTCTGCGGCTTCCAGAAACAACATCTTCACAAAGTTGACATGTTTCGGGACACTTGTCCCATCATCAGAACTTAAAATAATCATGTATCATTTAAGTTGATACATTTGTCAATTAATTAAAATATTAAAATTCAACATGAAATAAATAATTTAAAACAATATAAATACGTAAATGTCTAAAAGCGAGCGCGAACGTTTAACGATGTACATCGTACGGAGATTGACCGCGCACTGAATTACGTTTTGCTCCCACCACGACAATACACCACGACAGTTTAAATGATAAACTGCTTTTCAAATCAAATGTATTGTACGACACTGCTTTGCGATATTGTCGTGGTGGGAGCAAAACGTAATTCAGTGCGCAGTCAATCTCCATACGATGTACATCGTTAAACGTTCGCGCTCGCTTTTAGACATTTACGTATTTATATTGTTTTAAATTATTTATTTCATGTTGAATTTTAATATTTTAATTAAGTGACAAATGTATCAACTTAAATAATACACGATTATTTTAGTTCTGATGATGGGACAAGTGTCCCAAAACAAGTCAACTTTGTGAAGACGTTGTTTCTGGAAGCCGCAGACGGTAAGTTGCAATATATTTGACTTATTTTAGAATTTAGAGTGTTTCTATTTTCTTTTCCTTTATCATTTGATTCAAAATAACTTCTTTCTGAAATATACTGTAAGATGGTCTTACTTCTTTTAGAATTTAGATGGTGTACTTATTCATCAAAATATTTTTTTATCGATAACTGATTATACGTGCCCTTTATCTTATGTGAATTAATATCTTTCAATACATAAGTGTTATTGTTATTAGTTTTAGAAATCACATATGGTCCGGTATATAGAAGTAATAATTTTTTAGTAATCCCTTCCATAGTACTGGGTAATTCCCGGTTCTTAAGTAATACCTTTTCTCCGATTTTGTATTTTAGCACCTTTTTAATTGCCTTTTGATATTTATTATGTCGCCTTTCCTGGTCCTCGGCCAATTTATTGTAAAACTTCATCTGGTCAAATTTATATTCGTTATTGGTAGGAAATTCGATAATCTCTTGGATCTCTTGGGGAGGTGGTTTCTCATACATGGCAGTATACGGTGTAATCCCTATAGCTGGATGTTGGGCTAAATTGAGGAACTCCTCTGTGGCTGACAGATATTCTTGCCATTTTGTCTGTTGATGGTGGCAGTACGTTCTGAGTATTCTTCCTACCTCTCTTAACACTCTCTCCGCCGGATTACTACAGGGGTGGTAAACAGATGTTTTATAGTTTTTGATACCTAGTGCTAATAAAGTATTTCTCCATCTTCCCCCTTTAAATTGAGTCCCATTATCGGTAATTATGGATATGGGTTTTCCCATCTCTGGAAGGTATTGATTGGTAATCACTCCCAGAACCTTCAAAGTGGTTGCTCGGTTAACCGGGTATAATTTTATAAACTTAGTAAAATGGTCCATCATTATTATAATATATTTATATTGATGGCACCCGCCACTACGGGGAAATGGCCTGCATATATCTAAGAAAACCTTCTCCAACTTCTTCTGTGATGTGATAGGTATCATTACACCCTCCTTCTTTTCATTGTTGGTCTTTACTAACTGGCAAATAAAGCAATTCTTGATATACTTTCTTACCTTACGATTGATATTTTTTATGTGGCAATTTTCCTCTAACGCCTTTACCACTTTCATGGCCCCCATGTGGCCATAACGGATATGGTAATCCAGGATGATTTCCTTCTCAATATTAGTAGGGATTATTATTTTCCAGATTTCTTCATCAAGAGATGTTTTAATAAACAACACACTATTATTGATACAATAAAATTTGGTTACTGTGTCATCTTGATCTGCTAGATGATTTTTAATACTGCTTAGCTTTGGATCAGACTGCTGGTGTATGCTAATGTTTCGTACCACTTCCTCCAAATCGGACCTGTCCCTGATGATATTGTAAATTTTAAGTATGCTCTCCTTCTCACCCTCAAATGTCTGATTTTCCAAATCCACCTGTGACAACACGTCAGCTACAACATTCTTACTCCCTGGAATATATTCCCACTGTAGATTATATTCTTGCAGGGCAAGTATCCACCTGGTCAGTCTACCGTGGCTTAACTTATACCTACTTAAGAATGATATGGATTTATGATCTGTACGGATCGTCACCGGATATCCCAAAATATAAGTACGGAATTTTCCGCAAGCGAACACTACATTGAGCAATTCCTTTTCCATTACGTTATAGTTTTTCTCACATTGATTCAGTGTCCTGCTAGCAAAACTAATGACCAGTTGATTGCCATGTTCATCCTCTTGGTACAAGGTCGTTCCCAGACTGATATTACTGGCATTGCAGTTTAGAAAGAAAGGCTGGTTAAAATTTGGGTGATGAAGTATTACTACTTCTAAAAACTTGTCTTTAATTGACTGTAAAGTCTCGTCTTGTTCTTGACACCATCTCCATTTATTTTTTGCGGATAATTGATATTGGAACTTGGCTGTTAACTCTGAATAATTATTTTCAATTTTCGATAATAATTACAAAGGCCTAAAAATGACTGTAATTGCTCCTATTTTTAGGTTTAGGGAATTTCTGGATGGCGTCTACTTTTTCTGAGGATGGTGAGATTCCTTGGTTATTCAGATTGAATCCCAAAAACTGAACTTCTTTGGCGATAAGCTTTGATTTTTCTAATTTTAATGTGATATTATTAGCAGCTAGTTTCTATAACACATGCTCCACTCGGTAGCAGTGTTCCTCCCAATTGGCTGAGGTAATTAACAGATCATCAACGTATACCATTGTAAACTGGAGCGCTTCTTGACTGAGTATTTGGTGCATACAGGCTACAAAGATGGCTACTGAATTTACTAAGCCGAAGGGCAATCTCTTAAATTGGTAACTGCGTCCTTCGAAGATAAACGCCATGTATTGACGACTTTGTGGGTGCAACTCCACTTGCCAGTACCCACACATGGTGTCCCATGTAGTAATAAACTTAGTGCCGTGGAATCTCTTTAGTATTTCTTCGATTTCTCCGGGCGAGGTGCGATCATTGATAATCATTTTATTAATTTCTCGTGCATCCAGACAGAGTCGGACCTTACCATTTTTCTTCTGAATAGCCACAATCAGACTGGTGAATGGTGACTGACTGCTTTCTATTATGTCCCTACTCATCATGTTATTGATTTCGGTTCGTACCGCTTCTTTCAGTAACTGTGCTATCTGGTAGGATTTACGGTTGAACTCCACTGGTTCCCTGAATCGGATTTTACACTGATAGTTCTTGATCTTTCCTGGCTCATCGGAAAACGCAGTACAATATTTTTCATATACTAGTATCAAATGATTTATTTGGTTCTCCGTTAATTTTTCTGTCATGTTCCCGCACTGAAAATCCCGTATCTCCTGTATCTTCTGCGCCCATAGTTTATCTTCTGTCTCCCGGTATATTGGTTTATTGTATGATGAGTTATCCGCTGCATAGTTTACTTCAACCATTCGGTTGCGAATCTGTTGGGAGTTTACCATCTCGCTACTTATTAAATCGGCTATCCATGTTGAACCTTCTGAACATAGTGACACTTTCTCTCTGCACAGGTCAATAACAGCAGTTTCTTCTTAACAGATCACATCCTATTAAGATATTAAATGGTAATCCGGCTGCAATGAGAAACACCATGTCCAAACTTACACCCTTACTGGTAACACTTAAAGATACTTGTTTTCGTATTGTTTTATTTTGCCGACCAGTGGCTCCTATTAGTACTATATTATTAATTGGTAATACCGGTAATGGTCGGTGACATTCTCGTTGTATTTGGTCTAATTCATTATTACTGATTATCGAGACATTAGCACCTGTGTCTATCATGATTTGAGCTGAAATACCTTCTACTTCTGCCATTATGTAAATTATTTCATTGTTCTGACTGTTAATCCTTGTATAATTTTCTTCTAATAAATCATTTCTAATATACTTAAAGTAATTATTATAAATAATCGTGATCTTCTGATTTTCAGTTTTGTTGTTCGACTCTCGTCCATACCCAGTAGATAGGAGCAGTGAAGGGTTGTGATAGTTTATCACTGCCTCCTCTCGTTTAAATGTTGAGTGTTATCACTGATGGGGCCGACAGCAACGTCGGTCTGAAATCCTTGGACTGGTTCCTGCCGTTCAATGCAATCCTCAAAGTGTGCTTCATTCCTCGGTTGTCTGTTTTCATCCTCAAGGCTAGAACTTCACCTGTGTACATAGTTCCTATGATCATTGTCTTCATGGGTTATTGGTTGTGTTCTATACTCATGGAAACTGTTCCTCCTTTGGTATTGGTACCTTCGCTGACCACTTCCTTCTGCTCTTATGTAATTCACCCTAGGTCGATATGTCCTGTTATTATTATTACCACCTTGTTGATAATTTCTGTTGTTATTGGGGTAATGATGATTATTAATTTGGTTTGTGTTTCTCTGACTATTTCCATTATACTGATTGTTATTATAATAATTATTTCTACTTGGTTGGTTATTATTATTACTACTATTATTATTATTATTGCTGTTATTATTATTATAGTTAATACATTCCGGTTCGCAGGGTTATAGTTATTATTATTATTCCCATTATAATGATTATTATTTGCATAACTATAGTATTCCTTCTCAGGTCTATCGGTTCTCTTTCTACTCTGTCGGTAATAATCTTCGTGCTCGTACATCTCGAGTAACTCCATCATAGCTTGTACGGTTTTAATTTGACTACTTCTGCGTGCTCGAATTATACCTTCTTCATAATGATATGATAGTTTACTGACCAGGCACTCCTCGGGTATTTTAGGCTCTAGGTGTTTGGCTACGCACACCTTTCCCAGGAAATACGCTGTCAAAGTATTACCTCGATATGGGTTATATTTCCCCTGACATATGTTGTCTCTTGCTATGTTCTGGGTGGATTCTGACCAATATTTCGCTTTAAATAATCTCTTGAACTGTAGGTAGTCCGTGATGTCATCCCTGATAGCCATCCACCAGTTATCCGTCATTTCTTTAAATGATTCATCAAGTACTTCTTTGTTGGTACTCCAGCGGTTACTCCGATGTTTTGTGAAATATTCTTCAATCCTAGCTATGAACTCCATGGGTTTTCTCTGGTATAATCTGAAATTAACCCATTCTCGATTTTCAGTAGTGGGAAAATTAATAATGCTAGTCGGTCGACTCAGACAAGTTTCTATATCTGCTTGGTTTTGGCGTACTTGACCATTTATACTGGTAACAGCAGCTTCAATCCCGTCACATTTTTCTGTGAATCGGTTCTGCACCTTCTCCCATTCTTCGTGTGCTTCATTTTGTTTCTCTTCTATTTTATTTGTAACTTTGGTGTTGACTTCTGCTTTAAAACTCTGTACTTCTCGCTCAGTCTGACTCCACCTTTCGTCGGCTTCCATAATTTTTTGTTCTATCACGGTAATTTCCTCTTCTACCTTCTTGCTGGTTGTTTCATTATTCTCTACCATCTTCTGGCTCAACTCTTCCTTTAATGATTCCATCCTTCTGTTTAACCTGTCCATATTTTTCTGGTTCACCTCCCTTAATTCTTCTCTTAATAGTTAATTATTCTCATCCATTTTCTCCTCCATCTTCTTGCTATTTTCTTCCATTTTCTTAATATTCTCCCTCAACTCTTCCCTTAACAGTTGGTTGTCATCCTTCAATTCTTCCAACTTCTCCCCCATCTTTTATTCCATCGTCTTACTGTTTTCCTCCATCTTTTTGCTGTTTTCTTCAATCTTCTTACTATTTTCCTCCATCTTCTCTTACATCTTCTTACTATTCTCCCTTAACTCTTCCCTCAACTGTTGGTTGTCACTTTCCATCTTCTTACTATTTTCCTCCATCTTCTCACTGGCTTTCTTGTTATCCTCTTTCATTTCCTTACTGTTCTCATCCATTTTCTTACTGTTCTCATCCATTTTCTCCATCATTATCCTGAACATTTATTGCATTGCCACGTTCTCTGTTCGTGTGGGTTTTTCTGGTTGTTCCTCTTGTTGTGTGGGTTGGTTCGGTTCCGCCGGAGGTAATATCATCTCCACATCTTCCACTGGAGTCGCCTCCTTGTCCTCCATGTCTATCTCCTTCTCGGTTTCTGCCACCTGTTATGTTCATTAATAAATGACATAATAATAATACAAAATAAACGTTAAGAAACTTCTACTTACCATCACTCGGCTTCAGGGTTGCGTCATACGTACTTTAGGATACAGGCGTAATTTCTTAAGGTTGTGTGAATAATTTGCACAACACATTTGTATGAAGAGAATTGAGATTTTAATTTTGATCAAGTCATTTAAATTTACATATAAAAACAAATGTTATCCTGCTTTTTGCATCTTACTCGTAATAAAACTTACAACTATGGCTTACCTTATGTATCGTTTCTAATCACACAAAACACAATTACAAACAGACACAAACAGCCCAGCTTTGCTCACACTCACATTCACACTGCAAATTATAAAACCCCCATCATTTTATAATATAAACCCCAGACCCCAAACGCCGGCCACGTTCGCACGCGCACTCATCTTCTCATGAAATTTCTTGTTTTGTATTATCCGAAAGTTATAAATTATACTGTCTCCTTTAAAATCGACCGCGGTCACATCAATTCAAATGATTAATCCACTTTTTAACTGTTAAATGTGAGTTTTTGTAACAAGCCTACTTTGGCCGTTCCTGCGCCGGTGGTTTCGGTTAGTAGACTGGGAACGATAACGTAACAGGTACTGCTGAGATGATCTCATGCTTTCTACGGAAAGCACTGCCTTGATCTTCGTCGTCGAAGCTTCGTTCCATGCCATGCATGTAGTTTTTTGGAGTGAATATAGTCTACGATCTCAGCTAGGCATTGGCTGACGTCATAAAAGGGGCCGGACTTAAGACATTATTTCCTGCTGTTCCACGACCATGTGCTCGTGGAGTTGCTTGCTTTTAGCCATTTTGAGTTTCCCAAACGCGTGGGTCGGCGCCCATGCTTGGTGGACGCATAGGTGCGCACTGCCACACTCTCGCATAGTTCTTGGAAAAACTAGGGTGGTAAATTCTTTGCTTACTGATTGCCCCACACTATTGCGTCTTGCCTTTGTCCCAAACTGTTCAGCTTAACATGAGTTCTCTTGTAATGAAATAACGTTGCACAATAATTTTATAAATCCCACACAAAAACAAAATAAACCAAAATGTAAATACCCCATACTGTAAAAAATAAAAGGACCCAAAATTGACACGTTACAATACCCCCTCGATGAGAATTCTGCTGTCCACAACAGAAGAAATCTCATCGATAAACCCCGAAGAGGACCGGTGAGGAACTGGTGCCAACAACCCCCTTGTTCTGAATCTACATGGGTACACTACCCCCCTAGCTCAGCGACTATGGACTCATCTGAACGAGATCACTGGACTTCTCCGTAAGAGATCCCAACACTGAGAAATCGAACAGCTAAGTACCACAGCGCACCTCGCCTTTTAACATGCTACCCCCAAAAATCCTCAATCCCTGGCTCAGATTATGCCAGATCCTCAGCCGATATGGATCCCCTTTTATGCAAGCTGGGCTGCCTTTAGCAGATACTGGGCTCACACACACACTCACCTTACATATTACACCTTGACAAACTCTTTAAAATTTATGAAAAATTTAAAAAAATTCAAAATAATATACTCAAAAAATTCTCTTCCTGGTTTTCTGTTTTCTACTTAAAATGCATTAATTTAACCTTTCTCCTAATCTAAACACATCCTTAATCTAACATGTAATCACTTATAATCTAACAGTACACTGCAATACAAATAAATCAATAAAATTAAACATGGTTAACACACAAATAATAAAAAAACAATCAACACTTAGAATATGCATTCGCTGGCAGGCGAAAAATCAAGAATTTTTTTTTTTTTTTTCAAAAATTAAGATTTCCAAAAAAATTTTAAAATAAAAAATATTTAAATTTATGAAGATGCTTCCTTTATATTTAAACATTATTTAAAATTTGGTTTAAATTGATTAAACAAACAAATCAAATTGACTTCCTACTATACAAGCTTAATATGTGTATGACCTCATCAGCTGATCGAAACTAGGTCAAGTCCAAAACCCTTGACCTACATATGTTATGTCTACTTTCTGAAAATACTTTCAATATCTGTACCAATCTAACTTGGAACACAAAACAATAAAATAAAACATTTAAAACAAACACAATATTAATATAAATAAGAAAAAAGTTGACATTCAAATTATTTAAAATAAACACCTTACATCTTTACATTATTAAATTCTCTCAAAATTTTGTCACTGGTCTCAAAAATAAAAAATTTTATATTCTTTATTATAAATCTCTCTCTTTATTAATAATCTTACTCTAATCTACTGTGGGTGATGTCAATTATTTATTCTCATTTAATTTACTGCTTACTCTGTATACATATATCAACTTTCTCCCTCTGACTCTAACCACTAACAACTTCAACTCCCATGACACCCATCTCTATCAAAATATCTATCCCAAAACACTCTAAACCCAACTTACCATTAAACTCAATTCGCCACCTTCTCTCTATATATAAAAAATACTCTCTAACCCTTTGTACATAGGATATGTGTTTTCCCCACCCAAAAAACTCAATTTCCCTTATATGGCCCCTGGATTCTACCTAAGGCGGCCCCTCCTCACTAAAATCTATCCCTATCCCGTCCCAACATATCATTTTGTTGCGAACTCCCCCAATACACTACCCCCTAATACAAAATTGCCATCCCCAAAAATCTTAATCTCCTTACCTTACTACAAATACAACAAAATAACACCATTAATTATAACCATAAATATATCACTCCAAACTCCACATAAATTCTCCACAACTACTGTGTCAACATACATTAGTTCAAAACAACATTACATTCTTCATTTCTACTATTTCTTTAACTTCAATTTGGACAGATCTATATGTCCCATAAAATATTCATCACCCAAAACTATCTCTTTTTAACTTGCATAAATTATTACTTTACTTCTTATTATCATTATTGTTAGCATTACTCCAAAACATCTGTAACACATTAAAAACATTATAATGAACATTAATTACTTAGAACATTTACAAACCATTATACCAGTGACGTTTTATTGCTGATCAGCTGATCTCACTAACACAATTACAACACATCTCATATTTGAACAAATTACATGAAATATATATATATTTATTTATCATTATTTTTCACCTCCTTGTTTCCCATTTCTCTGATTCGGATAATTCATATTGACCGCCTGCCAGACGTTTAATTATTGGCTTAGTTTAAAGTATACACATATCATGAAAACACATATTTATCAACACATATATCTAACTTGCAACGATAAAATAATACACTTAAAATTATAGCATGAACACCTTGTCTTGAGTGTCTGAGCACTAGTTATTTAACAGAGCACAAGCAGTTTTATTTGATCAAAATTTGAATAAAAAATTTTTGTTATAAAATTTACATTCGTGGCTCATCTGAGCCACCTACCAGCCACACACACTATTTCCAATTATGGAGGGCTGTCTCGCCCTTGCGCTTCGACAAAGACTGTATATTTTGGAGTAGGTTTTACCTCTCCGTGTCTTTGCTTCCGCTATTACATTTGAACATTAGCGAATATCAACATATTCTTGTTACATAATGACATACCCTTAATGCGGATCTGCCACCTGTCTTTGCTACCCCCACGCGGGCAGAGTGGCAGCCGCTGTTTCATAGTTCCGGGAGATTTCCCCTAATTTCTCCCCCCATTGAATTTCTAATATGTACCAATTTCAAGTCAGCTGTGGTCAAGGGACTTGATATGACCCTAGCTGGCCGCTAGCCAAATCCACGATTAGTGCTGGTAAGGCAGTAATCGCCCGAAAAGTCGGGGAAATCTAACTTCAATTTGACTGCCTGTTACAATCATTACTACTATGTGCGACACGGTCGTCTATCAATGTGTAAACTTTATTTTACACGAAAAAGGTGTGCCGCACATTTTCGCCATTTTGGCCTCCGATGGAGGTAACACTCTCTGTTACCCCCACCCCATTTCACTATCTACGGGAGCACAGGCCACCCCCGCAATAGCACTTACTAACTAACTAAGAAATTAAAACTAAACTTTCTACAACTGCAGTTCCACACTCCATTGTTCTATCACTTCATTGAGCACCAATCTACCCCCCAAAATCATCCCCACTTCTTGTATTGATAACAAGTTTTTATTTTGTTACACATCTTTTCAAAAGCTCCCATACTCACTGATACTAAAACTTGACAATTATATTTGGTCACTTAATTCTACAATTTATTTACATCTAAAATTATACACATCCAACTTTTTTTTTTTTTTTTTTTTTTTTTTTTTTTTTTTTTTTTTTTTTTATATTAAATTCGTGATTATGGACGCACCTGAAACGGGGGTGTTTTGCTATGAGTCACAGTTTTGATGAAAATTCAGATCTGCTTTGTGAAATTACTCCCCCCTTTACTTCCTACTATTCTCTTTCTGATTCTCATTTCTCCAGACCCACCGTCTGAATTTCCATCAAATGTGACTCCCAGCAAAACTCTTCATTTCGGTGTAAGCAAAACTGTTGTCAATGGCTCCATTTGAATTTCGCCCTTGACACTAAAAGTATTTAAATTTGTATGCACTGCCCTTATATTTAGGTGTAGCCTCCTTTATTTACAACACTCTAGGGCAGTGCAGGCACGTGACAGGCACATCAAAACTGATGCACTTGGAGTGTATTAATGATAATTTGTCACGTACCTTTTGGGGTCCCCCTCCCCGTTCAATTGTGTGGCTAAATTTCTAGTTTGTACCAATTTTGGTGGAGCCAGACCATCGTTGCTTTCACCGCCCGAAGGAAGATCTGCCAACCATGGCCCGCCTCCGAGTTCCGAATTCCACGGCCAGGACTGGTAAGATCGTGACCGCCCGAAAATGGGGGAGGAGCCCTTCTAGAAACAAAAAAACAATTAAATGACATTCATACATTTACTATTTAATAAAATTCTTATGCTGACCAAAATAATTTCAAATTTGTAGCGTTGTGTGTACCTACTATCTCCCTGGTTTCTCTATTCTGTAACACATACGAATTTTTCATTTTTATCTCTACTATTTCGTACGGCCCCTCGTACAATAAGAAGAATTTCTTGATCTCCTTATCTTGAGCGCTCGATAAATCATGTCGTCGTACCAATACCAGCTGTCCAACCTTGTACTGCGTCCACTTACCTTTCATGTCATGTCTCTGTTTTCTCTTCTCTCCCTTCGTCAACAAGCTTTCATTTGCTATTCTCAGTTTAACATCGTTACCGATAGTGTTGGTTTCCGGTGGATATTCAATTAATTGTTCCAAAATCCTCTGTGGACGCTTTCCTCTTATTAACTCATAAGGTGTGAACCCCGTCGACTCGTGGGTGGTGCAGTTAAGCCAATTTTCAATTTTCTGGACATAGAGTGGCCACTCGCTGTGTTTGGCGTGGCAGTATGTTCGAAAAATTCTGCCGAACTCCCTCATGACTCTCTCCGCCTGATTGGACTGTGGATGATACACTGCGGTGTGCTTTGGGATGATACCTTCCCATCCGAGAGTCTGGCACCATCTTCCGCTGATGAACTGCGGTCCATGGTCGGATAATATCACCTTCGGCTTTCCCACGTTGATCATGTAGTCGCGTGTGATCTTCTCACTCAACACCTTGCTTGTTGCTCGCTTCACGCTATATAATCTTACATATTTGGAAAATGTGTCAAGTACAACAAAAATATGCATCACTCCACCCCTACCTTTCGGCAATGGGCCGTACAAATCTACAGCTACTAAATCGAATGGCTTTTCTACTTTAATATAATTTAGTTCTCCTTCTAACCTATAATTTACAACTTTAGACTTCTGACATAACTCGCAAACTCTAAGTATTCTTCGGACGCGTTTCTCCATATTCTTAAATAGACAAGATTCCTTTAACACATTCACACACTTCCGTGCCCCAAAATGCCCGTACCTAAGGTGACAGTCCCACACTATTTTCTCTATCAAACCTTCAGGTATAACTAACCTCCAATCTCTCTCTCTCCCCTCTACTTTTTTAAACAAACTCCCTTTAAACACTTGAAAATACTGTTTATACCCAAACGCATCTACACCCGATTCTACGCTAGTAATGATTTTATTAAATTTACTATCAACTCTTTGCATTACATTTATATCCTTTAATTCTTCCCCAAAAAGTTTATCTTCCCTGGACAATCTATAAATCTCTATTTCTTTGATATCTCTCCCCGTTCTATTTCTGTCTATGTCTACTCGTGAGAGTGTGTCTGGCACCCTGTTCTCCACACCCTTAATGTATTCCCAAGAAAAATTATACTCTTGAAGAGCTAACACCCACCTGGTTATCCGGCTGTGTGTGAGTTTGCAAGTCTTCAGGAACGACAGTGCTTTATGGTCCGTCCTGATGATGGTTCTATTACCCAGCAGGTACGTTCGGAACTTCCTCACGGCGAACACTATACTGAGGAGCTCCTTCTCGGTTGTAGTATAGTTGCGTTCTGCGGCTAGCAACGTCCGGCTGGCGAAGGCGATGGTTTTATGTTCTTTCGCCTCGTCTTCTTGGTATAGTTCTGCTCCAAGTGCTATATTGCTTGCGTCTGTCTGTAAGTAAAATTTTTCATTAAAATTGGGATGATTCATTAATATCATATCAGCGAACTTATTTTTGATGTCGTTGAACGCTGCTCTTTCGTTATCGCCTCATCTCCATTGTTTGTTCTTTTGCAGCACTGCGCTGAGTCGGGCCGTCGTCTGGGCGTAGTTCCGCTGGAACTTCCTGTAAAAATTACAGAGACCAAGAAAACTTTGCAATTGTTTTATATTTTTAGGCTCCGGGAATGTCAGGATGGATTCTACTTTATCCGGATTGGCACGTATTCCTGTAGGTGTTATTATGAAACCTAAAAAATGTATCTCAGTTTGCAAAAATTTTGATTTGTCCCAATTCACCGTCAAACCTCCCTGGTGTAACCTCTCCAATACATACTCTAAATGTTCGATATGCTCCTCAAACGTTCTAGAAGCTATTAGTATGTCGTCCACGTATATGGTTAAAAAGTCTAAGTTATGGGGTTGCAAAATCTCATCTAGACACTTAATAAAGCTGGCTACACTGGTGTTCAAACCAAACGGCAAACGCTTAAATTGATAATTTTTTCCGTTGAACAAGAACGCCGTATACTTCCTGCTATTTACTGCCAACGGGACTTGCCAATACCCGGCAGTCAGGTCTAAAGAAGTCATATATTTCACACCGCTGAATTTCTGAAAAATCTCTTCTATCGCTTCAGGTGACTCCCGGTCTGGAATAATTATTTGATTGATTTTGCGGGCATCTAGACATAACCTCACTCTCCCATCTTTTTTGATCACTACTACTAAAGGGTTGGAATAAGTTGATACCGATCTTTCTATAATATCCCCTGCTAACATCCTATCTAATTCTAATTGTACGGCCTCCCGTTTCGAATATGGTACCGGATAACTACGTTGGACATATGGCGCATGCTCCCTCACCTTTAACTCGCATTCATAACCTTTTGCCCTTCCTGGTTCCCCGGCAAACACTCCCCGATAATCCTCGACTACCCGCCACAGTGCTTTACGCTGAGAACTCCCTATTACGCCACCTTCCCCGCAAAATTTAACCTCTCTATCCGCCCATATTCTCTCTCCACTCTCTTCACTCACACTCTCTCTACACGCATGTATACTAAATTCCATATCCCTATTTATGGTCTTATCTGGTATAACCCTTATACCCGAAATCTTTACTGTGTCTAAAACCCTTTCAAAATTAACCGTTATTTGTTTATTTTCATTACTCAATTCTAAAATTCTTTTTCTAAAATTAATGACCGCATTATTTCTTATTAAAAAATCATTACCCAAAATCACTTCTAAATTTAAACCCCTTACAACTAGAAATGTATTCTCATAGCTTTCCCCATTTATTAACATGTTCAACTGGACTTGCGTGGTAACCCGTTTACTTCTAACACCCGTAATGCCTACAATTGTTACTCCCACTACTGGCAAAGACGGAATATGTTTGTTAGTCTCTTTCAACTTATTCAGTACATGTTCTGCTATTACAGATATTTCACTACCTGTATCTATAAGTGTCAAGACTGACTTACCATCTATCTCCAGTTTTACCTCAGTCAACCACGCCTCTTGTCTCCTCGTTTCCGCCTCCTCTTCTTCCATCAATTCCGTAGCCAAGTCCGTGTGGATCGTGTTATTCCTGTATTTATTTTCGTGGACCCCGTGATTATTCCTCGACAATGGCCGGGCCTCCTCATCCATTGTCCTCCTTAGTTTCCCGTCCTTTCGTCTGCATTACGGGGCATATACACTCTACCCATATGCTGATTTCCTCCTTCGTTTCTCAGATTCTCTGCTCGTCGGTCACCGTTCCTCTGCTGTGGGTTGTTGAATCTCTGTGGTGTCCTCTGCTGCTGTCCGGGCCTTGCCCTTCTACATCTATAACAAAAATTACGGTCAGCATAATTTTCCACCAGACACCCGTCACATTTCCACATCGGGTATCGTCTGTCTCGTTCTCGACCATTTTGTGTGGTTCCCACGTTTAGTCCTCCTCTTGGTGTATAGTTACCTCCATTTTGCATATTAAGTTGTTGTATGCGTCTGCTATCTTCCTGGTCCTTAATATTCTGAAAAACATCCAATATTTTTTCTAACTCAATTATATCGCTTACCTCTCTGGTCATTAACGTGATCTGCACTTCCCTCGGTAGGTGCTTACTGATGTGGCGTACAAACAACTGGAATGGCAGCGGTGGTTCTAAATACTTCACTTGTTGTATAGCTTCATGGTATACACGGTAATATTCCGGTTGTTTCTTCCAAAGCTCCCAGTTCCCATTATTTGGCTTCGTAGTATCTCCTGCTCCTCCTCCGACCAGTATTTATTTCGAAAGGCTTTTTCAAAATCTTCATACCTCTCCCATTCGTTTCGATGTGTCTCCGCCCATATCTCTGAATTGCCATTAAAACATTTCAAAATTTTTATAAGTTTAACCTCCCAACTACTACCATTAAATTTGTCAAATTCCCGTACTCGATTCAAAAATTGCATCGGATGCACTCTCCTAGTTTCACTACTAAAAGTTTCTAATTCTATTTCATTGTTTGTGTCTCGTGTCATGAATATGCGTTCAGTAACATTGTTTAAATTTTGGTTTCTTACTAAACTTAATTCGTCTCTCATACTACTGATGTTTTGTTCAAGTGAATATAATTTTTTGTCATTACTATATTCAGACTGTACGTTATTCTTTGATATTACATCGATAGATTCATTTACTGCTTGTATTTCTGTCTTATAATTATTTTCAATTTCATTTATTTTAGAGTCTATCTTATTTTGGTGTTCATCAATATTTTGACTAATTTTTTCAACTGACATTACTACACTACTCAGTTTTCATTCAGTTTCAGTATTACATTTATTAATTTTAGATTCTATGTCATCGTTATACTCATTCATTGAATTAATTACTTTTTCATTATTCTCATTGATTTGCTTCTCAACTCTACTTATCTGATTATCAATTTCATTAAATTTAACATCTATCTGCTGTATTGAATTGTCTAACTTGGTTTCTACTTGGTTAATTTTATCAGTCAACTCTACTTTGGTACTTTCACAGTGTCTATTAATTTCTTGAATTTCATATTTCAACTCATTAATATCTCTACTTTGTCTATCTAATTTTATGTCATTACTGTCAAAGCAACTATCTAATTTTATGTCATTACAGTCAAAGCGACTATCAAATTTATTATTCATTTTCTCTAATAAATTAAGTACAATACTCATTGGATCATCATCCACCTTATTGTATTTTGTTGAGGTCGGGGTTGCTTGAATCCCTGAATCCTCTGTATTATCTTTTTCATTTGTGTTACTTACATTCATAGTTTTATCGTCTTGACCTACATTCGGTGTTGAATGCATTTCAAGACTACTCATCACAGCTGATTCGTCAAATTCAGCTGTTTCGCTTATCACAGTCGAGTCGGACAAATCGACTCCGTTCTCTGCTGTATTTTCCATTATTATTATTTTTAGGTATTTACTCTGTTTCTTATGTGAACAAATATTCTTTACTTATTTTGCGTAACTTTACATAAGTACCTTTTGCGTATTTTCACTCAACCTCTAAATTACGCTTGTATCCTATTTGTAGGTATGGAATTTATATTATTAAATTCGTTCCGGTTCGTGGCGCCATTGTTATGTTCATTAATAAATGACATAATAATAATACAAAATAAACGTTAAGAAACTTCTACTTACCATCACTCGGCTTCAGGGTTGCGTCATACATACTTTAGGATACAGGCGTAATTTCTTAAGGTTGTGTGAATAATTTGCACAACACATTTGTATGAAGAGAATTGAGATTTTAATTTTGATCAAGTCATTTAAATTTACATATAAAAACAAATGTTATCCTGCTTTTTGCATCTTACTCGTAATAAATCTTACAACTATGGCTTGCCTTATGTATCGTTTCTAATCACACAAAACACAATTACAAACAGACACAAACAGCCCAGCTTTGCTCACACTCACATTCACACTGCAAATTATAAAACCCCCATCATTTTATAATATAAACCCCAGACCCCAAACGCCGGCCACGTTCGCGCGCGCACTCATCTTCTCATGAAATTTCTTGTTTTGTATTATCCGAAAGTTATAAATTATACTGTCTCCTTTAAAATCGACCGCGGTCACATCAATTCAAATGATTAATCCACTTTTTAACTGTTAAATGTGAGTTTTTGTAACAAGCCTACTTTGGCCGTTCCTGCGCCAGTGGTTTCGGTTAGTAGACTGGGAACGATAACGTAACAGGTACTGCTGAGATGATCTCATGCTTTCTACGGAAAGCACTGCCTTGATCTTCGTCGTCGAAGCTTCGTTCCATGCCATGCATGTAGTTTTTTGGAGTGAATATAGTCTACGATCTCAGCTAGGCATTGGCTGACGTCATAAAAGGGGCCGGACTTAAGACATTATTTCCTGCTGTTCCACGACCATGTGCTCGTGGAGTTGCTTGCTTTTAGCCATTTTGAGTTTCACAAACGCGTGGGTCGGCGCCCATGCTTGGTGGACGCATAGGTGCGCACTGCCACACTCTCGCATAGTTCTTGGAAAAACTAGGGTGGTAAATTCTTTGCTTACTGATTGCCCCACACTATTGCGTCTTGCCTTTGTCCCAAACTGTTCAGCTTAACATGAGTTCTCTTGTAATGAAATAACGTTGCACAATAATTTTATAAATCCCACACAAAAATGAAATAAACCAAAATGTAAATACCCCATACTGTAAAAAATAAAAGGACCCAAAATTGAAACGTTACACACCCTTTTCTTTGGCGTCACCCTCCTGTGCATTTTTATTACTTTCCTGACCTGTTAACAGCTGCCAGCTAAAATAGGAAATTGGGCAAATTATCTTTATTTTATTAGCCTATCAATCCCTATTTTTACCCCCTAAAGTTGAGCGCCAATTAGTAAATAATCTACGACTTGCTCGTGTTTATGTTATGCCACGCTGTTGTGAGCGCCAATTTGTAAATAAACTAATAGTTATTTTCAAATGAGTATAATAACTGTTTAAGAAAATTTTATTTTATTTATTTTTTTTTATTTGGTTTTATTATTTTATTATTATTATTCAATTAATTAAATATAATAAAAAGTAGTTATGTATGAATTGGTAAAGAAATATTTGTTTCACTGCGTTAAATAGATTATGTTATAGCCAAATCGATTGAAGGTAGTTGTCAATTCAGCGTCTTTATTTCTTCTTCTGCTCGTCTTTTTCCTTTCTGAAGTCCTGTTAGTTAATTAAACTTACGTATTTTAATTTAGCTATTTAATAAAACGCCAAGTTAAAAAAATAATTATATTTATTGTTAATAATGTGATTATTCGACTTGCGTCGACTATTGCTCTCGGAGTCGAGACTGGATCTCAGATCGATTAATACATTTGGGTTGTTATATTAAATGAAATTATTATTTAACATGGATTCTTTTAACTGTTGACATAGTCAGGAAAGGCAAGTTAGAGAATTCAATACTTACAATTAGAAAAAAACTTATTCATTAACATATAATTATTAAAAATATATTAGATATTAGAAAAAAGGAATTCGAACCACAAGCTGACAATTCTGACGTCACGCTGTCTCCATCTTGTGCCGGCCGCTACTAGTTGAAATTAAAAGATGGCCGCCTTCATGCGTTGTACTACGCTGATAATCTGTCTCTGGAAATTTCCTTCAATAAAATGCAGTAGTTGATAAATTCCTCTTCTGTGATGTAGTTATTGGAAGATTTTCAAGTTATGGTGTTTAGTTTTCGTCCTCCACTGGATTTCGTTCGGTAATATGTGTGTAGTGTTGAATGGTTTCTTCAAATCAGTTGCTGTTCATAAATTAAGTTAGATTTATAATTCCCATGTAGTCGTTCATTCTGGCAGTTAGTTTAGTGTTTTTTAAATATGTTTTATTATTCCAATAATTATTTAAATTGGATTCACTTATTTACTGTATGTACTTCTTCATTCTTTCATATTTCCATAGTACAGCTTGGTGTTAGTTAGTTAAAATTTTTAATTCAGATTTCTTCTCAATACTCTAACATGTTCATTCTGCTTGGAGTTTAACAAACAACTAATTTTATTTGTTTCTTCATATAGAAAATCCTGTATGATTTTGGTCGCATCTTTCATTGTTCACAATCAGCTGTTTGCCTTATTCCCGATTCGATTTTATGGAAATAAATGACATTTTTTATATTTTAATGGCTATAATTTAGTCAATTAGTATTTTTATAAAATTTTAATTACATAAGTATATTCCTGCTTTGATTTTATACAAATTAATATTAAACATGACCTATTTTGGTTTGAATTAAACTCAAAAATTACATTCCTTGAAATTTACTTCTAGGCCTTATCATGATTAACATAATTACCCATTAAATGGTTTACACTATGTTTCATGTTACCATTGTACTCAAATAAGATTACTAATTAAATCATTATAATTTGCCTTCACTACTTTGTCATTATACTAAACATTTACTGATTTATTTGCATTTTACTTATACTTGGTTTATTGCCTAGGCATTATCTTGTACAATCACTATTTAAGTCAATTTTATCCTCTGACTTTTTTAATTACTATTACAGGTTGTTGTGATAATTATAATAAAGTATTTGCATGCTAAAAGGAATAATTTATATTAATTTGGTCCAGGTTTTCACTAATTTATCTCCTCTGATTTGATTACAGGGTCAAAGTTGAATTTGGCTTGATTATCAATTTTCATTTTTCCTATCAATATTATAATTATTTCACATTATCATTATTATCTTTTCTGAGTTACTATTTATATGACATTTGAATTAATATATTGCCTTTCCTTCCTTAACAAAATTCTGAAATAAACTAATCATTCTTTAAATACAACAAACACTATTCTCTAACACTTAGTATATCCTAATATTAACATTGTAGGTATTGGATACCAATATAATAATTAAACATAATCATTAAACAAATAAACAAATTACTGTCTTAGCCTAATTACAGTCTTTTGCTGTCCTTTCAAAACTGGTTTGGGGCGTTCCCCTTAATTACACACTATTTTACTTATACCTAGTTTTACATTAAATCATTCTACTGGTATTGTATTCTCTGACTTTTTTATATGGTTTTCTAATTTTTTGTATAACAACTATAGTTACATTCATTTATTTATTTTGTTTTACTTTGATAGAATGTTCTGTCTTTAAAATAGGTTTTGGTCCCTTGGAGATTATTTTTTATTTTAATTAATTTGTCCATGGCTGTATTTCCTTACTGCTCCTTATCTTACTGGGTCTACTGATGATGTTACTGGGCTAATAATCATCCTATATGGTTTAACACATAATGTTCTGAATTGAGAATGTGTTTAATTTCTTTGGATCAAGAGTTCTTACAGTACTGTTAAAGCATTTTATTTATTATAGTGATTATTTCTTTGATGTTACTTTTATTTAGGTTTATTTTACTCATTCCAGATTGCTTCTTCCTTTCATTTTCTAGGTAGTATTACATTGTAAATAAGGCAAAATTTCCGTTATGCTACAATATATATATAGTGTGTATATTATAACATTAACTAAATGGTACGTCCTTCTTTTGTAAATCCCCACGTTGTTGGCGTCAATTTATAAGGTATTGCGATCAGGGGTTTTATTATTTATTATTATTATCAAATTTACGTTACGGTTAAGTTAACTTGAAACAAAATAAAAGAGTAGTTGTTGTTTAAATTTAAATTCGTGGTTAAAATATTAAAAGTCTCATTAAAACAAAATTCATCTATGGGTGAAGTGTTCCTTTGAGATAACTCAATGTTGAGAATGGTTATTTCTACTTGAAGGTGACCAATGTAGTAAAGTATTTTCCCATACAACATTCAAGTTACTCACAGTGTTTACAATGGTTTAAATACACTTGTTTCTTTTTAAAAGAATCCCCTTGTATTAAACAAAAAATAATGAAGTTGATTATATTTAAATGTTAGATTAACTTAAATTAAAACATGAAGTATGGCAGTTGATTGCTTGATAGTAGATCTCGTCTGGTTGAAACTGGTAGTAGAAACTTCTTCTGATTACAGGTAGTCTGAGTAAGTCAAGTCCCGTAAAGTCTGGACAATATTATAAACAAACATATACTTTTACGTACCTGATTGCGTTTACTTGAAGTTCACTAAACTGTCAACTCAGCTTACATTCATCAACTCCCTTTGATTGCAAGGTTATGTCACCTTGTTTATTAAATTAGTGGGCGCCACACGGATTTATTCAGGGAAAATCCCGTGTAAAACCCATACATAAAAATTACTAGATGAAAAGAAAATTTAAAATAGTTGAGTACCACTTTTTGGCAATGCTATTCCAATATGTCAAACACAACAGAAGGTTGTTTAAGTTTATTAAATGAAACTATTTAATTATTCAAAAAAAATAAATCAAATCAGGTGATGCTGTTAATAATGGGTTTATTTGCACCCTTATAGTGAATTCAAAAAAATACACATAATGTAAACCTACAAAGTTGTACAATAAAAGTTAGTTATTATATGCCTCATACGGCTTGCTCAGAACATGAATTATAAATCTGGTTAAGTCCAGATATTATTTATTTTAATATAAAATTATTACAATTATTAATATTATTATTACTATTATTGTTATTATTATTATCTCAGTTGTGAATTCTTTGAGACACGAAAGAAAACAATTATGCCTACACAGTATCCAATGATACAATTGATCAACAAAGTTTTAGGTTACTTTTACCAAGTAATTGAAAAAAAAACGATCTATTGAAAGATCGTGCGTTTCATCAACGCTTGCTTTTTTAATGACAATCTTTATCCATTGAGAGCCCTTACAACTAACATATAGCTTACTTACTAATAACAAAATTTGAATAATAAATCGAAACGTGGTGTAATCTTAAATACTGTTTTTGTGTTTTGCGTCAGTACAGGTTATGGTAGCAAAAATACAAGTTATTGCACTCAGATCAAGATTAATAATAATTGCACTTTTACCTTCAGAGTTTTAATTATTTAATTAAAACCTTTTATCACTTAAGTAATCGGATTATAGTGATTACTTTGTTTCGGCACTAATTCGCACAAGAACAGAATAATGCGATCCTCTTCTGATTAAAATGGATCATGAATAATGACAATAAATTATTTTCTGTTCGTCATTCCCGCACAAATTAAAATAAACTGCACTTAAACACTGTCGTTGGTTGATGATGAACTTGAAGTAAAATTTCTTGTCGTTAAACTATTGGTTCCGGAGTACAAGGTAACTGACGCTATGTGTTATAAAGAAAAACGTAGCGGAGACGAGCGTACGTCTGTTCTGCTTGCTAGTTAGTAAAGGTCTCTCCTCAAAATTCGCTGGTTTGTCTTTATATACCCTTCTCTTGGATCGGGCTTAGGTAAAATTATTATTTAATAACTAATTTTCTTATTGGTCCAGACAGGTGAGACGAGGATGACGTATCACTTTTTGGCGGTTGATAACGGTTTTTCTAACTGTCAAATGTTGAGATGATTGACAGGTCGCTTCTGTTGTCATTGTTATTATTATTCGTACTCAGATTCCTGATGTACATTTATAAAATGATGCTAACAGTTGTAATACGCTTAATACCGTCACGATTGAGTTGATATTATTATCAAATTAAAGATTGTTTTGTTTCCTTTAAATTGATATCACTCGATCTCGAATTACTTTCACTTTAACCGACATTGTTAGAAAATCAATGTTCGGGTACACTATTCTTACTGTCGTCTGCTCCTTATGAGTCGCCGATTTTATACTTTTGGTTAACCTTGCTCGTATCCACATAACATTTTATTAATCAAATGTTTATGTGCGGACACCATTAATACTGTACTGACGTTTTTTTCACTGAACTTTACTTGTACACCTTAATTCTATACATAGTAATAAATGATCCTACTGACTATGACATTTCGTTCACCGTTAGTTTGTTTTAAGCTACTATTTACAATTAAAATTATGGCTAAACCTATCGTTTTAATAACCTTTTTCGTTATGTCAATGCATAACCATAGTTCTTGTGCATTTTAGTTTGCACTGGTGATAATTATTGATAGTCATTTTATTGACTAATGTTTGGTCTAAGTTTGTTAAGTGTATCGCCTACACTGAAATTTGGCCTTAATAATGCCTATTGGTTCTCAATTCGGTAAATTATGGAGACATCTTATTGGTATAAGATTCTCTTATATAAATAGCTCTCCTTTCTGACAGGTATATTTGATGCAGAAATACATCTTAGTTCCTACAATATAGCCATTGTTAACATTGGTTTTGGCATTCATTATCTACTGTTCATTGTCACATTTATTATCAGAAAAATGCTGATTTTGCTTTCACAGTATTTAACTGCTCATTCGTTTATTTTGTGTTTATAAATGACATTCGGTTTACATTAACCATTTACTGAATTGACAGTTGAATTTACATTTATTCTGTCCATTAGTTCGTTTTAGTCTCAGTCTAGTTGTAGTGTCAAACAGCTATTGGGTTACTGTTTCACCTGGCACTTCTGCTTTATTCTTCTCTCTTGGTTTCTTCTTTCTTGTTTATTTTGACTATTCTATACCTATTTACATGGTTATTCCGTTTTTATGAAATCTGATAACATACACTTAGGTTAGGTGACATCTTGGGATGTTACAATATGTGTATGTGTGCACACATAAGAGTAATATTAGGAAATTGTAGCTCATGTAAATATAAAAATAAGCTTAAAAATAACAAAAATTCACGAATTCGAATTTATTTATTTAAAAAAAGATCACTTTGTATTATATATTGAAAGAAAATAATAACATTTTACATTTTTAATATTATTTAAAGTACTAGCTACTTTCAGACGAACAAAAACTCCTCAAAATAGCCTAAAAATGTGGTTTTTGCATTTTTGAGGTTGGCCCACCATTCGAAAAAATCTGAAACAATTTTAGTGTAAAAAGTTTGTTAAAATACACTTTCTAAAACAAAAAATATGCCTGTAGCTCTTTTGGGACTTGAGATATAGCATTATTTATCTTTTTCAATTTTTTTAAAAACAATCCCATGGGGCCCGTAATTTTTTGGTTTTATTGTTTTTGGTGCAAAAAATGTGTTCAAATGTTTTGAAAACTTTACATTTCATAGAAATTGAGAAAAAATAAACATTGAAAAAAGTCAATTTTTCACCCTCCTGTGTAGATGGGAACCTAAGAACCATGTGTAATGTAATGTTTTTACAATTGTAATATACCTACATAGTCAAAAAAATGATTGGTTTTAAGGGGCATTTCGACTATATTAATGGGGGGTACCCTTTGTTTCGATTATTTTTGCAAATACTTATAAAATACATACACAGCTTTTAACCTAACTGAGTAGATTTGGAGTTTTGTATTATTTTACAAAAGAATTCATGAAATTTTTCTTCTTGGGTTTTGTTGTCCATGATGTGTCCAAGTATCGCTAATGATTTACAAACACTATTTTGACATGAAATACTAGTATCTTAGATAAAAATTTTTATACTATTGCCTGAGCCTGCAACACAGAAAACACAATTTCGATCAACAACTATGATATTGATTATTAACACAATCATAATTTATACAAACCAAAAGATAGCCAAACTGCTCCGTCATGCTCCAGATAGAGGCCTTTCAGTGTCTCTAGTCTCTACTGGAGCATGACAGTTAGCAATTTGGCAAGTAATCATGACAAAGCTTGAATTACAGAGACTGCTAATTCAAGTAACAAGATGAATAAAAGGTAACACATGAATATAATATTGATCCATAAATGTTGTGACGATTTAAAGATTATTTAAATAGCACAAATTAATTTTTTTGTTCTTATAACAAGTGAGAGTATAATCCACTCCTCTCTGTACCTAGGCACCTGTATCAACTTGCAATAAGGCTAGTACGAACATGAAAAGTACAATGTTATTACGAGAAAACTAATAATCCTTATAATTAAATAAAAGACGTAATAATAATAAATGAAATATCTAACTCCTAACTAAGAAAAGGTAGGATAATTTATCGTAGTTAATTAATGGACAATTAATAATAATAAAGGAACGAACTACTTTTTCTCAGCGCGTAAACCGCGCCAGCTTCCATACTCCCTGCCGCTAAACTAACGCCAGTCGCCGGAGAATCTCTGACATGTAAGCAGCTCGAAAATGTGTCGTAAGTTAAACTTACGTTTATGTCACTAAAAAATGATATAACAAGAAGTTAGTGCTTCTCACGTAATTAATCCAATGTAGCGTAAGAGAAACGAAGATAAAAAACTAGTAATGTAGTTCAGACATTGAGAAAATATTCTTAATAAATAAAAAACTTAGCCGACACATCTCTTTATGTAAAGTAAGTGGTAAAGATATGTTCCTTACCATGTAAAAGGTAACATCAGTGCTGTTAAATAAAAAAGAATTAAATGTGAAAAGTGAACACCAACGCCAGGAGAAAAGTTACTACAACAACTGTAAGAACTCCGAGTAGCAGAATTCCAGCGTCATGACCTAGACCACAATTCAGAAACAATCAACTAAATGGAGGATTCAGATGGACAACGAACTACACCCAAGAAGACCTACTGAACAGGATCATCTCGACCACCAGCCGCAGACTCACGTTATATTCAGGTGGCACTAAACCATAACTTCTGCGCATACATTGTTTTTAACAACCGCAACAAAAAGAACAGTAAAGTTTCTTGTAAAGACTTTTTAGATCACATAAATATTAGCATATTAATGTTTGTAATTTCTGTAATGCTATAGTAATAACCTGATGATGTTTAAAGGTAAAGTTAATCTGAAATTACATCAGACTATTCTTCAAATAGTTTGGATGATGTTAAAGTATGTTAGAATATTACAAAGTTAGAACCCGGATCCGTGGTAATCAAAGTAATACACAGCTGTATGATTTTGAGATACTAAGAGTAAAAATTTAAAGAGTATTTAATGCAGAATCTAAGAATTTTCTTTTAAAAGTAAAGTAAAAAACAAAAAGATGACCATTAAAGTTATTATGTTTATATCCGTAGTTAAAATACAATAATAAAGAGATGTTTTCGCTAATATCCAGAGAGTGAATAAATTTATGTAACCTTGGACAAATTCCTGATATATACATTGTCATAATTTGTTGGTAAGTAATTTTACTAACTACGGCAGCTAGTTTAATTAACAGCAAACAATTAAACTGGTTCCCTATGTTATAATGTCTTAACAGGAGAGACGTTATAATGTGTTATCAAACACTTGTAGTAACTCTCACTTAACCAAACTCTCAATTAAGACTCACTCTTTTTTCTCCATCTACACTGTTGGTAATGATGTTTTTCACCAGAATACGTTACTTACTAGAACAGCCTAGACCATTCCATGCATCCACTGCAAACTTTGTTAACTATAAATATATTCTTGGATTTTGTTGTCCATGACATATCCATTGATTAACTAATTATAAGTAGAATACTACCAACTTGGAACAAAAAGTCAGTAGTATGTTCTGAGTAGGTAGTGTTATACTTATAATTAATAAATGTATTTATTAAGAACACTGATACAGAACATTTTAACATATTCTATAAATAGTGTCCCTATACACAGTGTCCATCAATATAGCCTACATAAGTTATACACTAATTGTGGATAAAGTAAATACATGTGAGTAACATAACCTATGTATTCTTAGGACAAATAGTTTATACCAATCACAATATTCATAATATTACTTTGAATGTTGGTTGGTGGTTTTCCAGTATACATCTATTAGAAGCATGCAAGTGTCATTCTTAAGCAACACTATGTGAATAAGAGAGATAGTGTGTGAGTGAGACAGCAAACTGTTACCATGTTCTCTCTTGTCCAGTCACTGTATACTAACCTTTTAAGTGTGGGTAATTCTTTCATTGCGCAGAAGATGCCACTGTTCAAATACTATTGTCAGATCTATACCTGATAGTGCAAAATAAAATTTAATAAAACTAATGGGAAAGATATAAATATGTGTTTTTGGTGTTTTTAAACAGGCTAGAAAGAAACTAAATATTGTTAAACTGCAGAATACTGTGAGCAGGTTATCAAAAGTGAGTACACAACTTTTGTTGAATGAAACTGAGGGAAATTTTGAAACACCAGCAACAATAAATGAAGATGGGGGATTAAAGCAAGAGGCATTAGACAGAAGTGAATTAAAAATTGAGTCGACTATTGAAAATTCAGAGTGACAGCTGTATGTGTTATGAGATCTGGTACATATGTTTATAAAGGAATTTAAAATTCCAGTATTATGCAACAAATGATAAATATGTTAAACCTTATGGTACATACCAAATATAACAATGTAACAAATAAAAAAAATGTAACAATGTAATAGGTTTTATTTTTATTAACACCCAAGTGTTTTAGCCATCTTTATGGCTAGACTGAAACAGATATACTTAACCCTACAATGGTGTTGTTCTTAATAGAAATTGAGGTTTTTTAGGTTTTATCAATATAAAAACAAAATAAAAGAGTATTTAAAACAAATGATGTAAAATTTATTAAAACCGTTTTTAATGTAAATGAAACTGCTGAGCTATCAAGACATGGTCTACATCTTAATGTGCTAGATGTTTCAACTCAAACTGCAGGAATCAACCTCAGTGACAACCCTCGTCTGTATTGACTGTTGTTCCACCTGCAACTGTTTCAAACTATATCAACTAAACACTGACAGAACAAAAGTTGACTCAAAAGAGATTTACCAATGAATATGACTTCCACAATTGAAGTTGAAACATAGACCATTGTAATTGGCATTTTTAAACATAGATCATGGCTCAATAGCCCAACAATTTTATCTAGTAGTGACACTGGCCATGAAAACTTGAATGTCATGGTGAATTTTAATTAATTTTGTTTATTATGTTTATTACTGAAAATGATATATATTTTTCCATTTATATTATGTTTTGCACACTATTTATTTTTTGTTACTAACACTGAGCAGAAAAATGTGTAATACAGCACGTGGGGAGTAGTGATTAATCTTGTAGAGAATATTCAATTTATATCCATTTGGTTTACTGACTGGTCATACCTGGGGACTATTTCTTATGTAAACTAATACAAGCTCTCTATAATCTATTCACAACAGTGAGTCATAAATAGGACACGTCATACAAGGTTTCTCAGAACTCTTCTGTAAGGCTGAATCACAAGATGCAAATGATTCCTGCCTCTATTACTATAATAAAAAAGGGTTAAATATTGAAAACTGTGAATCATATTCTTGGTGCTTGGTCAGGTCTGTCCTCAACCATCAACTTTGATAAAAATCCTTTTTGAAAGCTAGTAATTGCTTGACTCTGACTTACTGGAACTGGAACTTTTAGTTTGCAAAACCTACTACAGTGCTAGAAAGTGATTCTTGCTAGCAAACAGTTAAATTAATAGAGCTACACGAGTCACATTTATATGAACTGTTAAATCTTTGTATTTGTTTATATACCCGTGCGCAATCAGCCCACGCAATTACGTCATCCGCTTAAAGTACAGTTCGCTAACCGCAAGCTTCGACAGAAGTTAGTTAAACCTCAGCCTTCATTCGCTCAATACTCTTTTTCTATTTGCTAGCCGCGGCGATGTGAAATTTAATTATTTACTTAATTTCTTTATACAATTTTCATTCTTCTACCGTTATTTATCTTGGCAATGTACGCCATATGTAATTGCATGGGCCATGCGCTTTATTATGTAATTTGTTCAATAAACGGCTAGTTAACTCAAATTTATACAGTCCACTTCTTCTTTTAAAATACATATATCCGATTCCTTAAGCCAGCAGCACGTCGCATGAGAAATACAAACTCAAGAAATATTCGAGAGCGTTGATCATGCAACATTTGGTCCTCCGGGCTGGATCATTCATTTCATGGATGATTCATTTCACAAATAATTTATTTCACGGAGCATTCATTTCATGGATTCAGTTCAACTAGCAGGCCCTATCAGCATTTAACAACATGATTAAATCAACAGTTCTTTAATTATCAACCATTACTGGAGCACGCATTGCACGACTTTTGGGGACGTCATACTTCGCCGACCAGATCGTTCGAAGCATTATTTCATCATTTGAACACCATCACCACGTGGCATTCATCGCTTGGGAAAATCCAAAGCATCCAGCCTATGCAGAATTCGACCACTTCAGACATCAGCTGACAGGCATCAACAGTATCTACATCGTCATTTCATGGGTGCCGGATGGGACTGTCAAGGATTCGACACGCTCTGAGACCTTCTTGAACATGTCGATAAGTGCCACATGCCAAGTGACTATAAAATTATGTTTCATATGACCCTTTCAATTTTACATAATTTTGTATACCTTTCAAGGACATTCAACTAAAATAAGCAGTATTTAAAAAATAATATAACTTTTTTATTTATATCAGTTTCAATTTGACTATGAACTTAGATTTTTTGCGAACTTAGCAAGCTTATAAATTTTTCTGTGAATCAATCACAAACTTAAATAACTTAACAAGCTTATTTATATTCATATTTTTTGATTTAATTGTAAATCATATTTTTAAATAGTGTTCTTAGCAATAGGAATTATACTGTTATGTTGTAAATGCTGTCTATATCAGTATTTAGTACAACATAGAATTAGTCTGAGATTTAATAAATGGTTACCGCATTGTAGCGTGACTTCATAAATTAGATAACCTGCATTGGTCTTTTTCATCTCTCTGCATTCACTCATTTTTTCTTATTATCGTTTCGAATCTTCAAGTGATACACAATCATGACTGATATGAAGGCGCTGATCAAAAAGTGTGGTATGATCAAGGCCTCTCTATCGCGCATAAATACCTACGCGGATAATTTTGATCACGATACGCATGACCACCGTGCGCTAAAAATAAAGCTTCGTCATCTGATGGAGCTATCCGCAAAATATGATGAGATTCAAACGCAAATTGAGTCTGATGACTCTGATTTTGCATCCGTTAGTGATAGAGTTCAGACGGAAGATGATTTGTGCAACATAGAATGCAAGTTGCAAAATTTATTAGACCATGCCGAAGAGATGAGCAAGAAAATACTAAATCAGTCCGAAGTCGTCACATTCAGTACACCTCCTATTCAATTACAACCAATTAAACTACCCTGCTTCGCAGGTAATATAATTGACTTGCAACATTTTTACCATGTTTGTGGAGTTGGTTCATGTCCGAACAGACCTGACCAGCATCCAAAAATTTCACTACTTGCACTATTTTGCTACTTGCGCTGAATGTTATAAAATCACTCCCAATCACGCACGAAAACTACACGGTGGCCATTGAGTTGTTGAGAGCCAGGTATGACAGTAGATTGATTGTTACGGCATATTATGTGGCTAATGTCTTGGGCATGAAGCACATGCAGCAGGACTCTATGGGGTCATTCCATATCAAATCAACCAATGAAGAATTTAATTTGAAACTTCATGTCTCAGATATTGGTAATTTTTTGTATATTTGTTGTACTTATAAAGTACTTCAAAAATACAAAGTTTCAAATTTTTTTGTTGGGTAAAAGATTTTTTAAAAACTGCACAAAACGCAATTTTTCACATTGTTTTGAAACAGAAAACTGTGTATAATTAAGGAACCGTTAGACCTAGAAAGCTCGTTTATAGCTCATTGTAAAGGTCTTTGTAAGGGCTTTAATTTGATATGTAACACAATCTACTTTGAACAAAAACCTTTTTTTGGCATGTTTTCAAAAAACGTTTTTTTGAAAATTTCAAAAACACCATCATCGAAATTTTTCAAAAAAATGTATGTTATTTGTAAAGACATTGACTAGAAATATGCAAAGTTTGAAAGTGGAGAAATGATGGTTTTTTTTTAACAAAAATTTAAAGGCATCAGTGTGGAGGTCGTATTCACGTAAATTTGCATTACAATACCAACAGTTACATTTTATGTCATTTTTAGTTTGACTTAGTACCATAATGATAAATTACAAACAATTACTAAGACTTGCCTAAAAAAATTTTGATGAAATTAATCACAGTTTTAAAAGTTTATGACACCAATTGATTTATTTTTCTATGCCACGCACGCTAGACCGCCATGTTCTCGAGCGCGCCGAGCGGCCGGTAGATGAACCAAAAAGTACCGGTGTCTGAGAAAATCTCGAAAAAGTACCAGTGTTGAAAAAATCTCGAAAACGTACCAGCAAAGAATCTATAGTAATAGAGTTAAAACGTAGAGACGTTATGGCGAGGCCGCTTCTATAGGCAGAGCGGCAGGAGAAATCCAAACACGAATGCGAGAGTGAAATGTATACAACAACAAAGTTTGTAAAAGCGATCGTAATGCGCACATATCGATAACGACGCAAATTCTCTCACTCAGATCAGTTGTGTTTCATTCTCTGCCCAAGTTAGTTGTGAGTTGTGGTACCATATAGGTATAATATATAGTGTTAAATTGTACTGTTTTTTTTTTTTTTTTTTTTTTTTTTTTTTTTTTTTTTTTTTTAAGAAATGTACTCTTAATTTTCATTATAGGTGTTGGTGTAGTGCGTGTTTATTCCGATTGTGAACGTGACCTAGTGAAAATACAACAACAAAGTTGTGTAAGCGATCGTAATGCGCACATATCGATAACGACGCAAATTCTCTCACTCAGATCAGTTGTGTTTCATTCTCTGTCCAAGTTAGTTGTGAGTTGTGGTACAATATAGGTATAATATATAGTGTTAATTGTACTGTTTTTTTTTTTTTTTTTTTTTTTTAAGAAATGTACTCTTAATTTTCATTATAGCTGTTGGTGTAGTGCGTGTTTATTCCGACTGTGAACGTGACCTAGTGAAAATTTTTTGGAAAACTTCTATTTTGAAAATATTTACATTTTGGGTTCATTTTATATTTGTGCTCATTTATTTACAATGGCTGACAATGATAAACTAAAAAAATTAGCCAACTGGGCTGTGTTTTCAGTAAAATGCTGTAATCCTTTGAAGGAGACACACCATTTTAAGTCCCGCAACCTGCGGAATGTAACTAACTGGATATGTACTTTAGGCCTCGAAGGTGTTGAGGAAGGAATGAAGGTTTGTGATGGTTGCAGGCTTAAAATTTGCAAACGGTACAAAAATAATTCAAATTCAAATGATGATGATAAATTGACAGGGGATAATAGTCAGGAAGATTGTAGCTATACAGATCCCACCTCATCATTAGACTATTTGAATAAATCACTGGAATTGGTAGTCGAGTCCCCAATAAAGAAAAAAAAAACTGAAAACAGACTCATATGCTAGACAAAAATTTGATAAAGTTAAACTATCCCTTGAAAAGAATTTTGTCAGTACTAAAATTGCCAAGCCTGAAACTAAAGAAATTCAGGCTGAAAAAGATGAATCGGAAATAATAACACAGTTGAAAAAAAAGTTCTTGACTACAACAAAGGGAAGTGAAAAAATGATGATACTTTCGGTTTTGCCACAAAGCTGGAGCTGAAGTAGAATTACAAATGAATTTGGTGTCAGTGATTATATGGCAAGAGCAGTGAAAAAATTAGTTAAAGAAAAAGGTGTCCTTTCAACTCCTAATCCCAAACCAGGTAAAACCCTAGACACAACAACAGTAGAGATAGTTATTGATTTTTACAATTGTGATGACATAAGTAGAGTGATGCCTGGTAAGAAAGATGTTGTCACAGTGCGTAGAGGCAAAGAGGACAAACTTCATCTTCAAAAAAGATTAATTTTACTCAATTTGAATGAAGCATATACAATTTTTAAGGAAGAAAACCCAGGCCACCAAATAGGTTTTTCAAAATTTTGTGATTTGCGTCCAAAAAATTGCATTTTGGCCGGAAAGAGTGGCACCCATACAGTATGTGTCTGTCCAATTCATCAGAATGTAAAATTGATGAATGGATCAAAAATGCACAGCTTTGTACTGGATGGAGATGAAGTGGCATTAAAAAACTACCAAACCTGCCTGTAAAAAATTATGTGCAACCCGGCATCTCCTATCTGTTATCTGAACACATGCAAAGAGTGTCCCGGGATAGAACCTTTGAAAGCTTTACTGCGCCAGAAGTTTGAAGATGAGATGATAGATAGTGTAACAATTAAAAAGTGGATGTCTGTAGATAGATGTACATTAGAGACTGTTGTAAAAGAAAAGGATGAATTCATAGAAGATTTCAGTGAAGCTATTTTAAAGTTAAAGACACACTCTTTTTTAGCAAACATGCAAAAAGAGTTTTACTGTGAAACAAAAACTAACTTAGAGGAAGGTGAAGTGGTTGTAACCTGTGATTTTTCAGAAAATTATTCATTTGTCCTCCAAGATGAGGTTCAATCTTACCAATGGACCAATAGCCAGGCAACACTCCATCCCTTTGTTGTCTACTATAGAGGAGAAGACAGTAAAATACAGCACTTAAATTACGTTTTTATATCAGAGTGCCTTACCCACAACACTGTTGCATTCAATCTCTTTCAGACACACCTGATTAATGCCCTAAAAGAAGACATCCCAGGGATTAAAATAATTTATTACTTCTCAGATGGTTGTGCAGGACAATATAAAAACCGTAAGAATTTCCAGAACATTTGTTTGCACAAAAAAGACTTTGGCATTGATTCTGAGTGGCATTTCTTTGCCACATCACATGGTAAAAGTGCCTGTGATGGTCTAGGGGGGACTGTTAAAAGATTAGCTATGAAAGCAAGTTCACAGCGACCGTATAACCAGCAAATAATGACACCGCATCAATTATATGAATTTACAGCAACCAACATACCAGGCATCAAGTTTAAATACTGTACAATAGAAGAACACAATGAAAATGAAGAAAGGTTAGCAACACGTTTTGATAAAACAAAAACTATAAAAGGGACCCATAATTTACATGCAGTTATCCCTATTTCTGACACACAAATGGCAACAAAATTGTTTTCTTCAAGTACTGAAAGAAAGCTACAAGCACCAGTTATAACAGATAGTGTAACAGCTGAATTAGAAGAAATTGAATCAGGTTTTGTAACTGTCATGTATGATAACTTCTGGTGGCTTGCATGCATCCTAGGGAAAAACAACGAGACAAATGAAGTTAAAGTGAGCTTTTTACATCCCCGAGGACCTGCAGCATCATTTTTCTATCCTCAACCACGGTTGGATATTTTGGATGTGTCAACAGACACCCTTCTGAAAAAGGTTGAACCTAGAACTGCTACAGGAAGAACGTATACTTTGACCACAGAAGAAATGGCAGACTCATCTCACTTACTTGAAGAACAGTTGAAGAAAATGTGAACAACTTATTATTAACTTATGTGTGAACTCTAAATGATTAATATTCAAAAGCACTATTTTAATTTACAAACATGATTTGTTCTTATAAGACTGCACTGTGTAGTGTATATATAGACTAGAATCTTCTACACATATGTTTTAATTCGTAAAATATACAACTAATAAATGAGTTTTTTTGTTGCTTAAAATCATTTCACTGCAAGATCAATATGGGACACTTTATTCAAGAGAATTTGTAGGTGAATCTTAGTAATTGTTTGTAATTTATCATTATGGTACTAAGGCAAACTAAAAATGACATAAAATGTAACTGTTGTTATTGTAATGCAAATTTACGTGAATACGACCTCCACACTGATGCCTTTAAATTTTTGTTAAAAAAAAACCCATCATTTCTCCACTTTCAAACTTTGCATATTTCTAGTCAATGTCTTTACAAATAACATACATTTTTTTGAAAAATTTCGATGATGGTGTTTTTGAAATTTTCAAAAAAACGTTTTTTGAAAACATGCCAAAAAAAGGTTTTTGTTCAAAGTAGGTTGTGTTACATATCAAATTAAAGCCCTTACAAAGACCTTTACAATGAGCTATAAACGAGCTTTCTAGGTCTAACGGTTCCTTAATTATACACAGTTTTCTGTTTCAAAACAATGTGAAAAATGGCATTTTGTGCAGTTTTTAAAAAATCTTTAAAAAAAAACTACCTAACAAAAAAATTTGAAACTTTGTATTTTTGAAGTACTTTATAAGTACAACAAATATACAAAAAATTACCAATATTTGAGACACTGAGGTTCAGACCCCTGGTTGATTTGATATGGAATGACCCTATGGTTAGCATTTCCAAATTTATAGATGATCTTACTGCTAACATAAACGCTCTGAATTCACCAGTGAACACATTCGAAATTATTTTTGTGCATTTTCTCGCCCAAAAACTTGACGATCACACATCTAGATTATGGAAGGAATGTTTAACTGATGAACAGCTTCCGAATTACAATAACTTCATTAAATTCTTAAATACTAGGTGCCAGTTGTTGCAAAATGTTAGCGCACTGACTGGTTCCATCATACGGTAGGCAAGTTAGCGATAAAACTTCTTATTGCAACCTGGCTAGATGCGCAGAGTTCACTGGGTCACTAATACACACTCAAACAAGCAATAGACGTTGCCAGCTGTGTCGCGGCAATCATAAGCTGTCCGAATGCCCACAATTCGTGGCTTTACATCCGAGTTAACGGAAAGACGTTTTAATAAATCACAAGCTCTGCCTAAATTGCACATGCTCGGGCCATGAAACCTCGCGTTGCCCTTCCAAATTTTCGTACAGAGCATGTTCGAAAAGGCACCACACTATGATTCACTCTTCAACAAATAATTCTTCGAGCAGGAACAATAATCAATGTTCCCTAAAACAACAAACCAACAAATCAATTTTATTGTCTACCACCGTATGTACCACAACCGATCGTGCCGGTAACAAACACCCGGTAAGAATCCTGTTGGATTCAGGTTCACAGGCAAACTTTTGTACCATGGGCTTCGCACGCGGCATGGGCTTAAAATTAAACAAGTCCGAACTGCCTATCACGGGCATAAATAATTCTCTATGCCAAGCCAATTTCAGTACAAGGGTGCACCTAAACTCACGCTACAGGGATTTCAGTTTGAATGTACACTGCGCTGTTCTGCCCAGAATTACAAATAACCTCCCTACAGAATCCTTTAATATGTCATCATTAAACATTCCAAAAAACATATTTTTAGCTGACCCGCAACTTAATTTTTCGTCACAGATCGACATATTACTCGGGGCACAGTATTTTTTGCAATTGATTGAACCGAATTTCCTCACAAACACCTTTCGAAACACTAGTGGTAGGTTTGTTGTGTCACTACCCCGTAAGGCAGGGCATCTCGGCGATTCACTCCCGGGAGCAGTTCGCAGATTTCAGACACTCGAACTCAAATTCAGGCAAAACCAGTCTTTGTACACAGACTATAGTAATTTTATGCAGGAATATTTAAACCTGGGTCATATGTCTCCACTCAATTCATATGATTTATCAGTCAATAAGTCGAATATTTTTTACTTACCACACCATGCTGTCGTCAAGTCCACTAGCACAACCACCAAACTTCGCATTGTTTTCGATGGCTCAGCCAAAACATCAAATGATTTATCTTTAAACGACACCCTCATGGTTGGTCCTACGGTCCAGCAGGATCTTTTCTCCATCATGGCCAGATTTAGAATGCACCGATACGCACTCATTGCCGACATTGAGAAAATGTATCGCCAAATCTTGGTGTCCCCAAGGGATTCTAACTTGTAAAGAATTGTTTGGCGTGACGCTCCCCACAAGGAACTTAAACACTATGCTTTGAGAGCAGTCACATATGGGGCTGCAAACACTTCATTTTTGGCCACTAGATGTTTAAAACAAATCTCACAGGAAAATAGTACTCAACACCCCTTAGCCTGCTCTGTCATTGCAAACGATTTTTACGTCGACGATCTCATCACCGGATCTGATAGCTCACACGTCTTAGCCCGATTAATCTCTGACATTTCTGGTTTATTAAGCCGGTACGGCTTCACTCTGCATAAATGGTCTTCTAATGACCAGAATATCATATCTTCACATACCAACTCATCCCTGGACTTCAACAAAGACCAAACCGTCCGCACTTCAGGTATTCAGTGGGACGTTCAGGCTGACAACTTCATATACAATTTCCAAAGAGATCTTAAAATCGATGTGTTTAATAAAAGAAGGGTATTATCCATCATCACTGGAATCTACGACCCATTAGGGCTCATTGGCCCTATTACATTTTGGTGTAAGCACTTTATGCAAACGCTATGGTCATCGGGTACCAATTGGGACGACCAGCTGTCTGACTCATTATCAATTCAATGGGCAGAGCTTTACGCTCAATTAATTTCAGACACTCATTTTAAGATCCCAAGAGCCATAAAGGATTCATGTAATTTTCCAATCATTTCATTTCAATTACACGGGTTTGCCGACGCGTCGGTAAAGGGTTACGCATGCTGTATTTCTGTGCGTACAGTATATTCTGACCGCAGTATATCATCTCATTTATTGTGTTCTAAACCTAGAGTCGCCCCTTTAAAGCAGATATCTTTACCTCGACTTGAACTTTGCGCCTGTCAATTATTGGCTCAGTTGGTTTATAAGGTTTTCAACGCTGTGACCTACAATTTCAGTGAGTTGTATTTTGTAATATAACCGTGTTTTCCTTTATTTAGTTTTTAGCCACACGTGAGTTGTGTCATCTGTAATATACCGGTGTTTTTACGGTGATTTATTTAGGTTTAACGTGAAGAGTTATTTAGTGTAATTTGATTCCACTTGTGTAAAAACGGATTGGTTGCCACAATCGATTGTGTCTTCGAGCGCCCTGTTCTTCTTTTAAGCAATCTGGTCCGTTCGCTGCTCACTCTCCTGGTGACTTGCCTGTAATTGTCCTGTAAATTCTCTAATTTTTCTACAATGACAACTCTTTCCAGTCAAAATAACAATATTTATTTTTATTTAAATTATTCAGAAAAGGAACAGTCGACTTGTGTCGAAACAAAATATTGGTCGGGTCGACTCTACTGCTCAATTCGACCATGACACTAACAACCTTCGATAAACAAATTAATTATAATAATTATATTAAATCTCAGGGTTTAAGGGTTCTTTGAGACTGCTATTGAATTCAGAGAATGCACACAAAAATACAATACATCACAAAAGGTAAGTACAATTTAAAATCTTAATACTATATTCTATTAATCGTTGCTAAGCAACGACTGTTGTTTCGTGTCTATAGCTGACAGCGGTAATTCCACAAAATGGCCACTCACACGTCTAACCTCGAGCTGTTCCAAATTATTTTAAAATAAATGTTTTAGTATTCACAGTTTTAGTTTTAAGCTTTTCCTTCAATCAGTGATCACTGGTGTCTGTTCTGTAAGTGTAGATAGTGTCTACGATAGTGTTGTGTAATCGTAGATGTAGTGTGGCTATTAATTAAGTTTGGCCTCACTCACATAAGTTACAAACGTGCGTCCGTTTTAGGTAGTCAGGACTTTCTGAGTTTCTGCATTTCGTTTTAATTTAATTATTTCTGTTTTCTGGTCTTCCCCAGTATTTACCGCTTCTGTTGGTAACTATTATTTACTGCCAACGGTCCAAAAAACATTACTTGTACTTAAATAATATTTGCTTCATCAGAGCACATCTGCCCTCTGCAATGGTTAACAATACAATCCTATTTTCTTGCTTCTTCATCAACAGTCTCTTGACCTTACAATACTGGCCTGTGATTGGTCAAAACTGAGAGTTCATTAGGTCACATGGTCAGTTTAAAAATTCAAATGTTCATTTACCTATAAGAAAAATACTCCTTTTTTAGCTTTAAGTTTTCTTAAATTTAAATTACATCATGTTTTCCTTTATATAATTATGAGCATTTTGATACCTTATTTACATCAGTTGGTTATTATAAAGGGTGATTTCCCACCTTACAAAATTTCGAACTTTGGGCCTACACTTTGGTTTCCTTACATTTATTTACTAATCTATTTGTTTCTGACAATATTCCTTTTATACTAAATTTGTGGCTTAGGCCATTAGTGGTTTTCTAATACTATTTTATAATTCACATTTATTATTGCTTAAACTCTGATTCTGAACCCTTTTTTTCTGATTTTAACTATTTACTAAACGAGTCTGGACCCTTAACATTATTTAACAAATGGTTACAATAAAATCCTTTAACATATCATTTAATATACTGCCTCTATGGCCTAGTCTACAATTATCAATTGACAAATAATATAATTAGTGTTAATACAATAACTTGATAAGAACAGAATCATCCAGCATGCTATGTTTTAAGTATGGCCTACATGATTAAATATTGTATTTTACAATTAGCCACAATCATTAGTTAACTGGCATACTATTCAGCCATCCCACTAATCTTAACCAGTACTACTAATCAGTGATTAGATTATTGTTCATGGGTTTTTGGTTCCTAATGCATCACCTTCTGATTCTGCTCATAGGCTCCAACTACTTCTAACAACATTGTTCATGAATGTTACTCATAAGCTTTGGCATAAAACACAAACATAACTAGTTATGCCAAAACCTTTATAAACATCTTAACAATATTTAAAACCCCCATCACAACTCTCTATTAATGTGGTCTATGGGTTTTCTTTATATAAATGTATTTAACCCACACTTCTACCATTACCCCCTCACTGACACTTTTTGTGTTTGGGAATATCACTGGTACTTCACTGACACTTTATTAATTGGGTGTTTGTTTGCACTATCTAATATCAGGGATCATTAGCTTTATCCCACAGTCTTTCCCATTAACACAATTACAAAAGGTTTGTATATTATTTTATATTTATAATACATTTTGATTAGTTTATTTACTATCTGTATTGTATTTTTACTTTCATTATTTATATTAGACAGTCTTTCTTGTCTATAACTAAACGTTGTCTATTTTTATTTGGTCTGTGGATAGCATAGGCGACTCTGCCTACTATCATTCCTACTGAATTGAGCAGTTCTAGCTTTGGGACAGGGTTACTATTGTGTCGCATTACAATTTTTATTCTGACTACGATTGCCTTACACTGGATTCACCAACAGTCGTCCAGGTGGAAGGTATTTGTTGCCAACCGTGTCGCGGAGATACAGCAGCTCACTGCAAAGGGCACCTGGTATCATGTTGCTTCGCATGACAATCCCGCGGACCTTCTATCCCGCGGCTGTTTACCCCATTCTTTGCACCACCACTCGCAATGGTGGCATGGCCCATACTTGTTGTCAAAGGAGCCATCATCATGGCCCACCAGTCCTTTCGAATCCAACTCTTCCTGCACTCATCCAGATCTGGATAAAGAAAAACGTAAACAAGGTCAACTCGCTCTGGTTACTACTCCTAATTACATTGAAAATTATTCCTCGCTTTCAAGACTTATTCGTGTGTTTGCTTACTGCCTACGATTCATTCGGAACGCTAAGTCTCCCGTCGCTAACTGAAACACTTCCTTTTTAACTTCACAAGAGCTATGCAGCACACTTTTGATTTTTATACGTCAATCCCAGCTATCGCATTTCAAAATCGAGATAAAAGAACTTCAGGCACAACGCCCTGTACCTAAGACTAGTAAAACTTTTTCGCTTAATCTCTTTATAGACAACGCGGGGATATTACGCGTGGGCGGACGCCTTCAACAGTCTCAGCTCAACTATAATAGTAAACACCAGATCATACTTCACCCGCAGTCTCATCTCACTAGACTAGAAAACGTCGTTATAGAAAACGAGCATATTCGACTACTCCATGCCGGAGTACAATTAACGCAGTGCTCTCTACGTCAAAGATATTGGATCATCAATGACAAATCATACATACGCTCCGTGATACACAAATGCATCACTTGTTTTCGATTTCGCGCAATTGGCTCAAGCCAACTTTTAGGACAATTACCCTCTTCCAGAGTCACTCCTTCTAAGCCATTTTCACAATGTACCGTCGACTATGCCGGTCCCATATTTCTACGTCAGGGCGGGCAGCGGTCCTAATCATTCACAAAGGCTTACATTTCACTCTTCATTTGCATGGCCACTAAGGCAACTCATCTTGAATTGGTATCAGATTTGACTGCAGACGCCTTTATAGCTGCTTTAAAACGCTTCATAGCTCGCAGGGGCATCCCTGCACAAATATTTTCCGACAACGGTACAAATTTCCGTCGTGCTGGCACTATATTACACTATTTGTACAAACTTTTTCAACAAGACGAATTTCAACAAACCACTCAGGACTTCGCCAGTTCACAGGGAGTCAAGTGGTCTTTCATACCTCCGTCAGCACCTCATTTCAGTGGTCTATGGGAGAGCGGAGTCAAAAGCGTTAAATTTCATTTACGGCGCGTTATCGGCAGGATGCTTCTCAACTTTGAAGAGCTTTACACTGTTTTGACTCAAATAGAGGCATGTCTGAATTTGCGTCCCTTGTTCGCCATTTCAAATGACTCTGGGGACCACGAGCCTTTGACTCCAGCACATTTCTTAGTTGGTTCTCCACTTACTTCGCTCCCGGAGCCCGACTATTCGGATATCAAAATGGGTCGCTTGGGGAGGTGGCAGCTTCTGCAGAAATTCACCCACTCTATATGGAAAAGATGGTCAACAGATTATTTGCATCAGTAGCAAAAACTAAATAAATGGCGCAAACATTCAAAAAATTTGTCTCCAGGACAACTCGTCCTCATTTTAGAAGACAATACCCCACCTCTGCAGTGGAAACGTGGTATTGTCACCCAAATCTATGTAGGTCAGGATTCATTAGTACGCGTAGCGGATGTCCGCACCACAAACGGCATCCTACGTAGGCCTATCCACAAAATGTGCCCACTTCCCGTGGCAACAGACTAATTTGTTTTTCAGTGCTTCATGCCCGGGACATTTCCGGATGAGCACATCCTCTACGTACTACCGTAAGTACAATGTTAAATGTACTTATTTATACATTTATATTTATATTTATACCAAGTTAATGTACGCTATTTACTGTATATGTGCATTAGTAAATATTTTAAGTGTTTTTTTGTCAGTGTGATGTCAGTTATTGTGTACTGTTTGGTGCAGTGCTATTATTATCATGAATTTTTTGGGTATATTTCTATTGTGCTATTATTATCATGAATTTTTTGGGTATATTTCTATTGTGCTATTATTATCATGAATTTTTTGTATATATTGCCATTGTATTATTATTTAATATTGCTTGTTATGCACTTATTGTCATGCTATTGTTACTGAATTCTTTGGATTTCTATTAGTTATTGTGTAATGCTACTTATTACGTGTTATTCATTGCCATGTATCATTGTTATTGAATTTGGGTATATTGTCATTATTATTATTATGTGTCAAGAGACATTCTAGCATTTGTATTTTATTATTATATATTATTCGATGAGTATTGATTAATATTGTATTTATGCTATCTAATGGGCCATCTATCGATGTGCCAATATTCATTATACTATGTATTATCACACATTTCAGGTTTGTAACTTGTTAATGTATACTTGCATTTTTTCAAGCAACTTTTCATACTGTAACCTATGTCAAAATCGCCCGATTTTGGGCGGGTAGTATGTTAAATCTTTGTATTTGTTTATATACCCGTGCGCAATCAGCCCACGCAATTATATTATCCGCTTAAAGTACAGTTCGCTAACCGCAAGCTTCGACAGAAGTTAGTTAAACCTCAGCCTTCATTCGCTCAATACTCTTTTTCTATTTGCTAGCCGCGGCGATGTGAAATTTAATTATTTACTTAACTTCTTTATACAATTTTCATTCTTCTATCGTTATTTATCTTGGCAATGTACGCCATACATAATTGCATGGGCCATGCGCTTTATTATGTAATTTGTTCAATAAACGGCTAGTTAACTCAAATTTATACAGTCCACTTCTTCTTTTAAAATACATATATCCGATTCCTTAAGCCAGCAGCACGTCGCATGAGAAATACAAACTCAAGAAATATTCGAGAGCGTTGATCATGCAACAGAACAATCAAATTTTATATAATAAATATTCTGTCTTGACACTGGTTAATTTAGTATTTATTTAGCTTCTACACCAATACAAATAAATGTTGAAGCAATTAAAATATTTAAATTAAATAAATTTATCTTAATCATAGTATAATTAAAGATACTGAGTTTCTGTTTTGGATAAAAGTCCTCATAACTTGATCCTCAACACACACTTTTACAAATTTTTTAATCCTTTTTAGGCATTAGTGTCCCAAAATTTTGAAATTTCCAAAAATGTACACTATATTGAGATTTGGTTAAAATTCTCTTTAATTTGATACCCAACATGAATTTTTGCAATTTTACCAAAATTTTTACCAGTGTTTTCAGCCCTGGGATCCCAAAATTTAAAGTAAACTAAGATACTAAAAAAAACACAATTTTCAATAAACCCAATAATATATTACAATTAACATTTTTGTACATTTTTTTTAAATTTATTTCCCTCAAAAAGAAATACAAAAATAAGAAGATACACAATTAAACATTTTACACATTATTAAATAAAAGAATTAAAAAACATGGTAATTATAATAATAAAAATTACTACTACTATTGCTATAAAGAAATAATTTTAAAAAAAACTTTAACGTTAAATAAAAAAAAACATTAAGCAACATTAAATGAAAAATTAAAATTATATGTTTTTAGTTGTACATAAAAGAAAAACTAAAAAACGAAACTAAAAAAAAAGAAACACTAAAGGCCCCACTCTTCTTCATCAAGGCCACTTAAAAATGACAAACGCCCTAAATGTTTGGGAGACAACCTATTTCTCGACTGGTTCAATATGAAACCAGTTTTTGAAAAGAGGCGTTCACATGGCACCGACGTCGCCACAAACATTAAAACAACTCTGGCATTTTTGTATAAACCAGGGAATATGTTCTTCATATCATCCCACTCCTTTAACGGGTCTGTTTTCAGTGGGGATGTAGGATTATTCAGATAACGAGAAAGTTCGTCATCGGACTCGTCTTTGCGCTGGCTTCGTTTCCCATGGACCAACTCCTTGTGGATCTCCCAAAAGTCGAAATCAGATGTTTTTTCTTCCTCTGACGAACTGGCTGAGTGTGCAGCATCTATGGTAGCTGCTTTTACCTTCTTGCGCAAAAAACTGATTACTTTAGCACAAGCTTGTGCATCCTTAAAGTGAAGGTTTTTGAATCTTGGATCCAAGATAGTAGCAACTGCCATATTCAAATTATTCTCTATACGTTCAAACCTTTTTTGAACCTCTCGGATCACTGCTTTCTTGGCCTCTTCGATTCTTGATGCTGAATCGGATTCGGAAATTGTAATCTTTTCCAGCTGTTTGATCAATATATTTACCATTGGAATAATTGTTGACAACGTCGTGTATTTTTCCCCTGATGCCTCCCTTATCACGTATTCAAATGGCTGGAGAAGTAATAAAATATTTTTGACGTCGATTAACTCCCGATTAGTTGGAATTTCTGGAGCAGACATGTCCTCAATAGCAAGTTGACTAATGGTCGAAACCATTTCTAAAAACCGTTGCAACATATAATATGTTGAGTTCCACCTCGTTGCTACATCCAGGATAAGTTTTTTATGTTCTCCTTCAGAAATTTCATGCGTCGACTGAAGCTGATGAAATTTATCAGAAACCTTCACGCTATTCTTCACCCATTTCACGATGGCCCTAACTTTTTGAATGGATGGAAGAGCATTAATGTTTTTCAGAGAAGACTCAACCACTAAATTAATCGTGTGGGCGAATCAGGCACTGTGCCTATTTTTTCCAATAAACAAGTTGATGGCAGATACCATATTTGCGCCATTATCGGTCACAACATTTGAAATCTTTTCTTTTGGTATATCCCATTCACTCATTAGATTAGTCAAAGCATCTGAAATGTTCTCTCCTGTATGTGTTTTTTGTAATGGAACGACACCTAAATTAGTAGTCTTATGATTTATACTTCCATCATCCAAATAGTGAAGAGTAACCCCTAAGTAGGCACGTTCGTTCATGATGTCTGTCCAAATATCGGTGGTTAAACAGAAATGACTTACCTTTGTGAGACCGACTTTCACTCGGAGAGCGCACATTTCATATTTTTCATTTTAGAGTTGTTCCTGATGGAACAACATACAAAGGAGATACCACCTTCATTAATTTCCTAAACCCACAGCCATCTACTATAGCGAATGGTCTCATATCTCTACAGATAAAGTATAAAATTGCCTGTGTAATCGCATGGTATTTAGCACCACCATCTTGAAACGATGAGGCCTTTTGGAAAACTTCTACTATAGGTTTAATAATTTGTTGATCATCATCATGACTACGAGATTCGGTAGAACTAGAAGTAGAAGGTAAACTTGAGCATTCGCCTAATTGTGGCCGCTTCTCAGGCAAAGTTGGTTGCTTTACTCGATCTTCTAATTCTGAATGTATGCGGGCATGATTTACCTTTAGATATTTGAAGAGGTTGGATGTGTTTCCACTATACTTTATCTTCTTTCCGCATGTCTTGCATTCTGCAACAGTTCCGTCCACTTTAGCAAAATACCCCCACACCTTGCTCTTAGGAGGTGACATTATTTAAAACTCAACAAAACAAACATTAAAACAGTAGTCACAATTCTCAGTGGTAAAAATAAAGAGTAGGAACTGAAGTCTGAACTCTGAATAAACCTGAAGCCAAGAAACAAAACAACAAAAGCGTAGCACTAACAGCATAGGAAGGTTATGCAAATTCCGGAATTCGTCAGCCGTTGCCAACATAAACATTGACTCTTGGGCCACTTAACACTTAAGAAGTTAAAACTTAAATTATTATCACATTTTCCCCCTGTTTTTAGCAAGGTACATTCTTTTTAATTATAATTATTAAAATAAAAAAAATTTCGTTTGAGTATTTTTTCTGATACCGGACCTCTGGTATCGATACCAGTACTCGTATCGAAAACCTGGTATCGATACCAAAATACATAGACATCTGTATATGTGGCAGATGTTACAAAATATATTCGGTTAGAACTCCATAAAATTTATACTTTTAAGGATACGTCCATGAAAAGTACCGTATATGAAATTTAACACAAATTTGTGAAATAGTTTTTATTATATAAAAATAATATATTAATTACATAATAATATAATAAGTTAATTAAATTACTTTTTAAAAATATATAAAATTTAAATTAATGACAAAACTATCTATATTAAAACTAATACATCATTTTAACTTATGTATACAAATTATCAAATATTATTTGTTCCCTAATCAGTATACTCTACAAGCACATGTGTATGAATATACACATGTCGTATATGCGCGCACGCACACACACACACATACACACACGCATTTAACTATAGACAATTCCAGTGGCGAAGTTACATGGAGGCAATTGAGGCAATGCCTACCCTAAAAAATTCTGTAGAATAGAAATTATAAATACGTATGAACTACGTAACGTAAAGATTACACATTGTTACTGTGACTGTCGAATTTATTAAGCCGAAAGGTGCTTTACTGAGCGACCGCTAGATGGTGATAGGTGAGATTCGGCATAAAGCGAATGAGGCAACGTGAACTTGGCTCAGCGTTTTTTGTGTACATCGTATGTAAGCAATGTGCTGGTGAAACAGGAAAGTGCGGGGGTGGGGGATTGTCCCGCGCTGTACACACAGAGCGTTGAGGCATGACTCACTTCTGTGATGCAAAAAGTCAAGTTAAAGCGCGCTGTGTTGTTTATAAGTATGTATATTTTATGCGGTTATTAAAAGTGTTCCTGTTATACCGCTGAACTAGCAGATGATCAAGATTGTTTTTTGAATTATTTGTAACATTAAACATATATATAGAAACTAATCAAGTTTAAAAATTTGAAATTCAATCAGTTGTATTATTGTGTATGACTTATACAACGATTGTTCAATAAAAACACGTTTAGGGCTGTAAAGCATTTTTTATTCAACGATTTTAAAAGAAGTCTTCATTAACATTAAGACATGAGTCCCACTGTTGCACTAATCTGTAGATTCCCTCCTAGAAAAATTCTTACACCTGTTTGCGGAACCAATCGCTAACAGCAAACTCTACCTCAGCATCCAATTTGAACTACCGTCCTTTTAGTGATTCCTTAAAAAATTTAAGGTAAGATTTTTGCCTACCCATTCATTAACTACTAGCTTCGCCACTGGACAATTCTCACCTTATATTAATTTATAAAGAGATTCTGTTACTATAATCCCATTATGAGAAAACTTTTATTAACCTGCATCATCACCATTACCAATGTCTATGGTAAAGAATGATGTCTATGACACGTTATAACTACGGTAATTATCATATCTTATCCAGGGAAATCAGTCTTGCATGAACTAGCAATTTAGTAAACAGAATGCAGTATACAGTGTGATGTATGGGCCACATGCTTGTTACAAACTTGGGTCAGCTGGATAGACTTATTATAGACCCGTTCGATCTCAAATTTGCCTATTCATGAAAAACTGGTTGAGTGAATTCTTTAAATTTTTCACACATATATTACGGATTAAATGCAGTCATGGGCTTCAACCATGTACCTTACAATTAAGAGTTTCTAGTATTGGCAACGGGAATATCTGCCCACCTATATAAAATACAATGATTGTATTCAATATTTTTCAGCTGACTAAAAAATAGTCTCTAACAGTAGATTTCAATGCGACAGACACAATCTAATACAAAAATAGCATAAATTTGGTGCCAATATACAGGATTAAATTAACGTATAGATGCTCCTTCATTTTTATTCTAATTCCAGAACAACCATACAAATGTGGATCCTTTTCACCCAGGGAACCAACTTACTGATCAACTATCGAGGAGAAAACTGATCTGATTCTTTTATAACAAGAAACATATCCAGCAAATTCATAACAATTTGAGGAAGTCAGGATTTTATAATAATAATGGTTCCTTTTCTGCCATCTAATCAGTTTAGAAGCTAGGCAGAGTAAGCTGCCTTATGTGAGCTGTTCAGATACAAGGAGTATAGTGTAGCCTGTACACTATAATTACTCTTATAATTCAACCACCTACAATTACTCCAGAATATTATTCCAAATGCGTCTTGATGTTATAGTGTGTCCAGGATCAACCCTGGAACCTCTGGAGGAAAACAAAATGGAGATGGCAAAAGATGATGGCCCCATAAGAAAAAAATCTGTTGAATAATGTTACTTGGCAACTGAGGATATAAAAAATGAAACAAGTTAATATCAAAAAGAACTAACCAATAACAACAGCATCCATTATTCTCTTTAGAAAGCAACTAGAAGAATCAAAAGCTGTATAGTGTAAACCCCTCTAGTACATGAATAGCTGGAAACCTGTCCAATAATAGCAAACAAAGAGCACAAATATTTTATTTTTGTGAACACATTACAGTTACATATAGGCTGCAATAACAAAAGAAACTGTGTGAGAGAATGAAAATATATTTATCACACTAGCAGATGTGAAGAAGGAAATATAAAAACAATACTATAATTCCTCTACAATCCATTTACACTTATGAAAGTCATAGCATAGTGCATGATGACATGAGATGTACTAAGACAGTTAGTCGCTCAGGAAGGCAATAGTAAAATAACCAACATTAACAGTGGTTCCTTTAAGTTGAAGGAAATTATTTCCCAGACTATGAAAATTACTAGAAGACTGGAAAGCTGAGGTCTGATGAAAATGTATATAACCCATTTTGAATATTATGGGAACCAGTTGTGCAATTGCATTGTACCTTGGTAGCCAATCAGATGGGACCTTTTGACACATGAACATTCATTAACGTATTGGACTGGGCTCCAATTCAATTAGCTGAGTTTCTGTTGTGTAAATACGTGTTGTCTGAGACTGTCATTTTTACCATGTGTGAATGACTAGATCAAAGAATTTGTGCCAAATTTTGCATAAAACTTAAGACATTAATCTGTGAAAACTATAACAAAGATTAAAAGGGCCTTCAGAGAGGACCCAACATGTGATACACATATAAAATTGTGGTACAAATGCTTTATAAATGTTTGGGAATCTTTTGACAGGCCACTGAGGACTGTCTGTATACTAATACATGATAAACCTATTTTGTACATTTAAACATGTAAAACGTACAACATATTCCACAAACTGAAACATCAATTTCAAAGTTTTACAACTTATATAACTTAATATACCACTAATAAATTTATAATTAACACCAGCTTTTGTCGTTTAAGCATTTCCCTTGGAACCAGCGAACCATCATTTGATTTTCTGGACTCAAATTCTCCAAAATTGTAGTACTATTAGCATGCTCTTGAATCTGCATACATAAGAAATTTTAAATAGTTATCAAATCTCTGTAGTATATTTTAATACTATACAGTATACATACTCATTATACTCATACTCAGTATACACCACTATACTCATTTAGAATAATGAGTACTAAATATATTTTTAATTTTTAGTATGTTAATATTAGCATACAAATCTATGCTTACTTCAATTGTGGGTTAAACTTACAAATGAATGTTTGTATTTTTAAACATTTAAAAAACATGAGATTTGATTAAAAAGAGTACGCAAGAGTAATTTATTTGAAAAATTATGGCTATATTTATCTGTACTCACATTGTCCCTCTTCAGTCATCTCTAATGGACATGACATAATTATTCCAATTATTATTATTATTTTTTTTTCCAGTCTTCAAAGCATTTCTGGAATGTACTTTTTGGTATAACCTTGATCTTGCTTAGTGATTGTTATTTTGGTTTCAACAGCCACCAAACACTGTCCTTTTACACATATTTTATTTTATTCTTGGAAAGAAAAAATATTTCATTAGGACACATATCTGATGAATATGCCAATTTAAGTATCACTATAATGTTCTTTTACCTAAAATTCTTGAATAAGGACTGAAACGTATGTTCGTTCATTATTGGAGTTCAATTTCCATATATTATTGTTTCATTAATCTAGCCCATTTTCCACCAAAATGCCTGAATGGTACTTTTTTTAACCACAGCAACTAGTAATAAAAGTTCATGGAATACAGAATCACAATCTTCATCTTACTGTCACTATCTTCAACTCAGTCGGACCTGTTCCCTAAAACATTCTGCCCAACTTTCACCTTGTTTAGAGTAGTTTACTTCATTGTTTACTCAAACTTTAATGTAAGTTGGTTCTTCAATTTTGAATTGCAAAATGCTCAGAAAATCACTTAATACACCAAAACACAGTTCGCCTAATTAGATGTCAGATCTAAACTATACATCCATGTTGCTCAAAACTTAGGCAATTGTTACAGGTAGGTGTACTAACATATCAAAAAAACAGTTTTTAGTCGGACAGTCTTAGCATAGAAAATTCAAAAATTGTAGTCTTTTTGTTCAAACCTCATATAGAGAAAATATGTTGATCAATTAAGCAAGACATCTTCAATGATATTTTAGCACCAGATTACAAGTACTGGACATATTTTTGGACTTCAACACGTCTGTTAATTACACTAATTCAAATTTAATTAATATTTTCTAGATAATTTAATATTAAGTTTCAATAGTGCAACTACAGTAACAAAAAAAGATAAGACCATTGTTTATGACATATATAATTATAAATTAAACACTATTTTAATTTTGATGTTGTAACGGTACATATCTTCACCGTACATTTAAAAACAACTATAACGAATAAAACATTTATTAACGCTAGAACACCCAAGAGATGGATAATAGATGAATCATTGTGTACTAAATATAATATCCGGTCTGCGAACTAATTAAAACAATAAATGAAGAATCATAAACGATAAGGAAGAAGAAAAAATAGAAAACAACGTAGTAATGAGATTAACCAATAACCCAATAGGTATGGTAAGTGAGAGGACAAAACCACATATACCAACAACAAACCCCAACAAGATACAGAAGGTAACATGAATAAACGCAAGTAAATTGATAAGCGAGGAAGAGTTAACAAATCTCTACAATGTGCCAATATGTGTACCAAGAGATAATGAAACAAATAAAGCACGGCGTCTACAGAGTTAAGACACACAGACACGGACAAATTATTACTAAAGACTTGACCATGACTAAAACTCTTTATGCTAAGTTAAAAATATAATCAATCAACAATAAAAACAATGAAATAAAATACTGGAATATAAGATGAGTTAGTTGTCATAGCAATAACAGAATACCATGCCTGCTTTTAATACAAGTAAGTCCAATTAAAATATATAAAAGAAGACCTGGTAATCACCAGTAAACATGTAAAAATAGTGTGAAAAAATAATAAATAATGGTTAACAAGAACAGAAGTGTAAAATAATAAACTTAAAACATTGAGATTAGGGGATAAAATGCATAGACCATTGTTGTCAGACAAGGGGGTCCCAAATAACCCCAATCCTTGTACAAATTCACTTGTAATTAAAATAAACTAAGAGTAAAACATTGTAAACCTAGTTTAGGTTATGCAATAATGAAAATAGACATTATAAAGACAAACCTAGTGCTATGGTTTAGTAATTAAGAGTGACATGTGTTTAATGCGATTACACAGACTGAAATGGACAGAAAGATGTACCTATTAAACACACTCAGAATTCCCACAATATTGTAAACCAGAGAAGGACAGTGACACAAATGTGTACTGCAATTTGTAATACTACTATTATAGTATAAAATAATGATAGTGAACTATTAATTAAACCATAATTATAAAAAATTAAGGTAACTGTCTGACTACTAGGCCAGTCGTTAGAGGTCTAAAAATTAGTGTTTTAGGGCAAGTAATTTGGCCAGGCTGAAAGTTTTGGATATTGTTAGTTATAGTTATGATAAGTAACAACATATCAAAAATGTTAGGTCTGAAAGTCCCAGATAAGGGCAGGAGGGGGGGAAATTTTTCAAAAATCGTGTTTTTCGGAAGTAACTTTTTTGATTTTAAAGATAGTAACATGATTTTTGATATATAAAAACTAGATAAAAATCCGCGTCTACAGATTTAAACAAATTTTAAATACCATTATTTATAAAAGAGTTATTAACAAATGAAATTTTTTTTTCATAATTTTTTCAGCTTTAGTTTCTTAGATAAAACAAATTAAATGGGGGCAAAAGAGGTCTTTTTTATTGCTAATTATTGTTGAATTTTTTCAAACTTTCAAATTTTAAATTTTTTGAAAAATTTGCAAATTAACACTTTGTTTGCAATGGCCATTAATTATTGGGATATAAACAGATTTTAATAAATAAGACCTTATTCTTTTTATAAGACCTAGAACTAGAATATGTCAAAAAATTAGATTTTTTGAGCAAAGAAATCGGGGTAAAATGGACACAATTTGTCATTTAAAAAAATTTTGAATCGCAATTTTTTCAAAAAGTATGAGTGGTATCAAAGAGGGATAGAAGCCATTAAATAGAGCGTAAAAAACTAAAAAAAAAACTAAAAACAAATTTTCATTTTGGACTAATAAAATACGAGTTATTAATAAAAGAAGTTTTTTGGCTATAACTTGCCCAGTTTTTAATTTTTGGAAATTTTCTTATGGCAGTGGGAAAGATCAGTGTGTTCGGTTACTACAGGCGAAATGAATTTTTTTTGTACGTAAAAACATGAAAGTTCTCGTGATGTATAAATGGAGAAATTTTATTCCTCCACCGTGCAGGCGGCTCCCGCAGCTGTTGCTCACAGCTCTGCCTCGCGCGTTGACCGGCCATAGTGTGGGGGAAGGCAGGCAGCTGTTCAGGCAAAAATTTTGTCAGTTTGGAAGATTTAGTCTCCAGAGAACTACATACATGAAATAGTTTAATATTATTTTCAGCGTATTTTAACTTAATACTTATAAGAGTATAAGTGTTCAGTGTTCATTAATAAATATAAGGTATTTATTGCTTGCACGATATACTTTTTTTGTGAAGAACAATTTAAAAATACATTATAAATAGTGTGTTCCAGATCTTCATTTCGTTTTAGAATCTGGTGAAGTGGGAATTGTAACATACAAGGTATGTGCTTGTGTATGCATTCATAGTGGGTTGAAAACGGTATTTCTTGTAGTATCATGTGCTTAAATTATGCAAATGATTGTGGAAATTACGGGGGTGTAATGAGATTCAGCATGGCGATATTGAGCATGACGATATGAATGATGATATTGGAATAGATGACAGTAGCAGCGATTCATTTATTAATGCTTTAATTGAAGACTCTATTAATACTGATGATGATAATAATTCTGAAATTAACGAAGAATTGTATGATTTTGATGCCGATGAAATAAGAAATGTACAATCTAATATTAGTGTGGTAAATTTGTAATTCAAATTATGTATAAAATGTAATTGATTCAATTTATGTATGAAATGTTTGCAGTAAATAATAAAAAGGACTAGTAAATTATTTTTTTAACATGAATAAACAATATTTTCAAACCAAATACCTACCTTCCATATTGTGAAGCCGAATCTTGAAACCTTTTTTCGAATTCCTGACCAATTTTTTGTTATTAAAATTTTATTGTTAAATAATTTAAAACTTTTATCGGATAGATCTGAAAAAATTTACACGTATTCTTTAGTTAAAAATAAAAAATTCTTATCCTTAATAATGTTTCTCTAAAATGCATAATTTTCGTGGAAAAATTATTGGAAGTTTACAAAATTAAACTTTATATAATTTTTTTACATGAAAGTGATGAATTTTTAGAAAAAATTATCAAGAGTAAAAAGTTATTCTTTTTTGACGAAAAATACGGATACATTTTTTCAGATCCATCAGATAAAATTTTTAAATTATTTAGTAAAAAAATTGTTAATTAAATACAATAACTCGCTTTCTGTTTGTCCGAAATGGAAAATTTTTGTTGTTTTTTTTTATTTTATTTTTTACGCTCTATTTAGTGGCTTTTATCCCGCTTTGATACCACTCATACTTTTTGAAAAAATTGTGATTCAAAATTTTTTTAAATGACAAATTGTCCATTTTACCCCGATTTCTTTGCTCAAAAAATCTAATTTTTTTATATATTCTAGTTCTAGGTCTTATAAAAAGAATAAGGTCTTATTTATCAAAATCTGTGTATATCCCAATAATTATGGCCGTTGCAAAAAAAGTGTTAATTTGCAAATTTTTCAAAAAATTTAAAATTTGAAAGTTTGAAAAAATTCAACAATAATTAGCAATAAAAAAGACCTCTTTTGCCCCCATTTAATTTGTTTTCTCTAAAAAACTAAAGCTGAAAAAAATTATGAAAAAAAAAATTTCATTTGTTAATAACTTTTTTATAAATAATGGTATTTAAAATTTGTTTAAATCTATAGACGCGGATTTTTATCTAGTTTTTATATATCAAAAATCATGTTACTATCTTTAAAATCAAAAAAGTTACTTCCGAAAAACACGATTTTTGAAAAAGTCCCCCCCTCCTGCCCTTATCCGGGACTTTCAGACCTAACATTTTTGATATGTTGTTACTTACACTATAACTAACAATATCCGAAACTTTCAGCCTGGCCAAATTACTTGCCCTAAAATTTTCCTCTAACGACTGGCCTATACACTAGATGCAAGAAGTGAATTATTCACATCACATATAATAATGGGAGACTAACCATTATAAAACATTCTTTAGACTATAAAGACCATCTGTACACAAAAGAACCACTTAAAATTGAGGATATCATTAACCATGGACCAAATAATAATGACACATGGCATACTAAAGCTATGAATAACTAATAAAACTAAAAACAAGAAATTAATTACATTTGCAGAAAAGCTGAGATATCCAGAAGTTGTAATGGATATCTCCGAATGACTATATCACAGTAAAAAATGGACAGAGCCAATTATTTAAATAAAAAAGAGTGAATCAAAGTAACTACGCTCTAGGCCAAAGAAAGCATAGACCAAATATTGTAATTTTATTAATTTAAGACAATTATTGTAGTAGAGATTATCATAAAAGGACTTGGGAAGAAACATATGGATGAAATGTAATCACCATTTGTTCAATTCCATAATTAAACATGTAAAATCATAAGAAATATGTCATAGTCGTAAATGAAAAACATTAACTTTTTAATTAAAGCACCACCATATGTCTTGTGAGGACTTGTTTTACCGAGCAAATCAATTGTAATAACATGGTGTGGCTATATAAAGTATTACTACTAACGCAAGGGTGTTAAAACTATTTAAAATATATTCTGTTTATTTTTGGCCAAAAGATAGCATCATGATGCTACTCTCCACACCAAAGTCATTAACAATTTTATACAAATTAATTATTTTCGCCGACGGAGTGACCTCACTCTAAGGAACGGCAGCAATCTCTAAGGCAATGAAATCGATCAAAATCAACAGGAGGGTATGTAATCCCAAAATTGGAACAGCGGAGAGAAGCAAATTTCTTCACACTTCATATCTGGCGAGCAAAGCAGTACGACGGCCATTTCTATGCGCGATTAAGTTGAATTCGGAATCGAATCAGCTGTTCGGGTATAAATGTAAACATTTGGTCAACATAACCAAACAATTTTTAAGCGTCGAGTTTAATGCATAAATGCCACTGCAATAGTGACACAACATTGCAGAATGTGCAGTAGTCTGTAATAAAGTGAATTACAGGAAGTATAGTGTTTTATTATACTTATCAAATTTTAACTTGAAACCAGAAATTTTTATGATTTTTGACACTGAGTCATGGAAGCAACCACGAAATCTCATAGCTTTTAAACGTGAATAAATAAATTGATTGACATTAATTCACGAACGTTAATGAACATTATTTGAATTTTTATAGAAAAAATAAATATTTTTATATCTACATTATGAAGGTTAACCAACGTTATGAGATAGACAATGAGTTAATATCAACTCGAGTAGAGGTTATCTAACCTTATGATAATTATTGTTTCAATTCATAAACAATCATTGAATATTTTAACCAAATCTATTTGAGCAATATACTGTAATTGTTTTCCTGACAAGAGTTCAGCATTCAATGGACATGATAATTTGTAACGAACATTAGGTGAACTTATAATTACAATTATTTATGTATTTTGTTATGTATAGGTTAAGGAGTTACATTATATTAAAATAGATAATACTTTGTATCAACTCAGCATGACTGAAGTAACCCTAGTGTTGACGATAGTCGAATTTTCATGTCTATGTTAATAATTTAAAAAGTTTAATGTCGTTTTGTTTATACAAATCAGTTCAATATGCCTGAAGTAACCTTAATGTTGACGATAGTCGAATTTATAATTCTATGTTAATAATTTAAAAACTTTTAATGTCATTTTGTTTATACAAATCAGTTCCAACTACACAGTTTAGACAGTAGTGCAGACATTTTCTGTTATGTATCTTGCAGTCTCAAAGGAACCACAGAAAAATTGTAAAACTAATGAACAAAGATTCAATGTTAATTTTAAATTTCTTTTAAACAAAAATAGTTTCACTACCCTGAGAGTAACAGTTAATAAGAAATAATGTCAATGATTAATGAGGCAAACAGCCAGTTATAAATATCAACTAAGAAATTCCAATTTATTAAAATACGTTAATAAATCAAATTGTGTAACAAAAAAAAAAGAGTTGATGACTTTCATTTAATAGACAATACTGATACGTGTTAGGTAACCATTAGTACTTCCACAGGTGGCACCATTTAACTCAGATATATTAAAATCGAGTTATCTATTCGCCTGTTAACGTGTTTGTTAATGAACTAGACCTTCAAATTCAGTAAGTATATGGTGAGTACATAACTTGTGTTTATTTCAGCAATAATTGAACCTACGGCGAATTACACCTATCCACATGCGTCTGCGAGGGAGTTAACCTGACTAATTCATATCTGAGCTTCAATTTAAATGAGTGCAAAGAAGAGCTATTAAATAATTTGTTATCAAACTTTTTTATTAAACATTATTAAACCAATTTTACAAAATTAACTAATTCAAATAATTAATCAAGAGCAGAATCACATCGACAAGAAACCTTTTATTACAAATTGGCGACCAATGTAAGAGGCCTGAAATTAGGGAAATAACCGCCGATAAGAAATAAAATAATAATAATTAAAAAAGTAAAATAACCTAATTTCGAGCGGCAGCTGCAATACAGCAACAGAAAATGCAACGGAGAGCTACGTCGAAGAAACGCATGGCAGAAGCGGAGAGAGAAATCAACATGGATGACAAGGAGGCAACTCCGGTTGGGGATATAGAAGAATTATTACATCCCGCGGAACCCACCAAACCCGCACAGCAAGAGGAACAACCTGAGAAACCCACACAAACATGGGACGTCAATTTCCAGGAAACCATGATGAGGGTAATGATGGAATTAAAAGAAGGATTGAAAGATAACAATAAAAATATAAATCGTTAAATATGAAAATAGATGATCATCGAGAAATAAAGGGAGAATTAAAGAAAAATAAAGAAGAATTAAATAAAAATATTGAAACAATAAGTAAGAAAATGGAAGAAAATATGGAAACATTAAAGGACGAATTAAGACAAGATAGTCAGAAAAACATGGAAGCACTAAACGAGAAGATAGATGAGAACAATGAGAAAAAAAATAGGAAGATCAAAGATAATTACGAAAAAACAAATCAGAAATTAGAAGAGCAAATGACGGGGATCCGACAAGAAATTTCGGAAATAAACAGAAAATGGGAGAATATGAGTCAGGAACTACAACAAGAGAAGGAAGACTTCGGTACCCGAATGACCAATTTTGAAGAAGACAGTCAGATTCGAATGGAGTCAATACGAACGGCGACTGAAGAAGACTTAAACCAAGTACGAATGGACTTCGGAAAGAGATGTCGGGACATCGACACAGCCGTAAATGAAGTACGTGGACAGGGTCAACATAACCAGGAGAAAATCGAGGAAATTCAACGACGGGAGATCACAAAGATAAGAGAAGAACTTGATATAATCAGGAACCAACCAGCCATAATTTCGCAGCTCCAACACATAGACAACCGGGAGGCTATCAATTTTAAACTGTACAAAAGAAATCCAATGGAGTTCCTGGAACGAGTCGAGGATCAATTGACGAGGAATCAGGAGACCAGATGGCCAGTGATTCGTGGATATATAGACGAATATTTCAATGAAATCAATGACAACTGGTGGACGGCTACAAGGCACAATCTCCAAAGTTACGAAGAATTCAAGGCGGTGTTCAAGTGAAAATACTGGTCGGAGGCGACCCAGAATATTGTGAGGGATAATATCTGCCACGGAAAATACGATGCCAACCGAGGGACTACACTCACTGTGTACTTTCTAGGAAAGGTATGCTTGGCAAGAAACCTCGAGCCGAAGATCCCAGAGGAGAGCCTCGTCACCAAACTCGCCTACCATTATGAAGAAGGAGTATCCAGAGCACGATTGGGTGGACAAATTAAGACCGTACAATCCATGGCAGCCCTCCTTGATGACTACGAACGTGAGGGTTATTACAGGAGGAGTCGGCAAAGGAACGACAGGTACGACAACCGGAACGCCCAGAGTAACAACAACCATTACAACAACGGTAATTACCGGCCAAATTACGCCAACCGTAATAATAATAATGAGACGTACAACCGACCAAACAACAACAATCCGGTAAATAATGGGAACAACAACAACAACAATCGACCAAGTATTCCGAACAACCAATTTAACCGACCGAACAATCCTAACTACAACCAACACAACTACAACAACCAGAACTATAACAACCAAAATCAAAACAATCAGAATCGAAACTACAGAAGGGTGAACTACGTGCACGCCGAAGATAATGGTAGAGGAAGGTCTTACTACCAAGGACGCCGGAGTTTCGACCGCAATGCGTACGGGAATCAGGATGTAACGGTACAAACCGATGTGGGTTTGTAATTTTAAGGTTTTTCATTGTATTTAACCAAAGCGTAATAATGGATCGCCGACTATAGCTCCGTGTGAGGTACGAAATGGTACAGAAATGTAAAAGTTATCAACAAGGGTGCGCATTCATGCATATGCGCGCACAGGTCGAAGGGTGCGCATTCACGCATATGCGCGCACAGGTCGGCCAGCTTTCCCATGAAAGTGTCACGTTCGTATACATTCCTTCTCACTTAGTGCGCAGAGAACAAACTCTGTCGTTCCACAGCTGCGGCTCCAACCAGTCAACGTAAAAGGCTCACGAGCCAAAATATAGTAAGATTGTTAAAAATGTGAATAAAGTCTAAATTAAAATGTTATAAAGTGATCCAACAACGATTAAACGTGAAACAACAGTGAGTGAGCAAAATTGAACCAGTGAAATACATTTCGGACAAACAAAAGTGAACAACACGTGTATCAATGGTAGGGTTACGACCACTTGTAGACGGACACAGAAGGAACGTAATTATGTTTCAATTTACAAAAATAAAAGTTATGTAATGGGGAAAAAGAGATCTCTAATTATAAAAGGGGTTAAAAAAGTATGAATGGCAGGTATAAATGAGCAAATGCTGGGTTGCCTTATTTAAACTAGTTATTAGAATAAGTGAAACAATGTTAAAGTAAATGTTTGTTTTTTGTATTTTTAAAAGAAAAAAGTAATTAAAAGAAATAGTAATACTTTGAGCAGTAAAATGGAAAGTAAGTAAATTCAAAAAGAGTATCAAAGAAGGTGAAAATAAAAAATTGAGTTGATTAACAAATGCAATGAGAGTTGAGTTTATTAATAACTTATAACCCCAAATCACTTATAGGTAACGAGTTCACGTGAAGACTCTGAGACCCGATGCAGGTAAGGGATTTGTAAGACGTTTAAGCTTATTAAAGATTATTGTGGTAAAAATAAGTGAGTTCACAATGGCTTCCGAACTAGGGACAAATTCATGATGTGAATTAAATAAGTAAGTTCACAAGGACAACAACAGTAACGGGAGAGATACCAGAACCAATGGAGGGAGGAGTCGAAGCCAGGTCTACCGACAAGATCGTTACGAGGAGGACCGTCACCAGTCTGAACCCAGACCAACAGGAAATGGAAACCCACCGATAAATCAACAAGACAGACGGGATGAAGAGCCTGAACCGTCTTTAAACTCAACGCAGCAGTGAAAACGCACACAGGACCCTCACTGAACCAGTCTATTGGGTTAATTCACATAAAAAATCACACTAGAAGAAGAAAAAACAATTACTATAATACAAAACAATTACCTGAAGAATTTAAGAGAAGAATTATTGGAAGAAGAAGACGACAACTCTAGTCATAATAACAATGAAATCGCATACATCACCGCGGAAATTAACAGAGTCCCGACAAGAATAATGATAGACACTGGAGCCAACGTACCATTAATCGACGGGATCGAACTAAACAAAATACAAGAGGAAGGTAAGACACCAATACTTACTTTACCGATAAGTAACATTGTACTCGTGGGAGCGACAGGGCGCCAGAACAAAACTGTCCGGAGACAAGTAAGACTGGAATTATAGAAGACAAACTAAATAGAATTCAGCAGAGACTGGTACAACAGGACGACCAGTATAACACAATTTTACTGCATACACCAGGAAATACTATTTATTAAAACACAATACAGTTATAACACATGGAAAATAGTGATACCACGGACCATAGAGAAGGATATAATTCTAGATTACCACATCAGATATGGTCACATGGGGGCATTGAAGGTAGTGAAGGCACTCCAGAAACACGTTTACATTAAAGACATCAACAGAAAGGTACGAAATTACATCAAACATTGTCACATTTGCCAGCTCGTAAAAATCAATAATGATAGAAAGGAGGGTATAATGATACCTATCACATCATCAAATAAGCTAGAAAAAGTTTTCGTCGACATATGCAGTCCATTCCCGCGTAGCGGAGGGAGACACCAGTACAAGTACCTTATAAATGTATTTGATCACTATACCAGGTTCACAAAACTCTATCTATAAACCGTGCGACCACACAGAAAATCTTAAACATAATAATACAACAAAATATCCGTGAGGTAGGAACACCTAAATCCATAATAACCGATCATGGGACACAATTCAAAGGGAGCAAATGGAAAGACACTCTACTGAATAACGGGGTAAAAACATACAAAACGTCAGTATACCACCCAAGCAGCAACCCTGCAGAACGAGTTTTGAGAGAAGTAGGGAGAATATATTGGAACATATTGTTACAATCAACAAAGAAGATGGACAGAATACTTACCAGCTGCGGAGGATTTTATAAAATTATCGCACCACCAATTTATTGAGACTACACCATATACAACAATGTTCCAGAGACCACCACCCAGAGAGATTACCGAATTGATCCAATTCCTAGTGGAGATGAATACAAGTTTGATGACATAAAATTTTACAACAAAACATTAGAACGGACAGAGAGGATCAAAAGCAAATACCAGAGACTACAACCAAAGCCAATACGATCCAAACTGGAGACAGAGTATTGTTGAAGAACAGAGAGCTACCCAGCACAATGGAGGGTATAGCAAAAAAGCTGTTACTATTATACACCGGACCTTACACCGTGATTAAGGACAACAATAATAATACATACGAGATCATGGATCCAAGTACACAGAGAAAGAAGGGGACTTACAACCAGTCATCCATGAAGAAATAATATTAAATAATTAAAAGAATAATCATTGAATCAAATAATAAATAGTACATGTTAAAAGAAGGGTGATAAAGAAAGAAAAAACTTATATAAATAAGAAGAAGGACGTACGAATAATACCTGTCAACAATATTGTTTCACTGAGAGCTATAGAGTATGAGAAAAGAAATCAATACAGAAGGAAAATATTATATAATCTGAACAACGATAACGTGAATAATCCCAGAATATTTTTTTATTAGTTGCACTTAGACTACTTTTAAGGTTTTTTGACGATTGACTGTGGAGAGAGGATCCAGCAATCGTACGCCTGAGCAGAAGATACGTTCCTCTGAACTCAGAAGGTGTAGGATGGACAGCGGTGTAATGGAGCCAAAAGTACCCACCCGACTTGTACCAACTCACGTGAAGGAGAAAATAGTTAGGGAAATTAAATATGTAAGGGATGAAACACTAAGCAAGAAGATAGTATATTAAATAAAGAAGAACATAGAAAAATGGAAGAAATCAAAGAAGGAAGCTCAAGTAAATAAGTGATTAAATAAGTAAAAATGATTGATAATTTCATCAACACCTAAACGATATTTTCTGAAATGATTATTTTTAGTGATGGGGCAATATGTAACGATACATATCTTCAACGTACATTTAAAAACAACTATAAGGAATAAAACACTCATTAATTAACACTAGAACACCCAAGAGATGGATAATAGATGAATCATTGTGTATTAAATATAATATCCGGTCCGCGAACTAATTAAAACAATAAATGAAGAATCATAAACGATAAGGAAGAAGAAAAAATAGAAAACAACATAGTAATGTGATTAACCAATAACCCAATAGATATGGTACGTGAGAGGACAAAACCACATATACCAACAACAAACCCCAACAAGATACAGAAGGTAACATGAATAAACGCAAGTAAATTCATAAGCAAGGAAGAGTTAACAAATCTCTACAATGTGCCAATATGTGTACCAAGAGATAATGAAACAAATAAAGCACGGCGTCTACAGAGTTAAGACACACAGACACGGACAAACTATTACTAAAGACTTAACCATGACTAAAACTCTTTATGCTAAGATAAAAATATAATCAATCAACAATAAAAACAATGAAATAAAATACTGGAATATAAGATGAGTTAGTTGTCATAGCAATAACAGAATACCATGCCTGCTTTTAATACAAGTAAGTCCAATTAAAATATATAAAAGAAGACCTGGTAATCACCAGTAAACATGTAAAAATAGTGTGAAAAAATAATAAATAATGGTTAACAAGAACAGAAGTGTAAAATAATAACCTTAAAACATTGAGATCAGGGGATAAAATGTATAGACCATTGTTGTTAGACAAGGGGTTCCCAAATAACCTTAATCCTTGTACAAATTCACTTGTAATTAGAATAAACTAAGAGTAAAACATTGCAAAACCAGTTTAGGTTATGCAATAATGAAAATAGACATTATAAAGACAAACCTAGTGCTATGATTTAGAAATTAAGAGTGACATGTGTGGTGTTTAATGTAATTACACAGACTGAAATGGATAGAAAGATGTACCCATTAAACACACTCAGAACTCCCACAATATTGTAAACCAGAGAAGGACAGTGATACAAATGTGTACTGCAATATGTAATACTACTATTATAGTATAAAATAATGATAATGAACTATTAATTAAACCATAATTATGAAAAATTAAGGTAACTGTCTGACTACTGTAGATGCAAGAAGTATTAGTGAATTATTATTCACATCACATATAATAATGGGAGACTAACCTTTATAAAACATTCTTTAAACTATAAAGACCATTTGTATACTGTTATGACGGTCTACTCGATCGTCGTAGGTACAGTGGAAACAAAATAAGTACAAGACACCAATCAAGTCACTAATCACACCTTTAATTGTTACAGTAAAACAGTTCGTAATTAACAACACAGTCTCTACAACAAATCAAATGAAAATTGTTCACACGCAATAAAATGTCCACTAATATTAAAACTCAATTGTATTACAATTATACCGTCCGAATATAAAACGCAACACTTCGCTAATAACTACTTGAACGTGCACAGTAATAACTCGAACCGCTCTGTAAATATATCGCACTAATACTCTCGAACCGCACTATCCAATATCTCGCATGGAACTGAAAACTAAGGCCGCTACCCGATGTATTTATAGTCACGCTCACACACCAGAAGCTTCCAAACTGCGTCTTATCTCTCATGAACTACGTAATTACTACGGCCTTGACACAGTCCGAGTGCCCGAGCGAAGCCCGGCACAGTCGAGAAGATTCTCGCAAAATGCATCTAGTAGCACATACACCACACGCTTACATCGAGATCCTTCTGGCACATTCGATAAACGCGTAGATTGTTCTGTGCTGTCGTAGCACTGCCCCATCCTTAAACCTGTTCGTCCCGAACTGGCAAAGCGTCTCTAAATTTGTACTTAGCCAGGCGATCTAGGTGGACGACCTTGAACTTTCGCTGTCCTTCCTGTTGAATCCGATAAACAACATCGTTAATTCTTTTTTTCACAGTGCAGGGTCCTTCCCAGTTAGACTGAAGCTTAGGTGAGTGACCACAACGGGGCTTTGGATTGAACAACCAGACCCGATCTCCTTCTTGGAAACCCACACTATTGCTGCGAATGTCATACCGAGTTTTCATTTTATCACTGGCAATCTTCAGCCGTCCTCTTACCAAGCGATTCATTTCTCGCAGTTGGTTTTCTAATTGCAAGGAATAGTTCTTTGGCTCTTGGGGCTGAGTCTCAGGTGATTCAAACATCAAGTCCCCAGGAAGACGAATCTCCCGCCCAAACACCAATTTTGCTGGAGTCATGCCGGTTGTGTCATGTACTGATGACCTACACGCCATAAGGAATAGTGGTATACGTTGGTCCCAGTCTGTTTGGTTCTCGTCAACAACTTTCGAAAGATGCTGCTCAAGTGTCCTGTTGAATCTCTCAACCATCCCGTCCGACTGAGTATGCAGAGGCGTTGTCCTGGTCTTTCGAATTCCGAGTAGACGGCATAATTCTTTAAACACTCCTGATTCGAAATTTCTCCCTTGATCCGTATGGATTTCCATAGGGGCTCCATAATGGCAACAGAAGTTGTGAACTAACTGCTTTGCCACAGTGGTAACCTCCTGATTTGGAATTGCGTACGCTTCCACCCACTTAGTAAAGTAGTCACCTACAACCATGATGTACCGGTTTCCATCGTCAGTGACTGGGAATGGTCCAGCAATGTCTATGGCAATTCTCTCGAAAGGTTGTCCAATCTTATACTGCCTCATTTTTCCCCTGCTTCTGGTTTGTGGGCCCTTGCTTGCAGCACATATTTCACACGTCCGAACCCATTCCTCTACGTCGTGGCGAAGATGAAGCCAATAGAATCGCTTCCGTATTTTGTCAAGGGTTTTGTTAACGCCAAGATAGCCTCCAGATGTTCCATCATGCATCTCCTTCAAAACAGACTGCACTTTACTTCAGGGAACTATCAACTCCATGACCACGTCTCGTCCATCTGCACTTTCCCAAGCCCTTTTCAGCAATCCGTTTTCTAAGGTGAGAGATTCCCATTGTGCCCAGTAGCCCTTCAGCACTTCGGAACCATGGCAGATATCTTGCCAATCCGGGCGGCGACCTTCCTCTTTTGCTGTCAAGATCGGTCCAATGTCTTCATCAGTCATCTGTTCTTGTCGACAGTCTTGTGTTGTCCAGCCGTCAGCCAGGAAATCTACAGTGATGGCTTGAACATGTTCGCTTGAGTTTTGTTCTTCCTTTCTGTGGCAATGTCGGCAGTCTTCCGGGCACGGTCTTCGTAATAAGCCATCTGCATTACCGTGCAGACGCACCCGCTGATGTTGTACCTTGAAGTTGTACTCTTGCAGACGTTCGAGCCACCTTGCCAACTGTCCTTCCGGATTTTTAAATCTCAAGAGCCATGCAAGTGCAGCATAGTCATACGTAGTGAAAACTCTCTCCCATAGAGGTATTTATGGAAGTGCTCCAAAGCTCTGACAATTGCCAACAACTCTCTTCTTGTAACACAATAATTTCTCTCTGGTTTAGAAAGCGTCTTGCTGTAATACGCTATTACTCGTTCTTCACCGTTCTGCACTTGAGACAAAACTGCTCCTAGACCAGTATTGCTTGCGTCTGTGTCTACGATGTACTTCCCTTCGGAAGCTGGAAAAGCGAGAATTGGCTGTGAACATAATGCAATCTTCAACGTTCTAAATGCTTGGTCACACTCTCTCGACCATTGGAAGTTTTGTTTATTTTCCGTTAGCTCATGTAGTGGTTTAGCAATAGTAGCGAAGCCTTTCACAAAACGTCGGTAATATGAGCATAACCCCAGGAAACTCCGAACTTTGTATTTATTCTTCGGAACTGGCCAGTCTCTTACGGTGTCTACTTTATTAGGATCCATGCTAACACCCGCTGCCGAAACCAGATAGCCCAAATACTGTACTTCCTTCTGGAATAGAGAACAGTTCTTCGGGCTCAGCTTCAGTTGTGCACCGTGAATTCTAGTTAGAACTTCCTTAAGGTTTTCCAAATGATCTTCGAAAGTCTTCCCGATCACTATGACATCGTCTAAGTAAACAAGGCAAGTTTTCCACGTCAGGCCTCGGAGTATCAGGTCCATCAATCTCTCAAATGTTGCCGGTGCATTACAGAGTCCAAATGGCATGACGTTAAATTGGAATAAGCCACTTGGGGTCGAGAAAGCGGTCTTTTTCTTGTCTTCTTGATGAAGACCCACTTGCCAATATCCACTCTTCAGGTCCAATGTGGAAAACCACTGTGCTCCGGACAACGTGTCGAGTGTATCGTCAACGCGAGGTAATGGATAGCAGTCTTTCTTTGTAACGTCATTTAACCTACGGTAGTCTACGCAGAAACGCAATCCACCATCCTTCTTCGCTACCAGCACTACAGGGGAAGACCAAGCACTTGACGAAGGTTCGAATACTCCCTCTGTCAACATGTCCTGTACTAACCGAGACATCTCCTCTTGTTTAGATAATGGAGGCCTTCGAGGAGGTTGGCGTAGCGGTGTTGTGTCCCCAGTATTGATGCGATGTTGCACATGAGAGGTTCTTCCCAGTGACTGTCCCCGAACTGCAAAACAATCTTTGAATTCGTGTAAAAACTGTCCGAGTTCTTTTACCTCACCACTTCAGAGGTCGTTAGAAGATCTGTTCAATAATTCTTGCAGTTCCTCTGGTAATTTAGAAGTATCCGAAGAACTGGGTCTTCGTTGCGTTATTCCGGCTACCCAGGCCACAGGAGTCAATTTGCCTAGGAGCGTATTGCTTTGTAAAGTGATAGCTTGATCCAAAATATTCGCCACTCTAATAGGTATATTTCCGGTTTCGTCAGGTTTTACTAAACTTCTGGCAATTAGTATGCCTGGTGTGCTGACTATCTGGGGTTCGAATATAGAGCACTGATTGCCCCTAGTATCTACCGCAGTTCTAACCATGATGATCTTTTTGGAGTTTGGCGGAACAGTTACGGCCACTTGGTTTATGACGTCCATCGATTTTTCTGCTGTCGTCATTGTTGATAGCATTACCTCTTCGCCTCCGATTCTCAAGACATTGTTTTTCAAGTCGACTATAAATCCGTATGCGTTCATAACGTCCACACCAAGAATTGCTTCATCCACAATGTCTGCAACAAGTACTTGATGATTAAACTCAAGTCTACCGAGGGGTAGGTGTATCTCCACTTTTCCATACACTTTTACAGGCCGTCCAGTAGCTGTTCGCAAGCTGCAAGAGCACCAGATTGGCTTGAGATCTTTCACCACGTCGGGGCACACAATAGAAACTGTTGCGCCTGTGTCAACTGTAATCGAGGTTGGCCTTTCTTGAACAAATCCGGCAACTACCAAGCTCCCGCTGGTTTTCTGAAGTGTAGAAATTGCGTATTCTCTAGGGGCTTTGTTCCTCCAGTTAGTCAGAATAGTTGTACCGACTATTGCTCGTTTCCCTGCTGCTGAATTCTAACCCGACAATCTCGTTGAAGATGTCCAGGTTTCCCACATCGATAACACTTCGGTCTTCCATCCTTTCTTATCTTATTCTGTGGCGCCGACCGTCAAGTCTCTGTTCCTTGTTCTTCTTCCTCATCGTCTGTGCCGTCGCGATCTTTTAGCATGCACTTTATGACTTGTCCAACCAGACGCTGATTTGGCAGCCTCAAATTGCAAAGCATGTACCAGGGCGTCCGCACTGTTCTGGTGTCTTGCCATTCGTAACACTTGCTGTAGTTCGTTATCTCGGACACCGGCAGTAAACGTCTGCATCGCAAAACACGTTCGAAAATCTTCTGGCACTTCAGGATAGGCCAGTCTAATTAGTCTGTCGATACTTGCTTCAAACTCTTGAAGACTCTCCCCAGAATGCTATCGCCTTGCTCTCAACTGGGTGCAGTACACATATCGCAAATGTTTATCACCATACCGTAATTCCATAGCTTTTATCAACTCGGCATAGGTGTTCTGGCTGTCAGGTGGCACTTTCTGTAGTAGTTCTGCCGCGGGTCCTTTTAATGAGAGAACGAGTGAAACAGCCTTGTCTTTCTCTGTCCAATTATTTGCGCATGCAGCAGCTTCAAATTAGCGGAGGTACGTTGCCCAGTGACTGCTTCCGTCAAAGGTTGGAGCTTTAACATGAACTGTCCCTACTGCAGGCAAAGTGACTTTCTCTATTAACTTATTTTCTGTGTCTTTTTCTGTCTTTATCACTGGTACAGTCTGTTCAGTTTTGGTTGAATCTTCATGCACTGTTCGACTTCGCTTTTAATTTGTTCTCTTATGTTTGCCATTGAGTTTTCTACTGCAGATATTTTATTTGACACAGATTCTTCTATAACAGATATTTTTGTAGACATCGATTCTTCAACAATCAAGACAGATTTTTCTACTTCAGGTATTTTTAATGTCATTGATTCTTGTAACTCCGATATTTTAGTAACTTGTTTATTAAGCTCACCTCGTAGGATACCCAATGCTGCGGTACTGTGTTCTTGCAACTGTTTCTGCATAACTTCAAAGAGAGCTTCCGTTTTATCTGCTTCTTGCTTACGTTTTTCATCCTGTTGTTTTTCTGCTTCTTCCGCCTCCTGTCTGCGTTTCTCGTCCTGTCGTTTTTCTGTCTGCAACAGCAGCGCCTGTAAATCTTCTGACTGGCATCCATTGTTTATCGATTAATTACGAATCACACTCGTCTTGTACAAAGTGTCCGCTGTTTCCACTGTTAACCGTTCTATCCCACTTCTGACACCACTGTTATGACGGTCTACTCGATCGTCGTAGGTACAGTGGAAACAAAATAAGTACAAGACACCAATCAAGTCACTAATCACACCTTTAATTGTTATAGTAAAACAGTTCGTAATTAACAACACAGTCTCTACAACAAATCAAATGAAAATTGTTCACACACAATAAAATGTCCACTAATATTAAAACTCAATTGTATTACAATTATACCGTCCGAATATAAAACGCAACACTTTGCTAATAACTACTTGAACGTGCACAGTAATAACTCGAACCGCTCTGTAAATATATCGCACTAATACTCTCGAACCGCACTATCCAATATCTCGCATGGAACTGAAAACTAAGGCCGCTACCCGATGTATTTATAGTCACGCTCACACACCAGAAGCTTCCAAACTGCGTCTTATCTCTCATGAACTACGTAATTACTACGGCCTTGACACAGTCCGAGTGCCCGAGCGAAGCCCGGCACAGTCGAGAAGATTCTCGCAAAATGCATCTAGTAGCACATACACCACACGCTTACATCGAGATCCTTCTGGCACATTCGATAAACGCGTAGATTGTTCTGTGCTGTCGTAGCACTGCCCCATCCTTAAACCTGTTCGTCCCGAACTGGCAAAGCGTCTCTAAATTTGTACTTAGCCAGGCGATCTAGGTGGACGACCTTGAACTTTCGCTGTCCTTCCTGTTGAATCCGATAAACAACATCGTTAATTCTTTTTTTCACAGTGCAGGGTCCTTCCCAGTTAGACTGAAGCTTAGGTGAGTGACCACAACGGGGCTTTGGATTGAACAACCAGACCCGATCTCCTTCTTGGAAACCCACACTATTGCTGCGAATGTCATACCGAGTTTTCATTTTATCACTGGCAATCTTCAGCCGTCCTCTTACCAAGCGATTCATTTCTCGCAGTTGGTTTTCTAATTGCAAGGAATAGTTCTTTGGCTCTTGGGGCTGAGTCTCAGGTGATTCAAACATCAAGTCCCAGGAAGACGAATCTCCCGCCCAAACACCAATTTTGCTGGAGTCATGCCGGTTGTGTCATGTACTGATGACCTACACGCCATAAGGAATAGTGGTATACGTTGGTCCCAGTCTGTTTGGTTCTCGTCAACAACTTTCGAAAGATGCTGCTCAAGTGTCCTGTTGAATCTCTCAACCATCCCGTCCGACTGAGTATGCAGAGGCGTTGTCCTGGTCTTTCGAATTCCGAGTAGACGGCATAATTCTTTAAACACTCCTGATTCGAAATTTCTCCCTTGATCCGTATGGATTTCCATAGGGGCTCCATAATGGCAACAGAAGTTGTGAACTAACTGCTTTGCCACAGTGGTAACCTCCTGATTTGGAATTGCGTACGCTTCCACCCACTTAGTAAAGTAGTCACCTACAACCATGATGTACCGGTTTCCATCGTCAGTGACTGGGAATGGTCCAGCAATGTCTATGGCAATTCTCTCGAAAGGTTGTCCAATCTTATACTGCCTCATTTTTCCCCTGCTTCTGGTTTGTGGGCCCTTGCTTGCAGCACATATTTCACACGTCCGAACCCATTCCTCTACGTCGTGGCGAAGATGAAGCCAATAGAATCGCTTCCGTATTTTGTCAAGGGTTTTGTTAACGCCAAGATAGCCTCCAGATGTTCCATCATGCATCTCCTTCAAAACAGACTGCACTTTACTTCAGGGAACTATCAACTGCATGACCACGTCTCGTCCATCTGCACTTTCCCAAGCCCTTTTCAGCAATCCGTTTTCTAAGGTGAGAGATTCCCATTGTGCCCAGTAGCCCTTCAGCACTTCGGAACCATGGCAGATATCTTGCCAATCCGGGCGGCGACCTTCCTCTTTTGCTGTCAAGATCGGTCCAATGTCTTCATCAGTCATCTGTTCTTGTCGACAGTCTTGTGTTGTCCAGCCGTCAGCCAGGAAATCTACAGTGATGGCTTGAACATGTTCGCTTGAGTTTTGTTCTTCCTTTCTGTGGCAATGTCGGCAGTCTTCCGGGCACGGTCTTCGTAATAAGCCATCTGCATTACCGTGCAGACGCACCCGCCGATGTTGTACCTTGAAGTTGTACTCTTGCAGACGTTCGAGCCACCTTGCCAACTGTCCTTCCGGATTTTTAAATCTCAAGAGCCATGCAAGTGCAGCATAGTCATACGTAGTGAAAACTCTCTCCCATAGAGGTATTTATGGAAGTGCTCCAAAGCTCTGACAATTGCCAACAACTCTCTTCTTGTAACACAATAATTTCTCTCTGGTTTAGAAAGCGTCTTGCTGTAATACGCTATTACTCGTTCTTCACTGTTCTGCACTTGAGACAAAACTGCTCCTAGACCAGTATTGCTTGCGTCTGTGTCTACGATGTACTTCCCTTCGGAAGCTGGAAAAGCGAGAATTGGCTGTGAACATAATGCAATCTTCAACGTTCTAAATGCTTGGTCACACTCTCTCGACCATTGGAAGTTTTGTTTATTTTCCGTTAGCTCATGTAGTGGTTTAGCAATAGTAGCGAAGCCTTTCACAAAACGTCGGTAATATGAGCATAACCCCAGGAAACTCCGAACTTTGTATTTATTCTTCGGAACTGGCCAGTCTCTTACGGTGTCTACTTTATTAGGATCCATGCTAACACCCGCTGCCAAAACCAGATAGCCCAAATACTGTACTTCCTTCTGGAATAGAGAACAGTTCTTCGGGCTCAGCTTCAGTTGTGCACCGTGAATTCTAGTTAGAACTTCCTTAAGGTTTTCCAAATGATCTTCGAAAGTCTTCCCGATCACTATGACATCGTCTAAGTAAACAAGGCAAGTTTTCCACGTCAGGCCTCGGAGTATCAGGTCCATCAATCTCTCAAATGTTGCCGGTGCATTACAGAGTCCAAATGGCATGACGTTAAATTGGAATAAGCCACTTGGGGTCGAGAAAGCGGTCTTTTTCTTGTCTTCTTGATGAAGACCCACTTGCCAATATCCACTCTTCAGGTCCAATGTGGAAAACCACTGTGCTCCGGACAACGTGTCGAGTGTATCGTCAACGCGAGGTAATGGATAGCAGTCTTTCTTTGTAACGTCATTTAACCTACGGTAGTCTACGCAGAAACGCAATCCACCATCCTTCTTCGCTACCAGCACTACAGGGGAAGACCAAGCACTTGACGAAGGTTCGAATACTCCCTCTGTCAACATGTCCTGTACTAACCGAGACATCTCCTCTTGTTTAGATAATGGAGGCCTTCGAGGAGGTTGGCGTAGCGGTGTTGTGTCCCCAGTATTGATGCGATGTTGCACATGAGAGGTTCTTCCCAGTGACTGTCCCCGAACTGCAAAACAATCTTTGAATTCGTGTAAAAACTGTCCGAGTTCTTTTACCTCACCACTTCAGAGGTCGTTAGAAGATCTGTTCAATAATTCTTGCAGTTCCTCTGGTAATTTAGAAGTATCCGAAGAACTGGGTCTTCGTTGCGTTATTCCGGCTACCCAGGCCACAGGAGTCAATTTGCCTAGGAGCGTATTGCTTTGTAAAGTGATAGCTTGATCCAAAATATTCGCCACTCTAATAGGTATATTTCCGGTTTCGTCAGGTTTTACTAAACTTCTGGCAATTAGTATGCCTGGTGTGCTGACTATCTGGGGTTCGAATATAGAGCACTGATTGCCCCTAGTATCTACCGCAGTTCTAACCATGATGATCTTTTTGGAGTTTGGCGGAACAGTTACGGCCACTTGGTTTATGACGTCCATCGATTTTTCTGCTGTCGTCATTGTTGATAGCATTACCTCTTCGCCTCCGATTCTCAAGACATTGTTTTTGAAGTCGACTATAAATCCGTATGCGTTCATAACGTCCACACCAAGAATTGCTTCATCCACAATGTCTGCAACAAGTACTTGATGATTAAACTCAAGTCTACCGAGGGGTAGGTGTATCTCCACTTTTCCATACACTTTTACAGGCCGTCCAGTAGCTGTTCGCAAGCTGCAAGAGCACCAGATTGGCTTGAGATCTTTCACCACGTCGGGGCACACAATAGAAACTGTTGCGCCTGTGTCAACTGTAATCGAGGTTGGCCTTTCTTGAACAAATCCGGCAACTACCAAGCTCCCGCTGGTTTTCTGAAGTGTAGAAATTGCGTATTCTCTAGGGGCTTTGTTCCTCCAGTTAGTCAGAATAGTTGTACCGACTATTGCTCGTTTCCCTGCTGCTGAATTCTAACCCGACAATCTCGTTGAAGATGTCCAGGTTTCCCACATCGATAACACTTCGGTCTTCCATCCTTTCTTATCTTATTCTGTGGCGCCGACCGTCAAGTCTCTGTTCCTTGTTCTTCTTCCTCATCGTCTGTGCCGTCGCGATCTTTTAGCATGCACTTTATGACTTGTCCAACCAGACGCTGATTTGGCAGCCTCAAATTGCAAAGCATGTACCAGGGCGTCCGCACTGTTCTGGTGTCTTGCCATTCGTAACACTTGCTGTAGTTCGTTATCTCGGACACCGGCAGTAAACGTCTGCATCGCAAAACACGTTCGAAAATCTTCTGGCACTTCAGGATAGGCCAGTCTAATTAGTCTGTCGATACTTGCTTCAAACTCTTGAAGACTCTCCCCAGAATGCTATCGCCTTGCTCTCAACTGGGTGCAGTACACATATCGCAAATGTTTATCACCATACCGTAATTCCATAGCTTTTATCAACTCGGCATAGGTGTTCTGGCTGTCAGGTGGCACTTTCTGTAGTAGTTCTGCCGCGGGTCCTTTTAATGAGAGAACGAGTGAAACAGCCTTGTCTTTCTCTGTCCAATTATTTGCGCATGCAGCAGCTTCAAATTAGCGGAGGTACGTTGCCCAGTGACTGCTTCCGTCAAAGGTTGGAGCTTTAACATGAACTGTCCCTACTGCAGGCAAAGTGACTTTCTCTATTAACTTATTTTCTGTGTCTTTTTCTGTCTTTATCACTGGTACAGTCTGTTCAGTTTTGGTTGAATCTTCATGCACTGTTCGACTTCGCTTTTAATTTGTTCTCTTATGTTTGCCATTGAGTTTTCTACTGCAGATATTTTATTTGACACAGATCCTTCTATAACAGATATTTTTGTAGACATCGATTCTTCAACAATCAAGACAGATTTTTCTACTTCAGGTATTTTTAATGTCATTGATTCTTGTAACTCCGATATTTTAGTAACTTGTTTATTAAGCTCACCTCGTAGGATACCCAATGCTGCGGTACTGTGTTCTTGCAACTGTTTCTGCATAACTTCAAAGAGAGCTTCCGTTTTATCTGCTTCTTGCTTACGTTTTTCATCCTGTTGTTTTTCTGCTTCTTCCGCCTCCTGTCTGCGTTTCTCGTCCTGTCGTTTTTCTGTCTGCAACAGCAGCGCCTGTAAATCTTCTGACTGGCATCCATTGTTTATCGATTAATTACGAATCACACTCGTCTTGTACAAAGTGTCCGCTGTTTACACTGTTAACCGTTCTATCCCACTTCTGACACCACTGTTATGACGGTCTACTCGATCGTCGTAGGTACAGTGGAAACAAAATAAGTACAAGACACCAATCAAGTCACTAATCACACCTTTAATTGTTATAGTAAAACAGTTCGTAATTAACAACACAGTCTCTACAACAAATCAAATGAAAATTGTTCACACACAATAAAATGTCCACTAATATTAAAACTCAATTGTATTACAATTATACTGTCCAAATATAAAACGCAACACTTCGCTAATAACTACTTGAACATACACAGTAATAACTCGAACCGCTCTGTAAATATATCGCACTAATACTCTCGAACCGCACTATCCAATATCTCGCATGGAACTGAAAACTAAGGCCGCTACCCGATGTATTTATAGTCACGCTCACACACCAGAAGCTTCCAAACTGCATCTTATCTCTCGTGAACTATGTAATTACTACGGCCTTGACACAGTTCGAGCACCCGAGCAAAGCCCGGCACAGTCGAGAAGATTCTCGCAAAATGCGTCTAGTAGCACGTACACCACACGCTTACATCGAGATCCTTCTGGCACATTCGATAAACGCGTAGATTGTTCTGTGCTGTCGTAGCAATACAAAAGAACCACTTAAAATTGAGGATATCATTAACCATGGACCAAATAATAATGACACATGGCATACTAAAACTATGAATAACTAATAAAACTAAAAACAAGAAATTAATTATATTTGAAGAAAAGCTGAGATATCCAGAAGTTGTAATGGACATCTCAGAATGACTATATCACAGTAAAAAATGGACAGAGCCAATTATTTAAATAAAAAAGAGTGAATCAAAGTAACTATGCTCTAGGCCAAAGAAAGCATAGACTAAATATTGTAATTTTATTAATTTAAGACAAATTATTGTAGTAGAGATTATCATAAAAGGACTTGGGAAGAAACATATGGATGAAATGTAATCACCATATGTTCAATTTCCATAATTAAACATGCAAAAACATAAGAAATATGTCATAGTCGTAAGTGAAAAACATTAACTTTTTAATTAAAGCACCAACATATGTCTTTGCGGACTTGTTTTAATGAGCAAATCAATTGTAATAACATGGTGTGGCTATATAAAGTATTAGTACTAACGCAAGGGCGTTAAAACTATTTAAAACATATTATGTTTATTTTGGGCCCAAAGGTAGCGTCATGACGTTACTCTCCGTACTATAGTCATTAACAATTTTATATAAATTAATTATTTTTGCCGAGGGAGTTACCTCGCTCTAAGGAACGGCAGCAATCTCTAAGCCAATGAAATCGATCAAAATCAACAGGGGGGTATGTAATCCCAAAATGGAACAGCGGAGAGAAGCAAATTTCTTCACACTTCATATCTGGTGAGCGAAGCAGTACGACGGCCATTTCTGTGCGCGATTAAGTCGAATTCGGAATCGAATCAGCTGTTCGGGTATAAATGTAAACATTTGGTCAACATAACCAAACAATTTTTAAGTGTCGAGTTTAATGCATAAATGCCACTGCAATAGTGACACAACATTGCAGAATGTGCAGTAGTCTGTAATAAAGTGAATTACAGGAAGTATAGTGTTTTATTATACTTATCAACTTTTAACTTGAAACCAGAAATTTTTATGATTTTTGACACTGAGTCATGGAAGCAACCACGAAATCTCATAGCTTTTAAACGTGAATAAATAAATTGATTGACTTTAATTCACGAACGTTAATGAACATTATTTGAATTTTTATAGAAAAAATAAATATTTTTATACCTACATTATGAAGGTTAACCAACGTTATGAGATAGACAATGAGTTAATATCAACTCGAGTAGAGGTTATCTAACCTTACGATAATTATTGTTTCAATTCATAAACAATCATTGAATATTTTAACCAAATCTATTTGAGCAATATACTGTAATTGTTTTCCTGACAAGAGTTCAGCATTCAATGGACATGATAATTTGTAACGAACATTAGGTGAACTTATAATTACAATTATTTATGTATTTTGTTATGTATAGGTTAAGGAGTTACATTATATTAAAACAGATAATATTTTGTATCAACTCAGCTTGCCTGAAGTAACCCTAGTGTTGACGATAGTCGAATTTTCATTTCTATGTTAATAATTTAAAAACTTTTAATGTCGTTTTGTTTATACAAATCAGTTCAGTATGCCTGAAGTAACCTTAATGTTGACGATAGTCGAATTTATAATTCTATGTTAATAATTTAAAAACTTTTAATGTCATTTTGTTTATACAAATCAGTTCCAACTACACAGTTTAGACAGTAGTGCAGACATTTTCTGTTATGTATCTTGCAGTCTCAAAGGAACCACAGAAAAATTGTAAAACTAATGAACAAAGATTCAATGTTAATTTTAAATTTCTTTTAAACAAAAATAGTTTCAATACCCTGAGAATAAGAGTTAATAAGAAATAATGTCAATGATTAATGAGGCAAACAGCCATTTATAAATATCAACTAAGAAATTCCAATTTATTAAAATATGTTAATAAATCAAATTGTGTAACAAAAAAAAAAAAGAGACGACGACTTTATAGACAATACTGATACGTGTTAGGTAACCATTAGTACTTGCACAGGTGGCACCATTTAACTCATATATATTAAAATCGAATTATCTATTCGCTTGTTAACGTGTTTGTTAACGAACTAGACCTTCAAACTCAGTAAGTACATGGTGAGTACATAATAAACCAATTTTACAAAATTAACTAATTCAAATAATTAATCGAGAGCAGAATCACATCGACAAGAAACCTTTTATTACAATATTAATAGTAAATAATGTTAATTTTAATATTCATATGAACTATATAAGATTATAGGGGACTTACCATGGATGGAGGAAAAATCCGCTTGCAGTCTTTTTTGTTTGTGTGCTCTAAATATGCTTCTGTGAGTGTATTTAAATTGTCTTGTGTTAAACAGTTGAAGCAAATTTGGCACTCATGAGTTATACATGATGTACAAAGTGAATTATTACATATCTCAGCAAACACTAACAAATTTTTATTGGAAACTTCAAATTCATATGTTCTTCTGTAAAAAAAAAATATAAATAAATAAATAAATAAACATTGATTTGCAGATCTACACATCTATCACAAAGACTCAAAAAGGTTATTAAGATTAAGGATACTGTAGAAATTGGAGTGTTTTAAAATAAGAATTATGCTTATAACAACAAGTTTTTGTACAGAAAAGCTTAATCAGATGCTGAAGTAGTAGGAGAATTTAATATGAAGGACATGACAGCTATCAACGGTTGTTGTTTGTTACAGTTTTTATTCATAGCAACACTAGTAGCTTAATAAAATGTATCTGTTGATAATTACACAATGCATATAATGACTGAGTGTCATTTCAACTGAACATGGCTATATAGAGAATTTCATTTGGAAGCAGGATTCAACAAAGTTTGCGGAGATAAATTTTATGGTCATTAATCTCATAACATTGTTTTTGTACATACACAGATTTAGTTGTTATTATTGCTTGGATTTCATTGTCCATGACGTGTAAGTTATTTAACTAAATATAATTAAATCACTACGACTCAGAACACAAAGTTTTTTATGGGTAAAAACGTAAAAGTTTTACTTTATAGCATGAACCAGTTTTTGCTTTTAAAAAGCTTCTTCAGAGACTGCCACTGGGAGAACTGTCCGTCTTGTTCTTGGAGACAGTATCGACTTTTGAAGGATCGATGTTGTGGTTGTGGGGTGTGATATATTCTAATAATGCATGTGATTTCAATTGTGTCTGTTCATTTAGGATGTTGTTTTATGTGTTTTCGTGTGTTTGTATATTTCCAGTTGTTCAAGAGTTTCTAGTTTTCGGCCTTTTGTGTGTACATGTAGAATGTCCATGTTATTGCCGATGTTTTTGTATGTGTGGTTTGCTTCAATGAGGTGGTTTGCAAAGGTGGATTCTGTAGTGGATGTAGCGCCTTTGTGTGTTCAATGTATCTTTGTTTGAAGCTACGTCCTGTCTGGCCCATGTAGAATTTGTTGCAATCTGAGCAGTTTAGTTTGTAAACACCAGGTAGCTAGAATTTGTTTTGTGCTTTGTGTGTGTGTTTTGATAGTGTGTTCTGTTTTGTTTGTAGTTTTGTATTCAATTCTGTATCCTGCTTTTTTGAATTTGTGGGCTGTTTTTTCAGTTTGGTTATTGATGTATGTTAGTGTTATGAATTTTTTGTTTCTGTCTTTGTCTGTTGTTTGTTTTGTGTACGAGTTTATTGACAATTGTTCTGTTGTATCCATTGGATTCTGCTAGATATTTTACCGTGTTTAGTTCGTCTTTGTAGTCTTTTTCATCTAGTGGGATGTTGTTAAGTCTATGTATCATTGTTCTAAAGGCAGCTAGTTTGTGGTGTATTGTGTGACTGGAGGAGTTGTGTATTAGTGTGTCAGTTGTAGTCGGTTTTCTGTATATACTAAATTTGTGCCTGTGCCTCTCTATCACAAAATTTGAACATATGCACAAATTCAGTATATACCTGCCTGCAATAGGTCCAGATCATGTCAACGCCCTGACATTTAATGGAAGCACTCATTGGGTGATGTAACTTTTGTGACGTTTATGTCCACTGCATGTGCAAATCATTGGACAGAGAAAGAGAAAGTAATTTCACTCATTCTCACTTTAAAAGGATTCACCACACAGCTACTACAGAAGTGCCACCTGATAGCCAAATTAATACCACCTGTACCGAATTCATAAAAGCTCTTGAAAAACAGTATGGCAATCATCACCTTTGCTGTCTGTACTGTGCTCAACTAAGAGCAAGATGACAACATTCCTGAGAGAGTCTTCACAAGTCTCAAGCAAGAGCTGATCAGACTGATCTTCCCCAAAATACAAGAGGATTTTAAAGTGCAGTTTGGCATGCAGTTATTTCTTGATAACAACTGTTACCACATCAAAATGGCGAGGAAGAAAACAAGATATGGAAAATCTATGAGCTTCAGGATGATATACAGCCAATCATTATTTCATTAGACAACAATCCATCAACTTTCTCATTATTTCTAAGCTCTGACGCATATAATTCTCACATGTCAGAAGATGAACCAATGACTGGATGCAGGAAAGAGAATAAATTTGTGAGTAATTAGAAATTCTTATAATTTTATTTTTCGTTCAGGTTCCAACCTCATATGAAGACCATCAAATGGATGAGGGAAATCATTTATTTATGCACTGGACGACACAGACACGCGCATGCACATTTAACATATTGACAACTACCACTTATTGCTTCAGGCGATGTGTTCAAACATTTCAGCGTGCATGTAGTAAAAGAGAGAGGGGGAGAGTGTGTAAGAGTAACAGAGAGAGGGGGTATGTCTGTAAGGAGGTATGCACAGTGTCTCGACCACAATACAATTTGTTACATTTGTCAACACTGTAGTCTACAAGTGGAATGCTTTTTGCAGAGGTTTGCACAGACTATTTTAAAACTTTATTCCTATATCTGTTTTTAACATTTTAAAATATGTCTCCATAATGGATTTGTAATAATTGACACCAGACCTACTGAAAATATGTTACTTGTGAAAATTGCCCATTTGAAATATAACAAAAGCCACCGGTTGCATCTGACATTGTGCTGTTATTAATTAACCACATAATAAAATACAAAACAAAATTGATTAAACTTCCACTTACCGTCAATCGGTGTTCTCGGGTCCAGGGTTGCGTCATACGAACGTTAGGATACAAGCGTAATTTTTAAGGTTGTGTGAATGATTTACACAATACATTTTTTATGAAGAGAAATTATATTTTAATTTGTTTAAATCATTGAAAATTTCAATCAAAACTGTTATGGATGTTTATGCAGATTAATTTACATTCTTTTTCAATTTCTTCACTCGGTCATCTGTTACAGGTTAACTTATTCTAAAATCTTACCTTACTTGTTACCCATCAATACATATACAGACAGAGCCCAGCCTGCAATTTTTCACACTCACACATACATGCAATTTATTTTTAAAAACCCCAAATCATTTTTAATACCCCATAACTTTTAAAAATTTGTCGTAACCTTCACCGCCGGCAACGTGGTTTTCGCGCGCACTCGTGGAGACTCTTTTTTAATTGATATTCATGTCCGAAATAAAACTTGATCTGTTCTTCACTGTATTCTCGACCGCGGTCACGTATTTTCAACTGTTATATCACTTTATTACCGGTAATTTATAAAATTTTTCAAAGAGATACCCTGTAGGGTTGTACCTGCAGGTACTATTTGTGACGAACTGGGAAAAGAGTCTATTTGTCGTGGACGGATATTGATGCCCTGCTGGATGAATTTCGTCGACGCTCATACTTGAGTTGTTGCAGTTTAGTCGCTATGCGCATGATACATAGTGGTTTTTTCTGTAGTGTGCGCTGACGATATTTAGGCGCTTCTGGCTTGATGTCACAAAAGAGGCGGACCTGAAGTCTCATTTCCTTCAGCACGGATTGTAGGTCTCACAAAACTTCGTCTCTGCGCCATTTTCGATAGCGTCGGTTGATCTGCTTACGTCCCCGCCCGCGCACATGCTCGTATGATGGGTCCGAGCGCACGGTCACATTCTCGCATAGTTCTTGGAAACGTGAGGTGGCTACATACCTCAACTGATTGCACAATGCTATTACGTCTTGCCTTTGTTCTAAACTGTTCCATTTACCACGTGTTCTGGTCACCGTTGAGAAATAGAATTTACAAATCTTTTATAAAACCCAAAACTGAAATAAATAAAAATACCCACAAATTTGGACTGTTACAATACCCCCTCAATGAGAAGTCTTCTGTCCAAAACAGAAGAAATCTCATTGAAACCCCTAAGAGGACCGGTGAGGAACTGGTGCCAACAACCCCCCTCTGTTCTTACTCTGCATGGGTAAACGACCCCCCTGGCTCGGCGACTATGGACGCATCTGAACAAGATCACTGGACTTCTCTGTGCGAGATCCCAACACCGAAAAATCGAACAGACACGCACCACAGCGCACCTCACCTTCTATCATGCTACCCCAAAAATCCTCAATCCCTGGCTCAGATCATGCCAGATCCTCCACCGATATGTTTCCCCTTATATGCAAGCTGGGCTTCCTTTAGCAGATACTGGGCTCACGCACACACTTACCTTACATACTGAAAATTGAAAAATTCTTTGAAAATTTACTTAAATTACAACTCACTGGTTGTTTTCATTTAAAATCAAATCACAAATTTTGTATCTATTTTGAATTATTCTCTTCATTGGTTTTTTGTTTTTTGTTATCAGAAAATTATATCAATTGAACACTTCTTAAAATTAAAAACGTCCTTAACCTAACATGTGATTACACCTAGAGTCTAACAATACAATTCAATAAAATAATTCAATAATAATAAACATGGTTAGTACACAAACAATAAACTAATTAAGGTTTAAAATTATCCATTAGCTGGCAGGCGCAAAATCTTTTTTTTTTCAAAAAATTTTCCAAAAAAATTTTAAATTCAAAAAATTTAAATTTCTTAAAATATTTTTCTTTTCATATTGAAATTATTTAAATCAGTTAAAAACAAAAGTTGGATTAACTTCCTTGCTAAACATGCCTAGTATATGACCTCACTATCAGCTGATCAAAACTAGGTCAAGTCCACAACCTTGACCTACATACGTTATATACAAGTTCTATCTGAAAATACACTTAACATCTGAAAAATTCTCTCTTAAAACATAAAAACATAATAAAATAAAACCTTTAAAATAACAAAATATTATTATAAATAACAATCACATTGACATTTAAATTATTCAAATAAACACTTGATAACTTTACATTTCCAAATTCTATCACAAATTGGTCACTGGTTTTACTTAAAAATTTTATATTCTTGTTATAACTTTCTTTATTTGACAATCTTATTCTCCATTACTGTGGGTGATTTAAATACTCATAACAATTTAATTTACCACTTGGTAGGCTTACACTTATAATCTCTACCCCTCTGACTCTAATACTCATCAACTTTAACTAACATGACACCCATCTCTATCTAAATATCTATCAAACAATCTCTAACCCCCACTTACCATGAAGCTCAATTCGCCACTTTCTCTTCGCATATATATATATATATATATATATATATATATAAAATACTCTCTAACCCTTTGTACCTAGGATAAGTGTTTCCCCCACCCAAAAACTCATCCCATTATGTTGGTTCCTGGATTCTACCTAAGGTAACCCTTTCCGGCGCCAAACGGTCCCTTCCCATCCCAACCCTTATGTTGCGGACTCCCACATTAGACTACCCCCTATTACAAAATTGCCATCCCCAAAATCTCAATCTTATTACCTTACTTCAACTACAACAAAATAACATCATCAATTATAAACATCAATATATCACTCAAAGCTCTACATATATTACCACAACTACTGTGTCAACATCAATACTTCTCAAATTCTACTTCATTATCTCACAACATTACATTAATTCAAAACAATATTTTCTCTCTACTACCCCTTTAACTTGGACTGATCTACTTGTCCCAATAAAATATTCATCACCCACAAACTATCTTTTATTAACTTTCACAAATTATTGCTTTATTTCTCACTTTATCAAACTACTTTTCTCATTATTTTAAATAGCATCTGTGATACATTGAAACCTTACATATGACATTAATTACCTTGAACATCTATAAACAATTTTACAGTGACATTTTACTACCGATCAGCAGATATTCTTAATAACGTGAAGACACCTTTCAAAAAATTGTCCAGATTACATTAAATATATATGCTTATCAACACTTACATCTACCATCAATGTTTCCCCTTTCTCTGATTCTGGTAATTTTATGTTAACCGCCTGCCAGTCGGTTTAGTTATTTGCTTAGTTTCAAAATACACACATTATATAAACACATTTTTTATCAATTCTTATATCTACCCTATTACAATAAAATACTACATTTAAAAATATAGAATGAACACCTTATAGTGAATGTATGAGCATCTAGTTATTTAAACGGAACACAAGCATTTTTATTAGAGCAAAAATTAGAGTTAGCAATTTTTATGATATAAAGTTTAAGTACGTTGCTTATCTGAGCAACCCCCTGGTCCACACACTCTATTGCAATTTGTGTAAGACTGTAGCGCCTTTTCGCTTCCACAAAGACTGCATATTTGGAGGGATTGGACACCTCCGTGTCTTTGCTTCGGCAGTTACATTTTGACATTGGCAGATATCAACATATCCTCGTTTATAGTGAAACGCCCTTAAAACGGGTCTACCACCTGGCTATGCTGTCCCCCTGCGGACAGAGTGGTAGCCGCTGTTCCATAGTTTCTGGATTTCCCCTAATTTCACCCCCCATTTAATTTCTATTATAAACCAATTTCAAGTCAGCTATGGTCAAGGGACTTGGTTATGGCCATAGCTGACCGCTAGCCAAATCCACGATTAGTGCTGGTAAGGCAGTAATCGCCCGAAAAGTCGGGGAAATCTAATTTCATTTCAACGCCTGTTCTACATCGTTATTAATATGTGTGACACGAGCATCTATCAGGGTACCAATTGAATGTGTACCAAAAAAATGTGCCGCACATTGTCGCCATGTTGGCCTCCGATGGCGGTAACACTCTCTGTTACCCCCAACCCATTACACTATCTACTCGGGCACAGGCCACCCCAGCAATAGTACCTTAATATCTAAATAATTACAATTTTTTATATACATTCTATCGTAACATTTTCATTACCCATTTATCCATCAACATTCAAATCATTCATCACTGTCTACCATTGAACTTTCTTAAAATTTTCAAATTTATTATTAATAATTATTATATATCATCTTTCAGTTATTATTAACTTTTTTAATTATCATTTTTGTTTAACACAATTATTTCAAATCATCTCATCATTGAATTAAAATCGTTTCATCTGAGTTACCTCTGTAAACATTTTTATTATACATGATTCATACTATAAAATTTTTGTACTTACAGTCCATTTAAACTGACATACACAAAATATATACCATACACCAACACTTTCACCTCACCTCTGAAACATTTAACACAAATGTTATTTTAAATCAAACAATTTATCATTTAATTACCAAATTCACCTCTTGCAAAATAATTTAAATTCCTTAGAAAATTCAATTATACAACATTTAAATCAGTCAAAATATTTAAAACATATCAAATTGGTTTAACTAAATTAATTACTGAATATACAAATTACCTAGCTATCACAACAATTACAATTAGCCAATTACTGTTTTTCAAAATTTATTCTGATATTTATTTAAATTGCAAACTATTAATATTATTATTACAACAATCATCTACACACTTGTTTACTTGACATTCTACAATACACACAAATAAATTTACTAAACACTTATTTACAAACTTTTATCACTGACTGTTCCATTTTTTCGCACTTCATTGTCCAAATCTGCCAGGTCAAAACCACAAAACAAAATGTTTATAATTGTCTTCTATTGTTTTATAGTCTACCCACCATCGTCAAAGAGTAATCTTTGTTTTATATCACACTTTTCAGTTTTATTGACAAACAAATGGTTACTTTGTGTGTGATAGCCAAACAATTTCAATTTATCCATTTTATCAAAATAATCCTGCATCAAGTCTACGTTAAGTGTTTTTGTTAAATCGCCATCAGTAAATATATTCATTATCGGGTTAGTTACTTTTGTATCACCAATTAACTCATTATTATTCAAATATACTTCTAACCTTACTTTCCACTCATCATACTCTCTATTCAATTCATACAATTCTGTTTCTTTATTAACATACAATTCTCTATCTAAATCTCTCTCATCATAATACCATATTACACTCTCAAAATTACTCCAGACAGAGGGTACAAAATTATACAACAAAAATAAACACTTCAAATCTTCTACCAACACGGGACTCTTGCCCTTCATCAACAACACTTGTGAACACTCTGGTTCAGAAAAAATACGGGGAAAATTTACCCTCGCCCCCATTCTACCACTATACTATCTTTCCTCTCTCTCTCTAACTCATAAACACACATTAACATTTCATTATCACATTCCCCAACTTCATCATTACTCTCAAATACTACATTTTCAATTGCATCACTATTCTCAATACTATTCTCATTATTTTCAACATCATTATTATCATTTATTAACTCTTTGTCATTATAATTTTCATTCGTATTATCTTTATTTGGATTTATTACAACTACTCCCATTCGTTCACTACTCTGCTCTAATTTACTCAAACTAGTTCTTATTAGTTCATTATTATTTTCAAAACATTTATGCATTTCTTGGATCTCATTTTTTAATTCATCAAAACTATTCTTTTGAGCATCGAATGTCTCATTAAAATCCCTATTTTGTCTGTCAAATTTGTCATTCTGTATATCTAATTTCTCATTTAAATCCCTACTTTGTCTATCTAATTTTATGTCATTACTGTCAAAACGACTATCAAATTTATTATTTATTTTTTCTAATTGATTAAGTATAATACTCATTATATCATTATCCACCTTATTGTATTTTGTTGAGGTCGGGGTTACTTGAATCCCTGAATCCTCTGTACTACCTGTTTCATTTGTGTTACTTATATTCATAGTTTTGTCGTCTTGACCTACATTCGGTGTTGAATGTACTTCAAGACTATGCATAACAGCTGATTCATCAAATTCAGCTACTTCGCTTATAACAGTTAAGTCAGACAAAACGACTTCATTCTCTGTATTTTCCATTTTTATAATTTTACTTTGTCTCTTTTTTATAACTTTATTATTGGTTGTTATATACTTATTTATTATCTGAACCAAATCTCATGTCTTAACTCTTTGACTATATTTTACATTACGTATTTTCACTTAACCTCTAAATTACGCTTTTATCTTATTTGTAGGTATGGAATTTCATTAATTTATTAAATTCGTTCCAGTTCGAGACGCCATTGTGCTGTTATTAATTAACCACATAATAAAATACAAAACAAAATTGATTAAACTTCCACTTACCGTCAATCGGTGTTCTCGGGTCCAGGGTTGCGTCATACGAACGTTAGGATACAAGCGTAATTTTTAAGGTTGTGTGAATGATTTACACAATAAATTTTTTATGAAGAGAAATGATATTTTAATTTGTTTAAATCATTGAAAATTTCAATCAAAACTGTTATGGATGTTTATGCAGATTAATTTACATTCTTTTTCAATTTCTTCACTCGGTCATCTGTTACAGGTTAACTTATTCTAAAATCTTACCTTACTTGTTACCCATCAATACATATACAGACAGAGCCCAGCCTGCAATTTTTCACACTCACACATACATGCAATTTATTTTTAAAAACCCCAAATCATTTTTAATACCCCATAACTTTTAAAAATTTGTCGTAACCTTCACCGCCGGCAACGTGGTTTTCGCGCGCACTCGTGGAGACTCTTTTTTAATTGATATTCATGTCCGAAATAAAACTTGATCTGTTCTTCACTGTATTCTCGACCGCGGTCACGTATTTTCAACTGTTATATCACTTTATTACCGGTAATTTATAAAATTTTTCAAAGAGATACCCCGTAGGGTTGTACCTGCAGGTACTATTTGTGACGAACTGGGAAAAGAGTCTATTTGTCGTGGACGGATATTGATGCCCTGCCGGACGAATTTCGTCGACGCTCATACTTGAGTTGTTGCAGTTTAGTCGCTATGCGCATGATACATAGTGGTTTTTTCTGTAGTGTGCGCTGACGATATTTAGGCGCTTCTGGCTTGATGTCACAAAAGAGGCGGACCTGAAGTCTCATTTCCTTCAGCACGGATTGTAGGTCTCACAAAACTTCGTCTCTGCGCCATTTTCGATAGCGTCGGTTGATCTGCTTACGTCCCCGCCCGCGCACATGCTCGTATGATGGGTCCGAGCGCACGGTCACATTCTCGCATAGCTCTTGGAAACTTGAGGTGGCTACATACCTCAACTGATTGCACAATGCTATTACGTCTTGCCTTTGTTCTAAACTGTTCCATTTACCACGTGTTCTGGTCACCGTTGAGAAATAGAATTTACAAATCTTGTATAAAACCCAAAACTGAAATAAATAAAAATACCCACAAATTTGGACCGTTACAACATATATTGACAAAAAACAGTTAGAATAATTACTAAGTAAAACATTGTAGAGCTACTGAAGTTTACACTAAACTATTTCCTAATGTTATCACTATATAGCAGTATATGAATATAGTGCACTATACTGATCTTTAGTGCTCTATAGTATACAGTACTAATACTGCTCGTTAGTGCATTAATTCAAAGTTCTGGAATATACTGAACATGCACGTATGTGTACATAATAAAGAATTATTGAACTATTTACTTAAAAATATGTGTATACTATTTTCATTAAAAAAAAATTGAATTGTTACCTGAAACCATGTGCTAAACCAACCAGATTGAAAAGACTGAAAAGCACCTGTTGATATAATAGACGATTCGGTGGGAAGTGAGCAGATGATAGATTGGGAGACATGTTAGCCTAAACAAAGTAAGAAAAACTGGTGTTTTCATAAGACATCAGATTCTTAAAACATTTTGTGTGAAATGGTTAAAACATTACAGTACACTTACCATTTAGTGCTGTAGTTAGTACAGCCTACTTTTTACAATTATCTCACAAAAAAATATTTTTTCTCATGTAATATTTAAAAATTTCATATATTGTCTTTATGCACACAGGAAAATCCCGACTTTTTAAATATGATTTTAAGTTATTAAATAAATATTCAAAATATTATAATGTATAGATAAGAAAAATAACAATCTATTGTAAGTTAGATATCACTATTGCAAACACTTTGGAAACAAATCATAATGCAAACATTACAATTAGGCAATTTGATCTGTCTACATTAATTTTCTTGGTAAATTCATAAATTTCATGATCAGCAGAATAACTATGGGTGGGAGAGACCAGGAGGATCCCCTCACAGCTATTAATGAATTCAGTAAAATTTCTTAATCACTTAATGTAGGTCTATTTCTTAGCTGACTGCATATGTTAAACTAAGGCTCATAAATACTGTTGAAATGAAAGACACTACAGTATTGTGTAAATTAACAAACTAAATTTAAAATTTTATGAATAATGACATGATTTAATAAATAATGTTATTAAACTGACAAGAATATATGACTACAGGTGGTAAGGCACCCAAATTTACAAGGCTAACATATAAAGATAAAAGGCAGATTCGTATAAATGTTATTTCACCACTACCTGAAAAAGATCAATAAATATATGATTTAAACTTGTTAATCAGGAAAACATAAGGAGACAGAATTCTTAATTTTCAGAATTGATCATGTTTCTCAATGTCTTTTCTTGCAGAGACAGAATCCTTGTCTTTTATAATAGCCGCTTTTGTGACTAATAATTTTGCAGCAGAAATGGTGGTATTAAAATATCTTTATCTCCGTAAATTCAAAACCTATTTTTTAGGGTGTTGTCTGAAGAATTTTTTGCCACATGTTTAGTACATGCAAAAGTACATCACTTCACTGAATTCCTACAAAAAACGTACTACTATATTTTTTCTGAAACATCTCTAGCTTATCTGGAATACAATTCACTTTTTTATTTAAAAAAAACAAGACTTATATACACATACTATATAAAAATTAATTTCACCAGATTCAACAACCATGGCAGTTATGATAGTCCCTCATTGATAACTAACTTTTGTGTGCTCAGAAGTGGTCTTTTTTTTTTAATTTTCTCAACACGTTTTAAATAGAAAAAAATAAATAAAAAAATAAAAGCAAAATAAATTAGCTTCCATGAAGTTTACTTCGTTACAATTATAAACAAATTGTTACAATTTACTTTTTTGTTTGTAAAATATATACATAAACCCTCAAAAATAGGGAATTATCAATGCATAAAGACTTGATAAATTCTTTTATCAAGTTGTATTGTTGGGTAGTTTTGTTAAAAATTATCATATGATAAACTTGAAAAAACCAAATTAAAAAAATACTCTTAGCATTAATTATGATATTGTATAATGTGACTCTAAGGTGTACCAATTCGATGTTACTTCCATAAAAAACAAATATTTTTCCAAAGAAAATACGTATTTTCGAATACATATTTTCAGAGTACAAATAGGTAAAAAAAAAACATGAGATCTACAGCTATTACAGTTTACTTTTAGTTAATGTACTGAAATTTTTCCAAAGACTCATACAAAGACAAAGAAATACTTTTTATAATAATTATTAAAGTTTAAGAATTTTTTTCTCAAAATTTTTGTTTTATTCAAGCAGCATTTTTAAAACAATGCTGTGTCACGTTAGGAATATAGTTTAATAACATGTAGAATCTAGTAATGTTTCTGGGCATTTCAGTTGTTTATATATGAGTAATTATAACACTTTTCGACACAGTTATACACAAAACAAACAATAATTCGGATCCCCGCGCCAATCCCCTTCCTCTATACACCACCCCCACTATACCTTCCAACCAACAAACGTTACTAGGTACTGGCAGTCTGTCGCAAAGCTGAAGAAGGCGAACACGACGCCGAAACGCGTTCTACATACAAAACAGACAAGTAAGTTTCACTTGAGAAAGTTTTCAATATTATATAAATTATAACACAATATAACAAGCACCATATTTTTAATGTAATAAATAATTATTTTACACAAATCAGTTATTTTTAAGAACTCAATATACCACACAGTATCTCATCTAAAAAGCAACAAAAAAGTCTTATTTGTTTTTATATGACATATATTAAAAATTAAACGTACAAAATTATTAAAAATATTATTAAAATGGCCAGGTGCATTTTTCTTATGCTCCTGCCCACAATGTAGTTAATTTTCATTTTTAGGACTCTCAGAGAATTAAATGAGATGGCATGTTTATAGCTTCACGCATTTTGTGTATATGTGCCGTCCCAGGTTTAAATTTCAGCATTGGCTCTTATGGGAGCTGTTGCGCTCTCTCTTACCCATGGTTTCTCCTATACTTCTCTCCTTTTCTGTCTCTGCAATGTTGCCATTCATACTAAATGTGACGTACAAATTTTGAAGAGTTTTAAATTTTATTAATGTTCTACATGCTGTGCTCTACATTTCTTTATAAATTGTATGTCTGTTACACAATTATCTTCTTCATAAAAAAAATATTTTATTAATTCTTGTTCACTTTTACAAGTTAGAGCAACATTTCAATCAACCAGTGCCAGCTGCCCTAATATAAGATTTATGGAGTTAATTTTTTCCCTCTTTTATTTATAATACATTTCCTTTGTTACAAACACATTTTAATAGCCAAAGTACAATAAATAAAACTGTTATTGATTTTTATCTCTGTAATTAATTAATCCCATCAGTGTGTGTATTAAAATTTTCAGTCTGTAAGGAAGTTTCTTATTTCTTGAGATAGACACATAGTACAGACATGAAAGTTGTAGTAAATAGTATAAAATCATTTTTAATGAAAATTCTGATATTCTTTTTAGGGTGGACCATATGGATAATTATTTGTAATGTTTATATAGGACACTTCTGACACTAAGTCTTGTTACTACCTTATTTCATGTTAACTCATTTTGCTTATGGACTTTTCCCATTAAAAATAAAAAATACAGTTATACAAATTTCATATCCACCTTTCATTTACAAATTTCATACCCATCTGACTCAGCTATTCCTTTTACCCAAAAGACCGACAAAAACATAAGTTTCATAATTCATTAAGTGGAACATAATTACGTGTGGTGGAACATACTTTTAAACAAGGTTAATCACAAACCAAACAACGCTTAACACAAATTTTTACGGTTGTCTTCTGCACTTTTACAGCTGTATTTCTCTTTTATTAATAAAAGCCTTCTTTTTACACTATGCATAAATCTACTATAACAAAATATTTATTCATTTATGTCTTACAAACTCATGTTTATTTAATAGTACAGTAATATCGATGGCCTAGTTCAAGACAGCAACAACTCAAAAAAACTAGTTTTAAGATAACTGAGTTTAAAGTTTTTGTGCTTGCTATTATAACATTTAGCTTCTGTCACAATTACCTCCAGTGGTTTTGGTTATCATAAAGATTACAATTTCAACATTAATTAGATGGTAAATTGATGTTCGTATCTTTTTGTAAATATGATATATTTATTATTGTTTAATTATGTTTTGAGTTGTTTCTCTACTGAACTGACGTTGTAGAGGGTTTATGATGAATTTATAGTTATTGCTACTGTACGAAGCAAAGTAAGCCATTAAATTACTCCATATTTATTTAAAGTGCAATCATTTACGGATTGTTCTCTACTTTTACTCTATAAAATAGTAAAATAGTACAACAATGCTGTTTGAATTTCAAAGTATACAAAATAATTGCTGACTCTTTTGTGCCTGGTTACTTCCAGTCTGAGTCCTACTGCTAATGGTTAATATTTTTAAAAACAGTACTAAATAAAACAAAATTACTAACATAAAAAACACTGGAAAATTAAAAAATCGAATAATTACAGTATTGTTTAGAGTTCAATACGTTGAAACATTGGAAAATCTAAAACCAAAAGATTTTTCTTCAGAGTTCAAAATTTTAAAACAATGGAAAATCAAAAAAAAAATTAAACTTATTCTCATTCTGAGTTCAACGATTCATAGAACTGCCAATATTGATAGGAATGCTGTTATTTCTGCACAATGAAAGTAGATCATCAATCTTTGCTCTTGATATTGCTGGTGGACGTGTATAAGCTTTTTTCAACTCAGGGATACTGTTCCTCCTCCTCCTCCTCCGAATCATGCGCTGTGCTATGTTGATCCGGCCATAATTCTCTTGTGTGTATGATGTTTTGTAAAACATCATGTTTGGTTCTGCTTTTTCGACTCTTAAGACACACAGGTTATTCCAGTTAACATCTTCGCCATTTTCATCAGTCTTGAAATTTTTACCCATACTTTCTTGCAGACTTTTGACATCTAAGAAGTCTTCAGTTGACATTTCTACTGTTTTATAAGGGTGACTTACTGTTTTAGAGAGACTTATTATTGGAACAAGCTGGGAAGGGATGTAGATTGGTCCTCCATTCAAAGCTCGTTTCTTAGACCGCTCAATCAGAGCATGCATACTATCACCCTCGTTTTGGGTGTGTCCTACAACAAGAAATTTGATCGTTATAGTATTGGTAGTTTCAGAGTTCATGACATGAAACATAAGAAGAGAAGCCATAAACTTATTTTTATGCTGTCCAGCACAGTTGTCTGCATAAAATATAATGTCATGTGCCTCACATTCTTGTAAATACTTATATACACAGCTTGCGATGTCGTTTGCGCCTCTTTTACCAATACCTTCATACCATAAGTAGCATGTTCCTTTTTTTCAGAAATGTTAAAAACCATAAAATTGTAGCAAGAGAGTCTTCTTTTATAATAAAACTGACTGACGTCTCCACAAGGAAGTGCAATAACAGCTTGTAAGTCGAAACAACAAACCTGGAGATTTTTGTTTTCCTCTGCGTTCTTTACATCACTTTCTTTCTCTGCTCTACTTAGTTGTTTTTCAAGAATGTGACTGTCATAAGTGGCTTGTTTCTCAATTTTTTCTTCAGCTGAACTATTTTTGTAGCTGACACATTGAGCACATTGATCTTTTTTTGGCCTACAAAAAACAATGTTATACTCTGTATTAAAAATAGTTTCATACATACTTAATTTTGCATATGGCTCTCCGTTTTCCTTGCATACAGACACATACATGCGGTACATTGCTGCCAGTGTTAAACTTCCATCCAAATACTTCTTTGTAGAAGATGCGTGGCAATAGTGTGAATCTACTACCGCAAATGATTCTATGTGCCTTTTAATACATGCCTTCGACTCTGGAGGTAATTGTCTTCTACTCTTACCATGACGCCCTCGCTTATCTGGTTCTACTACACCTTCATCATTCTTTTTCTTACAAGCAGTGAAGATCATTTTGCTGCTAATATCTAAAGTTCTTAGAAAAAATAATTTACACACCCTAACTTTCAAACCACAAATATCAAAGTAATAGCCATAGTTCAGTGACCTGTTGCTGTCAATCTTTTTGTATGTGTATTTAGGCTGTATTTCTGTCATACTTTGAATTAGGTAGTCCCAGAATTGTTTTGTTTTCTTTTCCTAGACACAGCGCTGCCAACCATAGAAGAGGCAATAACTTTGGAAAATTTTCAAGTGTACACTTCCATAGAGAAACAACTCGAAATGTTTCGGTATGGAACTAAGTTGAAGTGTAGTTTCTGTTTTAAACAGAAACATGTCTAAATGTTGCTGTATTGAACTAGGTTTATGCAAGCACAAAAATATTTCTAGAGTGAATTAATGCTTTTCTGGCCCACAATATTTATGTTTTGACTTAGTTCTTTATTGAAATATGTAGAGCAGCATGTGAGCAATGCCTATCAAGCAATAACTCAAAATCGTGTTTTTTTGAGTTGTTGCTGTCTTGAACTAGGTCATCGATATGTGTTCATTGCGATAGTATGTGTATTAAAGCTTTTAATTTGGTTTTAAGTCATGTTTTGTAACATTACTTTTATATTTCATGTTTTACATTATATTACTATAGTACTGTACACACTATAGTCTCGTTTTCCGTCTGGCCACCCTTTTGTGTTTTTCAAGAAAACTTTATACTTAAAGAAGCAACAGAGATGTTTTAATGAAATGTGGTACACATGTTTACATTAAATTTACATTACATTACAATAAATTATAAAACTGCTGTTATTTTACGATATCAAATTACAAAATGGCAGCTACTTTAAATTTTATCACTAACAGCTCTGAAAATTTTAATTTTATCAAATTACAGTTTATTAAGTAAAATAGTAAGCCTTTTATTGTGAATACAGTGACACCTTATTTGTTGAAATCCTATAACAAATAACTGAGTTATGGCAGAAAACTGCCTACCCATGAATTCTTACTACTACATACATACATCCTCGGCGCTACAGCCCAGTCCGGGCCCTGGCCTCCAAAAGAAATCTTCCCCACTGGTCTCTACTCCCGGCCAATGTCCACCAGTTTGCTGCACCCAGCCTCACTGCCTCCTTACCAACCTGGTCCAGCCATCTTGTACACGGTCTTCCCTTCCTTCTCCTTCCCATCCGCAAATAATTCATCACTCTTTTTGGGATTCTATCCTCCGCCATTCTCTGCACATGACCAGCCCAACGCAATCTGTTAATTTGTATGAGTTGCACAATCGGAAGATCTTTAAACCTTTCGTACAACTCTCGATTATGCAATCGCCTCCAAATGTCGTTTTCCCTCACAGGGCCATAGATTCTCCTCAGTACCCTCCTCTCAAAAACGGATAGTTTCTGCTCATCTAGTTTTTTTACCACCCAGCATTCCGAGCCGTACATCAGGACTGGTCTAATCAAGGTCTTGTATAGGGTGGCTTTTGTATCTTTACTTATTAATTTTGACTTAAAATGTTTCACCAGTCCGTAGTAACACCTATTAGCAGATAATATCCGTCTTTCAATATCTCTAGAGGAGTCATTTCCAGAGTCCACATATGACCCGAGATATGGAAAACCCTGAACCTTTTCAAATTCATAATCGTTAATGCGCAGGGACAGGGCACGAGTGTTGGCACCTACAACATATATTTGGTTTTGCTTTGGTTTATAACCAAGCCCATAGCCTTAGCGGACAACTCCAGTTCCCGAAAGGCTTCCTTTAAGCCAGATTCAGACCTACTTATGACGTCAATGTCATCGGCATAGGCCAGAAGCTGTACCTCCTTGTGAAATATGTGTCCGCTAGTTTGAATTCCTGAATCCCTGATGACCTTTTCTAGAGCTATGTTGAACAACAGACACGCTAAGGCATCTCCTTGTTTCAACCCATTCAATGTTTTTAAGGAGTTAGACAGATTTGATTGTATTCTGATTTGGCACTTAGAATTGGACATAACTACTCCAACCATACGCACCAACTTAGATGGTATATTCAACTCCTTGATAGCTCTATATAGCATTTTCCGGTTGATATTCTTACTACTAGATTCTGTTTTTTTTTTTTTTTTTTTTTTTTTTTTTTTTTCCAGTCTTTGAGTCCTCCAGTATAGGAAAACAAATTATTTAACGTTATTATTATTTTTTTTAATTAACTCTAGTGATGGGTCGAATCCAAGAAATTACCAAATCCGAATTCGAACCCGAACCAGAATATTTTGTTTTCGAATCCAAAACCGAATCCGAAACCGAATCCTTAGTGACAATTCTGAGTTGAGTAACGTGAATGATGTAAATTCAGTAATAGGATGCTGATGAAGGCTAAAAGAATATTGTATAATTCTTCTATATTATAAAAATTATGTTTAATGAAATAGTTATTGTAATAATTCTGAAATTATACATAAATATATAAGAAAGCTAGGTTTAATTACATTTACTCAATTGTTAAACCAACTTATACAGAAATATGAAAACCTATATTTGTTCAATGTGAAATTAAATGTTAATACAATTAAAATTATAAAATTTACCGAATAAATTTATGTTACCTTATTTTTTCTGATGGGTTTACAGATTCATTAAGTTAATACAAAAAAGCTACTTAGAAATCAAATTTGCAATTTTTTCTACAATGTAGAAATGGCCTTAACATAAGGCACATGATAAATAATTGTAACGCATTAAGTTACTTAAGAGATGAACTCATGCAAACAGAATAACTGTATATGCTGAAAACACAATAACCTACCTAATCTAAACAAATCTAATATAAAATCGTTTAAACAAACTCACATTGAACTTAACATTGAGTAGCACTAATTGACAATATTGTTTTCTTATTCTTCTAAAATTTAAATATAAAATATTATAAAGAAAAATTAGTAGGCTACTAATTACTATTTCCAGCCCTTGTTTGTTGTTCATTAGACTAAATTTAATAATGTATTCTATTTATTTATTAGATAACAAAAGATTGTTATCAACATAAAAAAAAATTAAAATTTTTGTTATTTAAACTATGAGCACTTGTTTTAATAAAACATTACAATAGGCCTACTGAGCAAGGATGAAACATCACTGTTTTAAAACTATTTTTAATATTGGGCCACACTGTTCTATTATTGTTGAACATCACTGTTTTCAACAATTCATATGAAATTATTCAAATTTAGGTTTAAATTTTGGATATAACAACATTAGCTAAAATATATAGTTAAATATAGTCTTGATGGCAAGTAAAAAACTAAGTAAAAGTACTGTACTAGAAGAAATACACAAATAAAAATTGAAGAAGTCTCACAAAACTATTTAAGGAATTTTCAACAGTAAACTACAATGACTAAATAACAATTCAGGCCTATTACAGTAAAATGGCAGTCCATATGTCTTAAGAAATACAAATAAAATATAACCTAACCAACTGAAATAGTAGGTAACACACTAACAAGCTATGCAATTTAACATCTATATTTTAAATTTTTGTTCAAAAATATCAGCATTTTTACATGTTCTGGGTCTAGTCTATTTCTCTTTTTGTCCACTAGAGCACCTGCTGCACTAAAAAGCCTTTCTGAAGAAACTGTAGATGGACAAATGCATAGGTACCTTTTCGCAAGTTTTCTTAGAGATGGATATCTGGTATTGTTTCGCCAGTAATCTAAAACATTATGTTCTTGTTTCACCAAACTTCCTCAAGGTACTGTCTTACTTCTTCTTCTGCTGTAAGAGTTCCTTGATTAGATCCAGTTGATTCTCGGTTGAGTATTTTTGAATACATTCAGAAAATTTTATTTTCAGAAGATAAAGCTGGTGAAATACTTGTTTTTGATTGTTCGTCAGTTGCTGAAGTAGGTCTGTTTTTTTAATTTCATTGTTTAAATTTTTTTTGCAATATCAAAATTTCTTTCATTTGAAAACATTCTACCTTTGAATCTAGGATCCAGCATCATTGGCAAAGTATATAAAGCCTCAAGTTCCCAATTTTGGAAACGATGTTTCATTTGCGACAATAATTCATATTTTAAAGCCAGCATCCCTGTACTCAAATTTGTTTGTAATTTAAGAAATTCTTGAGTACTATGTATAATTGGAATTATTTCAGATGCAGATGTTTCAGTCTTGCTCAAGATTTTTGTTGCTTCATAAAATACCTTTAATATATCTTCAAGGTTGTCAATGTATGTCCAGTCTGTGGTACGCAGTTCAGTAGTCATTTCAAGAGTTGATGATGCTAGTGCAATTGCATGTTTCTGTTCCTTTAGCCTAGCAAGCATCTCATAAGTAGAATCCCACCTTGTAGGTTCATCCTGTATAAGACGATGCTGCTTAGTCTTTACAGTGACCTGGGCATCTTTTAAGACTTTTGTAGCTTTAGCAGAATGCTTGAAATGGCTGACTACTCTTCGACATGTTCCAACTATTTTTGATGTAGTTGCTTCTTTAAATAGGGCACTGTCCAACACGCATTGCAGTAAATGTGCAAGGCAAGGAATATGACCAAAGTCTGATGCATTCATTGCAGCAACCATATTGGCAGCACTATCATGAACAATTGCTTGCACTTTGTCTGCAACATCCCATTTAGCTAAAGTGTCTTTCAGAAATTCCAGTATATTTGCAGCTGTATGTGAGATTTCTGAAAATGGAGTTACTTCCAAACAGAATTCTTGCAGATTAAAATTATCATCAATAAAATGGGCTGTCAAGGACATGTAATCTTGATTGGACAGTGATGTCCAAAAGTCAATTGTAAAACATATGTGTTCAACTTCTCTTAGTTCAGATCGTATTGCAGTACACTGTTTTTCATAAAGTTCAGGTAAAACATTGTTGGCCAGATATTTCCTGGTAACCATTGGATAACGTGGCTCCAAATACTGAATAAGTTTCCGGAAACCTATGTCTTCAACCACTGACACAGGCTGCATGTCTGTACAAATCATTTCAGCAATTAAATGAGTAATTTTTTCTCTTCTTTTGTCTCCGGCTTTGAACGATTGCGTCTTGCTTATAACTTGCTGTATTGTAGGCTGATTAACAGAACGCTTGAACTTCTTAGTGGATGGAATTTTGTAAGTCCATGGTGATTTAGAAGAAGAAGAAGACTGTTCGGATTCAAAAGATTCTGCAGGAGACAGAATAGGTATGTCTACTGGTGATGAAATGGTCAAATTTAATTGATGAAGATTTTCAGACGACTTTTCAGAAACAGTAGGGTTTTCTATGGGCTGAAGATTTTGTAAACTAGTGGTACTAGTGAACGGAAGTGGTGATAACATAGGAGAATCTACAAGATCTTCCGTTGAAGTAGTGGTTGCATCGGCAGCATTTAGGTGACGTTTTTTAATGGCTTCCTGAAGTTCCAGAAAATTGTGTTGTTTTAAATGTTTTTTCAACGGAGATGTTGTTTTAGATACGCCTCCACGTGAAATACGAGCTCCACATATGCCACATATAGCATATCTGTTGTCAATGTCGATTTCAAAATAATTCCAAACTTCACTCATGATTTTGGGTTTCTACACACGATCACTATTAATTTATTACTAGTCCAGGGAAATTGTCAAAAAAACAACGATTTTGTGCCAAAAATACTATCCAACAGGTGAAATATGGAAAAATTCTGTAGAATTCAATAAAAATAAATAGTCCAGTAAGGAGAGCGGAAAAAACGCCAAAACGTAACAAAATTTTGACTGTACATGTATCAACATGATATTTTGTTTATACACTCCATTTGGGTCCTAGATCAAAATTAAAAAAAATAATTATACGCTTTCACCCCTAAAGGGTGAAAACCACCCCCAAAAATATGTGGAAGACAAAAATTGGAATTAGAAGCTGCAAATTTGTTTGGGTGAGGTTTGAAGGGTGCTGAATGTAAATATGACATGATAATTAACATTAATTCTATATTTGGGGTGATATCGACAATTTTTCGGGGGTGGTTATGAGAACATTAGCATTCTTAATGGTGTTTTGGTGTATAATTAGTTTTTAGACCAATATCAAGGACTACTATGTAATACCATGTCCAGGATAGACACAAATATGCGTGGCGACGACGTAAGAAAGTGAAAACTACCCCTGTAATTAAAAAATTAAAATAAAAATAAATAAAAAAATGACTGAAAATTTGTTTCTGGATGTTTTTGAGGTCGATAAATTCAAATAAGATGCTAGAAAAGTTTTTCATCCACTATATCAGGGTGAACCACCCCTATTAATAAATAGATAATAAAATTAATAAATGTAGCTATAACTTTGTTCATTTTAACTGTACACAAATAATTCAAAAACGAATAGATAGATAATTTCAACCCTTACAAATAACGTCCTGAGGACTAATCTGTCTAAAATTTGAACGACAAAAAATATTCAAGGTCAAAGGAAAAAGCCACCCCTTAAATTCGGTATTTGACCACCTTGTGACAGCTGTATCTTTGTAACGATGACAGATAAAAACATGGAACACGAGGCATTTTAGTCATTTAATTGTGTACTTTGACTTTGATCTGCATAACATTTTTGCCTAAGTTAATCCTTATTCCGCAATTTCACAAAATGTATTAAGATTTGCAAATTTCCGAAAATGTGAAAAAAGGAAAAATCACCACCATTTTTGTCAAGAGCACCGAAATAAATCTAAATAATTTTTAGTTGGTCCTTATGGTATGTATAAGTTAACTCTAGAAATATTTTTAATTATGTCTATTTTTGGACATGTGGGAAACATCGCGCGGGCCAGACTTGGGAAAAAATTTCAAAAAATGCGCAATTTTTATGATGTAACTTTTTTTATTTTAAAGACAGAAAATCCGGATAATGATTAATTTAAAGGATATTAATAGACCATCAATATGCACTAGACATTTTATAGTCAAAAGTATTTTTCTCGGTTAGTAGGAAGGGTTAAACTTTGTTAGTGCAGGCAAAAAATTTGCAAGTAACAACTTCTCACGGCCATATCTTAAAAACAACTCGTGGATTAAAACCCGGCCAAAACGCATTTTGTTTGTTATTTTGTGTAGAATAATTTTGGTCCTATTCATTTTTGCTATAAACTCAAACATTTTTTAGTTATTCGCTAAAAATTACGCTAAAATCCTGTTTTTGGCGGGTAAAAATCGAAAATGTTGATTTGGAATAACTCAAAAACATCGCATTTTTCAAAAAAGTTGCATACAGACTTTTTTGCTTAGAATTTGATTGTCCATTGGATCCTGGGGTTAATTTTTGTTGTTGTCAATCACCCTTGAAAAAGGGGTGGTTCTCACCCCCAAATAGAAAGCGTACAGTTTAATTTTTTTAACTTTGTTGTAGAGTGCATATAGAACATACATATCAAATTTCATGAAATTCCATCGACAGTCAAAATTTTGTTACGTCAAAAGCTGCGCTTACTGAACTAAAAAGTAACAGCTGTGGTACAACTATATGTACTCACAACCGGGTAAAATAAAATTAGAATAAGAAACGAAACGACACTACAAAATCATATGTAAATAATACGGTACCTACTGAGGAAACGAACACTACGAAATCAAACTTAAATAATACGGTACCGATAACGATAACACAAAACGAACACTACGAAATGAAACGTAAATAATATGGTACTGACAAAATGAACACAATGAAATCAAACATGCACAATGCACAATGGAATACTGTACAGATAACACGGACAACTGATAAGGCTGACTGCTAAATTCCAACTAACACAGCACATTTGTTTCCATGGCAACTCCCCATTAAAAGTTAGCTCGCTATGCTGCAAGGATGGCTTATTGCTTTCAACCTTAGCCATTACTTTCATGCACGTACTTATTTGAAGAATTATAAATACAATAATCACAATAAATATTTCGTTGTTATTATTATTAAATAAATCTGTTCAAGAATAAATTATAAATTTTTACTAGTCTGGAATTTGTATGAACCAAAGACGGATGTATTAAAACGAAATTATGAAAAAATAGGAGCTGGGTACCGGTACATGCGATTTTGTGAATGTATAGACGTATACAGTATACAGTTAAGAATAAAATACAGCGGCAAATGAAATAATTTCTGATTGTTTTGAAACAGTCTCTTGTTATTTTCTTTTACTCGAATAGACCCGGATTCGGGATTCGAACTGTTTATTGTTTTTATTTATTTTATTCCCGTTGAATCTTCGAAACCGAACCCAGTCGGATTCGGCCGAATCCTCAACCCATCCTTAATTAACTCAGTATCTCAGTCTTTCAAATTAACAGTAAGATGTTTCCTAGCCTATGTGCATACGAACTTTTATCAAATACCAAGCCATAAAATTTTAAAGACAGACTCGATTAAAAATTTTTATTCTCGATAAATACATAGTTTATTTTATAATAAATGTTTTTGAATGAGCCCTACTTGTATAATTTATTTCATTTTTTCCGCTAAGTAGAATTTCAAAGGATAAAAATTTGGTAATGCTGGATATTTGACATAATTTTGTGAAAAGAATACTGTAACCTTGCTCACCTGTGCAAAGAAAACTTTGCTGTCTCAAACAAATTAGAGAGAGTAGGTGAATGACAATGTATTTTATCCATGTTAGAATTGGCTGAAAGTTTATTAGTTTAAAATATTGATATAATAATAAATACCATGTGGGTTTTGGCACATAATAATAATTTCTATTTCCAAAAACTAATTATAAATGAGTAATTATAAACTAATAATAAAAAAACTATAAGAGAAGGACTCTTGTAGTTTCTCGTTTACCACGAGGAAAAAATTGGAGGTCCAAACTTCAAGTTAACCTCATCCCCCCCCCCCCTACAATAGGAGGAAATCCTAGTTACATCACTCCTCATGATTATGTTGGATTTTAGTAGGCCTACTTATTTTGAAAACATAGTTGTACTGTCCACACAAAACTTACCTCATACATGTGACAAGTAAACAAATCGCTTACTAGCAGTAGGAAGATAGGCACTATTTATACTAAGTCCCATATACTTTTGTTATTCAGATGTGTCACATACTGCTGTGAAAGAAGTTAATGAAACTCAACATAAACCTAAAAGTATGCACGCGCGCACGCGCGCACACACACACACACACCTTATGTTTATAGGGATTGGCTTGTTTAAACAAACTGGTATTAAAAGTGAACTGAAATATTAAATTTAAAAATTTGTCCTGAGTGGGAAAACAGAACCACCTTTCATCACTTTCAAATGAAACTAAACGAAATAGGCCTACAATTATGAAAAGTGAATAATTATTAGTTCACTATAACATAACAAACCAAATACTGGCATAACATCCTTCTTGGCAAATATTTACAAAATTGAATTTTTTTAAATTACTAGAGAATAAATTGTAATTGTTCAAATATTTCTTGAGAATACTAGCCTCATTACTGTAACATTGCATTGACATACAATTCAGACTTACCTCCATAATAAAGACATTGAAATCATTATCAACAACAAAGTCAAATCTGATCATCTCAAAAAAGTTGTGTTTAGAAGAAAACTGTGATATCAATTTTATAATCTGTGCTTCCTTAGCAAGGCAGACTGAACTGATGGCTTCTTCTATTTGTTGCCAAATTTTAGAAGGGTCCTTTCCTAAAATCAATGTATTATGTAGTACATAGCTACACCCACACCCACACACACACACACACACACACACACACACAAATAAGATGAAGTGAGTATTGTAATTTGATGTTATAGTTAATTATTTATTACTGTTCCAGTTTTAAACTGGAACTGTTTCCTATTTTCAAAGAAAGACACAATGACAAAGTTTAGCAAAAAATACAAAAAATTATTTAATGAATTATTAGTATCCTTCTATTGTATATTTAACTGAAATAAGAGCAACTATCGAAAGAATAAAATATAAAGGAAATACAGAATGTACTGACTACTCAAAGTACTGAAACAGACATTTTAACAGTGGCGGCCGTAGGGGCAGACACAGTGACATGTCACTCCCCAGTGGCATGAAAATAAAATGAGAATAGTTATTTATTGTTAAAATATGTATAACAATGTTTAAAAAAGTAAACGAGCGGAGTAAATTTCATTAACAGCCTCACTAACGCAACGGTTCACTTTCGAGTGACAGCCACAGAGTGTCACACGCTGTGGGTTAAGCTGCAGCATTGGTTTCAATATGGAGTGTGCGCACATCCTTGGCATTCGTATAGGAGGGAGTAAACGGAACACAGGTATCCCATGTGACACGCTAGGCTTGTCACCCAGCCAGCGTTGCTCAGTTGAGAGTGGCTTTCCTCGTGGTGTATAGTACGTAATACGATTTTCTAAGTGTTGCATAATGAATTCGGTAGGCGCTCTCCTCAGGACTCCGTTTTCTACACTATCATACGATGATAAATTGAAAGTGAAGCAGTTAGGTAGGCCCGTGCCAAAATTAAACATAGTGTACAAACAGCAAATTACCAAAGTTGATAGGTGGCAGAAATTTAACCCTGAAGTGTATAAAAAAAACAAATGGTTATGTGGCTGTGACGAGAAAAATGCGTTTTTCTGTTTTCCATGTGTACTTTTTTGCGGAGACTGTTCCTGGTCAAAGGACGGTGTTACGGATCTTATTCATCTCAATGACAAAATTAAAAACCATGAAAAATCAAAGGAACATATGAATGCTGTAATGAGTTTATTTATGTTGGGGAAAGTAAATATACAAACTCAATTAAGTTCGCACTATCAACAGTCAATTGAGAAACATAATGAGAAAGTAAATAAAAACAGGTATATCCTTAATTTAATTATCAATTGTATTCGTTTTTGTGGTGCTTTCGAGTTAGCATTAAGGGGTCACAAGGAGTCCGAAGACTCGGAAAACAGGGGATTTTTCGCGAGTTGATAAACTTTAGTGCTCAGTTGGATAACGAATTAAAAGAACACCTTAATAAATCATCAGCATTTACAGGTACATCAAAGACAATTCAGAACTATTTGCTTGAATGTATGCTGAAAGTGTACCATAACGAAGTTACAAAGGAGATCAACAATGCAGATTATACAGCAGTGATTGCAGATGACACAACAGATGTTTCTTGCCAATTTCAATTAGTGATGCTAATGCGCTACATTATTGGCGGAAGACCCGTAGAAAGGTTCTGGAAGTTTCTGAATCCCCAAGGCCATGATGCGCGCGCTATTTCAAATTGTATTTTAGAGGAACTTGAACCATTAATCGGTAATAATCCGAATAAACTTGTAGCACAAAGTTATGACGGCGCATCCGTAATGAGTGGGAGGTTCAATGGTGTTCAAAAATTAATACAGGACAAATATCAGTACGCAAATTTTATACATTGCTATGCACATCAAGTCAATCTAGTCATGTCTAAGGCAGGGTCAATCAACCGGCAAGCTCGGATCTTTTTTTCAAATTTGACTGGAATTTGTGCTTTTTTCTCGAATTCCTCACAAAGGACTGAAATTCTGGATGCCGTTGTTCAAAGAAGGTTACCGCGAGGTTCACAAACCAGGTGGAACTTTCATTCTCGCGGAGTAAAGACGGTTTACGATTACCGCAAAGATTTAATCACTGTTATGGAAATCATTGAAAACAGAGACGACATAACGTTACAGACAACAATAACGCAAGCGTCTTCGTACAAGCTATTGCTGAAGGATGAACATTTTTTATTTTGGCTGTCATTTTTTAACAGGGTTATGCCTCATGTTGAAATCATTTTCAAACAACTACAAACAAAACGCAATGATCCTGTCAAAGTTCGGGAACAAGTGCGTAACTTTCAACTTAGTATGCAGTCAGTTAGGCAACAAGTTGACGACATTACTCAAGAGGTTGAGACCGAACTAGGAAATACAAAGGAAGAAAAGTCCCTAAAACGACGAAGAAATGAAGTTTGCAGTAGTGACAAGACTGACAAGAAAAGACAAGCTTTAGAAGTCTGTGACGCCATTATCCTGGAAGTAGAATCAAGGTTTCAATTTACTGAACATCTTGTAGCTACGAGGTTATTTGCAGTGGAAGAATTTGACAAATACCAAAGAGAGTTCACTGATAATTGCCTTCGTGAAATGGTTAAAAAATATCCATTTCTAGAAGAAAAGAAATTGAAAAGCGAACTTCAAGTGTGCTATTGTAGACCCGAATTGAGAAACGTTTCTGGCGCGATATCTTTCTTGTTATTAATTATAGATGATGAATTATGTGACACTTTCGATGAAACAGTTAAGCTTTTAAAGTTGTTGATTACTATGCCTATGTCGACATCAGAAGCAGAGAGGTGTTTCTCCATGATGAAACGAATAAAGAATTTCCTCAGAAACACAATGAAGGAAGAAAGGTTAACTGCGTTGGGCAGTTAAAATGTCTTGTGAAAAGGCATTCGTTAATGAAATAGATAACTTTAACAAAAAAGTTACAGATGTGTTTGCCATCAAGAAAGAACGACACACGGACTTTAATTATCGTGCATGTTAACCACATACTACACCATAACTTTACAAAAGTTGTTCACCTGATAAATTCAGACGATAGTGTTTTCGTGTTTTGTAAATAACGTAATTTCAAATACAGTACGTTTGGTAGACTTTGTATAAAATACAAAACACATGATTATTATTATTAATAATAGTGGAGGTTTTTTAGTGGGTGTGAGTCCCACACACCGGGAGACCAGTCGGGTGTCTCCTGATGGTGCATAATGCATTTTTCCTCCCCCACAAAAAAAAAATTTTTTATTGTCACTACCAGTCAAATTGTCACCGGCCGCCACTGCATTTTACAGTAATCAATAAAAAATACAGTATATTTTACAAAAATCAAATATCTACAAAAACCGAAAGGATAAATTTAGTGTAGCTAGTTTTGCTTCATTTGATTTGTTTTATAAAAAAAAAAAAACTTTTCAAAAAATCATTGCGCACAAGAAACATAATATACATTATGAATAACAAGAATAACTCACTGCCAAATCATCAACCTATTAATAGCATGACTTTCAAGTCTGGATTATTGTTAATTAGTAATCTCTAACACTTCATGTATAATATTTATTCAAAAATGTTATGTTTATTTAGGCAAGACTTCGGAAATGTTCAATGTCAATTTTGGCATTTAATGTATAAGATGTCTAGATACAATCAGTGAAACTTTTCTGTGCATGGATTTACTGACGCAGTTAGCAGTTTATGACGTGTGTGATACAGTCTCTTTATATGCAGAAATTAAAATCCTAAAGAATCTGATTTATAAGGAAATAGGACAGAAACTGAAAATTTACATTCTCTTTACTACCTACTGTAAAGTTATGTGGATGCCACGAATTCTTGTTACAAAACACGTGGTGTAGCATTTAATTCTGTTTATGTAATCACATCCATACAAAAAATTCTTTCAGCATGGCGCACCCAGATGTCAGCCTTGCTCACCCTTATCCTCCCCACCATTATTAATGCTGGAGCCACTATTGGAGATGGGGAGAGTCTAAAGCTTACGAACTTAATTGACACTATAGACGTGATCACACATGTGTGCACATGCAGACGTGCACACACACTCACACAAACGCGCACGCATTCCTACAAAAATTATGAAATATAAAATGTTAACTGAAAATACATTTTCAAATTATGTTATATATAATCACATTATTCAATCCATCAGATATTTACATAATTGTTCATATTATATTACCTTGCATACGAGCATAAGCATCAAATGAATCACGCATAGAATAACCTAACTGCGAGTACAGTTTTCTCAGTGATGGTACTTCCCATGTCGGTAAATATTCATCTCCTATTACATACTTATTTACATTTTCTGGGTCAAATGGATAATACTTCACTATACAGTACCTTAAAGAACAAAAGAAATACATAAATGAAGGTATCTTGTAGTTACTATAAGCAATTATCTGGCTTTGAAAATTGTAATATAGCCTTGAACATAATTATGTATATTTCTTGTACTCTAGTAAGAAATAAGCAGATCTAACAAATAAATTAATTATTATATTAATAGTACACTATAATACCAGGATAAATTATACAGTTATCTTAAACATTAGCATAATGTTGGATATTCAACTTTTCATTAAATAGTGTCTATTACATAAAAATTATTCTAATAAAAGTACATGTTAATATAATGAAACTAATCATTTTGTGTAACTATAACTGAAACTTATTAACACACATCAGAACCATATATTTTAAGTAGTTTAGAAATTAGACATAACTATTTAGATTTGGAATCACTGATAATTTTTACTATACACTGAACTGACATTAACCTGTATAAAATATAAAATGAAATCTAGCTGCTATTAGGCTGCTGAAATGGACAGAGGCAGAGGGAAAATAGTACTCAAAAGAGTAATAGAAGAAAACAGAAAAATTGTGAAATCATCTTTCAACTATGTTTTATGACAAACATGATTTCCTTTGAGTGATACACATGAACATCAAGATGTTCTTAAAGATTTAATTTAACTGAGATTAGACATATTTAACACAATAAAAACTTTAAACAACACATTACAAAAGGTAAGAAAAACGCATACCATATATTAATCTGCAGTTACAAACTGTATATAAAATAAATTGATTGTTATGTGTGTGGTAAAATTAAAGATACAATTATTAACAATTAAATAGCTTACACTTAGGGGAGTGTCATCTAGCCCCGGACTGCATGTAGCTCCGGACAGTACTATATACCGATCTTATGTTGTCAGGTATTTTAAGTGTTAAAGAAGAATCTTTAAGATTTTATGTACCAAAAAACACACTTAATGACTGTACAATTGCTACAAAATGTGGAAAGAATGTTGACATATCTGCTCGATTATGCCTTTAATATAGTATATGAAATTCAGTCTGCAAACTACATCACAGCATCAGATGACAAACTAATGCTTCTAACAAGAAAGAAATTTTGCAGCTTGCTTTTAATTTAGCAGAAGACTTTAAGTAGAACACAGATTTAACAAAACAAAGAAAACAGCTACAAAATACTTATTATAATTTCATGAAAAATTTCCCTGACTTATTGTTTTGCAAGCCAGAGTGCACAAGTTTTATGAGAGCCACAGGTTTTAACAAGCAGCAAGTAACCCTGGTTTTTTGACAAACTTAATGGACTATATGACAAGTACATTACAACAGGATGACATCACTAATGGTAAAGTTAGCTACAGCTGATAAGATAATTAATCCCTTTGCTTAATTAATGGCCTTTGCTTAAAATCATATTTCTTGAGTAGGAAGAACATATAACAACAGACTCACAAAACATACAGTCATGAAACTTTGTCTTGTATCCACTGCAATTACAGCACTCCCTAGCAGCGGCAATAAGGACAAGACTATGTATAGCAGTGACAAAGCCATGTAAAGTGGTTGTTTTATTTTAAGAATGTTTTATTAAACTACGTTCTGTACATGAAAAATGGAAAGGAGATATTTTTAGTGTTGCAAATTACAGTAACAATAAACAAAGCATAACAGTTAACTGCCACTACTACTATAAAGACACTAACACCCACAAGACTTGCAAAAACTATAATTTTTATTATTATACGAGGTGTGTCCAGAAAGTAAGGTCCGTTTCGTTATTACTCACAGTGGAATGGAAGAGTGGGGATGTGCATGTGCTGTAGTGTAATGTAACTCACACGCTTACAGTTCATTGTTGTGTAGTGGTCATGCTGTTGTTTTTTGCTGAATACGCGTGATTTGTAATGAGTTCCGTAATAAAAAATCCCGCCGGTTGTGAGGTTCGTGGTGTAATATGGTTTTTGCTTGCAAAAAACAATACTGCTGCAGAAATTCATAGACAACTCTGTGCGATTTATGGTCCCAAGATAATGAGTGAGAGTAAGGTTCGACTTTGGTGTCTTTTGTTTAAAGAAGGACGAACCAATGTCCATGATGACAAACGCAGTGGCCAGCCAAGTGTAGTGACAGACAACTTAGTGAAAAAAGTGAATGCAAAGGTTCGGGAGAATCGCCGGTTCACAATTTCTGAACTTTCAATTCAATTTCCTGAAGTTTCACACTCAGTTATTCATGAAATTGTAACTGCAAAGCTGGGCTATAAGAAACTGTTTGCAAGATGGGTACCCAAAATGCTTACAGATGGCCACAAACACCAACGTGTGGAAGCAGGGCAAAACTTTTTGCAGCGTTTTGAAAATGAAGGAGAGGAATTTTTCCCCCCATTTAGTAACTGGAGATGAAACTTGGATATCCTATACAAATGTTGAGTCAAAGCAAAACTCTATGCAGCGGCGCCACTCGTCATCCCCAAAAGTCAAGAAGTTTAAACAAGCACCTTCAGTAAGAAAAATGATTGCTAGTTTTCTGGGACCAAAAAGGTGTGCTGCTTGTAGAGTTTCTCGAACATGGTGTCACAATTAATGCCGATGCATACTGTAAAATCTTAAAGAAACTTAGATATGCCATTCAGAACAAAAGACGTGGAATGCTGTCATCTGGAATTGTGTTTTCATGACAATTTTCGCCCTCACACTGCTCGATCACAACTGTTCACCTTATCGAGAAATTTTGATGGGATGTTTTTGACCATCTACCCTACAGCCCAGATCTCGCACCAAGTGACTACCACCTGTTTCTTCACTTAAAGCAGTGGCTGTCATCTCAGTGCTTTGAAAACAATGACAAACTTACAACAGGAGTGACAAATTGGTTGAAGTCACTAGCGGCAGATTTTTTTTATACAGGTTTAAAAAAGGTAGTGCAAACGGTATAAAAAGTGCATGCAAATCGGTGGTGATTATGTTGAAAAATAATGTATGTATTTAGATATTGTTGGCCAAAATTATTTTCATTTGTGTTTATTTAATTGTTCACCAGACCTTACTTTCTGGACACGCCTCGTATGTGTACTACAGGGCCAATATATATATATATTGGCGTGTGTTGAAGAAATTACGCGCCGCTAAGTGTATATATATGTTGTATATATATATATATATATATATATATATATATATTTCAATCACTTTCTGCTACAGTCCGTTTCTTGATGTATATAATACTATAATACTTATAACTATTTTACCTCAAGATGTATTTTTTCTTTAGGGACATGTTTCGGGAGATCCTGTTCTCCCATCTTCAACCTTCGCCATCTTGCTTCTGGTGCCTGAAGCAAGATGGCGAAGGTTGAAGATGGGAGAACAGGATCTCCCGAAACATGTCCCTAAAGAAAAAATACATCTTGAGGTAAAATAGTTATAAGTATTATAGTAATATATATATATATATATATATACACTTAGCGGCGCGTAATTTCTTCAACACACGCCAATTTTTACCCAGGGTATCTACAACAAATTTGATGAACTTATATATGTACATCTTTAGGTGTTGAAGTTACCTTGACCAAGTTATGGTGTGTCAGCGTACGAAAAACTTATACAAAATTTTATACATTATATTTTTGCTGTACGCTGAAGCATCACAACTTGATCGAAATATACAAATGTATATAATGAAATATGGGTAGTTAGTCGGCCATATTGGCATTCGTATAATTATTCTATAAAATTTTTAACATGTGTACAAAAGACAGACACTACAGAGGGAAGTGTGTTTTTATTCTGTTTAGTTGGTGTAACGAAATATTGCGACCGGCCATTAGTTTAGTTGGCGCTGTGCGGTAATTTCTTTTCGTTTGTTAAGGTGTGTGGGACAGAATGTTGTTGTTCGTATTGAAGTGTTTGCGATTGCAAGTCGAAGTAAAAAGATGTTGGAGGCGCTAGGAATAATAATGAAAGGTAAGATGATCATTTATTTAGTATATTTTGTCCGTTGTTTGTAGCAAATTAGCTGTGTTAGGTTATGTATGAATGTCTAGATTACTTTACATAACCAACTATACATAATATCACTGTGTTCTGTCCAAAATTTAATAATGGGGCAAATTAGCATTCTAATTTAATTAATACAATGTGACGATTTAAATTGTAACAATAATCGTAAAATAAAAAAAAATTTAAAAATTAAGTTCACGAGCGATTAAGCCATTTAAATCTCACTATAATGCCTAAAACCCCTGTATGTACTCAGTATGAGAGGAAGAAGTAATTAAGAAGTACGAAGATACTTTAATAAAAAAGCATATTGTAAATAGTTATTATTGTCGTATTTAACCCTTTGCTTGTTGTCAGGCGCTGACCTGTTAATTCCGGACTCGACATGTCTCCCGAGTCGTCTGTAATTTAGAATAAGATAAAAAAACCTAATGTTAATAATTAAAAATCTGAAGACACAGATAGTCGCTAAAACAACTTATTTAAATCATGTATGTTTATTAAGGCATAAGTTGTGTAAATAAAAATGTTAACTTAAAGAAAGATAGGGACTATATTCTCGCGCAATAGTGGCCCCATCTCCCCCTTGTTAAGTACCAGTCTGAGCGAGCCGAAAAACGCTCTCTCGCTATGTTGACTTCATGCAGTGCAGACGTGCAAGCAAACGCTCTAACACAATGTTCCTAATTCTTTTGTTTTACTTAAATATTATATACGAGAAATTACTGCTAAAAGCATGTGTTATGTATTAATTAGTATAGTTATGTGAAAACAAGAGACATAACTTATAACACGAAACATAAAATGGTGTAAAAACAAGATGACGGCTAACTTCAAGAACTGACTACACTTTCAACATCATTCCTGGAGATGTGAACTACCAGAACTTATAAACACTCGTAGACCCGACAGAATATGCAGATCAGGACATCCGAGAATTTACATGTACCTGCATCGTAGAAGGTTCAATCTACTCTGCGGACTTTTGACCCATTAATGACGAAGACCAGACCGAGATGATGACGGCGCATTCAAGGATTCCCAAGACGGACACCCCTGTCTGCCTGTCTATCGAGGGTTACTAATATTTGTTACACAACACACTTTGAAAGAGACTTTTCAGAGACTATTAATTTTGTAAACATTAAAAGAGTAAATCTAAGAGTTTTAATGTAACTACTCAAATATCATACGTTGTAACGGTTTAATGTTAATGTATCGTAGTACCATTCCAAGTAATAATACCATTCTTCAAATGGTTAAAGAAGTCTTGCAAGCTAATATCATGAATTGAGTATAATTAAAAGTCTTAACTACAAAGTACAGAAAGTTAACCCGGATCCGAGGTATAGCTAAATAGAATCAATTTTGATCCCAAAGGTTAAAGAAAGCATTGAAATAACTTTAGTTTAATTAGTGATGTCATGGGATCTGTCAGTAAATGTTTTTAAATGTTAAATAGAGAGAAGTCTTCTTGTTACACACATATAATGAGTGCGTAAATCAATAAAATACCTTCCCGTGTTTCCTTACACAGTAAGCAAGTAAATTGTTAAGTGAATTATTTGTGGATACATTTCGTTACAACGTAGGCAGCCCATATAATTGACAGAGGTCAGTTAAGATGGGTTCCCTGGATTTGTAACGCGGCAATACGTTACAAAATTGTGCCACTCTGCTTTAGTTAAAAAGGAGAGAGATTTATTCGCGTACAGAGTGTCACAAACAAAATTGCCCCACTCTGCTAATTTTTTATAAAGGTGTTGTAAGCATCGTGACGCTAACAAAATTGCGACACTTTGCTTGGTTAATTTTTATATTCAGTTATTGATCTATGCACTCAGAGAATATTATTAAGGTAACTTTAATTTTCAAAACATATTTAATATTTTACAAAATACGTAAATGATAGCCAGTAGAAGCTGAAATATAATTGTATGAAGATATATGCATGTACCTACTTGCATAATTGACTTTTAATGTTTGCTCAGTTGACAATCTGTAACAGGTTTGTTTATGACAATCCATGACCTGTTGTTTCTTGAATACTTCTGCATAGTATATGTTAGACATACACCAATATGTTATAAATAAAAAAAAAATTTGTTAATAATAATGCTCCTGCGTAATGTAGACCCAGGTAATTAAGTGGAAAGAATTTCGTAATTTGAAATTGTGAGCAAAATAATTAATTATTATAATTATTAAAATTATTGGGAAAAGTATATGAATGAATGGAGTCAAAGTGTTACAAAGCGTAATAATAGAGTTGTTGAATAAGATTCACCCTAACGTCTGTGCTCCCCTTCTCCAGTTTAAACCGGTTGAGTTAGTTATTCGGTGGCATTGTGTAGACAACAATACGTAAAAGCAAACCCCCCTATTCTCACTGACACACTCAGCCTTCCGTTGTTAACTAAATACAGAGGGTGACCTACATTCCAGAAAACAGCTGATCGGCTATTTATCATTGAAAATATGTGTGTGGAATTTCTGTCTCTCCCTTAGAAGAGAAATTGTTCTTTTCTAATTTGTGTAAATTAATTACTTAAGAATTTATCCTATATATGTGTAATATATGTGTAGTGTTGTGAATTAATTTTAAGTACGTTTTAAGGTGTTAGAAAAAGAAAATGGCCCAATTTAACCCGGATTTGTTATTAAAAGACGAGCTGTCTTACGAAGCTCTTTTGCGTGGACTACCCCATGCGAATGTAACAGTCGCGGAGTTACGTAGGTCAATTCGCGAATGTGGATTTGATACACCCGTGCAATTAAACTACCTAAACGAACTCGATTATGAGAGCGAAAGAGAAATTTGTAATGCCAAGTATAGTGAGCTTACCTTATTGTCTCAAACCCTCCAAGACGAGAAATCTCCGGCAATAATTTTGCGGACTACCCAGAGAATAGAGCATTTGACCAGGCGAATGAAAAATTTGTTGATCTGGCCTAATCTCACGGAAATACCTGTTGACGTACAAAACCTAGCTGACGAAGCTCTACGCCGCTTACCTTCAATTATTAATGACTTAAGAAGAAAATCCGACTCATTCAGGATGGACGAAATAGAGAAGTCCTTAATGAAATTACACATCTCCCCAGTACAATCTCCCACTACTGATTTACCTCCGCCTAACACGGATCGGAACTCACCCACTGTATCGCAAGTGCAAGCGAACCAAGAGCAAAATACTGATAAAGATTTATATGCCCCTCCTCCTGAGCATTTTCAGTTTCGTCCCGGAAATCATGAATTGACTACCACCTCCAATGAATCGACTCGTTCTCATAAAGGAATTACACCTATAAACTATAACGCGGACCTATATGGTAAAATGACTCATCCTGTGGAGAAAATCTTAACCGAAATCCCTTACACAGATGGATTAAATGTCTCCAAACTACTAACTTTCATTGGTTATCTTCTGCAGATAAAAGATCTACAGCAGCTGAATGACAGGCAAATTTTGCAAGTTCTATTACCAAAATGTAAACCCCCGTTGAAGAATCATGTTCTAGAAGCTCTAACCTCTACGTTTCCAGTAGAAGAGCTACATAGCTCTATAATAAAATACTTTATTCCCACCGGCATCTATGAGGAAATAAAAAGAAAGACAGTACTCCGAGTACAAGGACATCAGGAGAGATTAGCTCATTACATCTCCGACATAAGGGAGTCATCTCGACTACTACGTGTAGACTGGAATGAGACACAACTGGTGGACACCATTTTAATAGGAGTGTCACCTGAAGAAAGATCTCGTCTATCGTTGGTAAATAGACCCAATACAATTGCGGATCTAGAACAGTCCTGTATCCATTCTTCAAATGTATGGTACTCCGATCAAAATCGACAAGCAATGAAACCCACTGGAACTAACAGAAATGAATTGCGAGCACTAGTGCCTGATGTAACAACCTCGTATGAAAGACAAGTTTTTAGTAGACCTCACCAAGTGCGCAAATCTGGTAAGTTAAGTGTAACTCCATATAAAGCGGAAACGAAGTACCCACCTCGCAATAAACCCACCTGTTATAATTGTGGAAAATATGGGCACATAAGAAAAGACTGCAAGAGTAAGCCATTGGAACGGAATCAGCCAACTTCAAAAAACATGTAAGGCAGGGAGACCCGAAATCCTGTGTCTTCCGCAGCAACCCGAAATCTGGTGAACGCAAAGAAACTAATACTAATAACAATAATAAAATATTTTGTAACCAAGGTGGAAGGAAAAGAAGTCCGAAAGAAATAGATCCCTATGTGAGAGAATTTCGTGAAAAATGTAACGCGATTAATAAATGTAGGTGGACCAAAAATATATTACCATTAATACGAGTTGACTTAGGCGTTACCTCCACAATCGCTTTAATTGATTCGGGATCTAGTAGAACTTTAATCAGCCAAGGATTAGCAGACATGTTAGCTAAACACCAACTAGTAAAACGGAATCAACCGGTGAATATAAAGTGTGCTACCGCCGATAAACGTAAAATAAACATAAACCTGAGCATTACCGTTAAGGTTAAAATCAAAAACCTAACCTGGATGTTTACAATGTTATCTTGTAAGAGTAACTGTGTACAGAGTGTCACAAACAAAAATGGTCTATATTACGTAGGAACATTATCAGTATACGTAGAACATAAATGTGTACAGTATAGGAGATCAAGTATTGTTCCCCGTGACGACAATTAAATAATGTAGTGACTTAATAATAATAAATTTATAATAATAAATAAAATTGTGCTAAATAAATATGGTAATTAAATAGGAAATTAATTCTAGGAAGTTTCTTAAATCCCCCAAAGAAAATAATAATAAAGAGAATAATATTTGTTTTAAATAATAAGGCTAAATAAATCTTAAGTTAAACTAAATTGTGTGAAGTGTAGCAGTAAGTAAGAGAAAGAATAATAATAATAATACAAGTGTAGTTGCATATTGTAAACTCCCAGTGGTGGCCAGTTAGAAGAAATAAAGCGTGTTCAGAATTGTAGTAAGCAGCCAAGCACCCTCCCTATTGTGATAAATCGGTAGTAGTGTAAACAATTGAAAACCACCCCTGTGTATTACAATGAATTGTGTAAAGTGTCTCCCCTTCCGCATAGTTTGTTTAGATATTGTTAAAGAGATAAAAGAGAATTATCTTCGTGAGATTCCACTTCTCTCAAAACAGTAGTCTAAAGTGGAGTATGGGATCTTCTTTAGATTACATTAGAAATAAGTTTATGATATACAATCAAGAAGTGATTATACGTGTAACGTAACAGGTCACAACGGCGCCGACTGAAAGGTGTAATGATAGGGCAGAAAGGTGCCAAAGATCATTAATGAATGCTGAAAGCTAACTTGAGTAGTTAGAGTAAGCTGGTCTCAGTCGGGCCACGATGTTGTGAGTTACGGATAAGTAGGGATCTTTCCAATCTAAGGTTTGGAAATTAGTATTAAGATTAAAATATAAGTTAGTACTGTAAGAAGTGAGAAAAAGGGAATACTAGGTAATGAAGAAAATTATACTTCTGACACCGTGGAAAATGTTGAACGTAGAGTTTGGAAATGAGGCCTGATCAACCTAAATTCCAGTCCTGCGAAGCATACATTAATGAATACTAGTTAACTAGAGGAGAACTAATACTCATTAACTAGATGAGTTATCTAGGACTCAATGAAGACAAGATAGAATTCTAAATAGCAAGGATTTAGAAAATTACTCGACAGAGAGAGAGAGTAAGACAAACAAAAAAACCGGTAGTAAATTTAAGTGATAGAGATAAGAAATAGTTTTGTGGTTTAATTATGTAAATATTAAGTGTGAATAGTATGAAAAAAAAGGTAGTTAATAAGAATATATAAAGTATATTGTGTTGTGGAGAAGAAGAAAGTAGATAGAACGCTAACCAATAACTATGTGAAAGAAATTATACACACTGACATCGATCATACTCCAAGTTCCCAATTATAAAAAAAAAAAAACCGTAACGTGCAAATTAAGCGGTGGAGTATGTGACGATTTAAATTGTAACAATAATCGTAAAATAAAAAAAAATTTAAAAATTAAGTTCGCGAGCGATTAAGCCATTTAAATCTCACTATAATGCCTAAAACCCCTGTATGTACTCAGTATGAGAGGAAGAAGTAATTAAGAAGTACGAAGATACTTTAATAAAAAAGCATATTGTAAATAGTTATTATTGTCGTATTTAACCCTTTGCTTGTTGTCAGGCGCTGACCTGTTAATTCCGGACTCGACATGTCTCCCGAGTCGTCTGTAATTTAGAATAAGATAAAACAACCTAATGTTAATAATTAAAAATCTGAAGACACAGATAGTCGCTAAAACAACTTATTTAAATCATGTATGTTTATTAAGGCATAAGTTGTGTAAATAAAAATGTTAACTTAAAGAAAGATAGGGACTATATTCTCGCGCAATAGTGGCCCCATCTCCCCCTTGTGTTAAGTACCAGTCTGAGCGAGCCGAAAAATGCTCTCTCGCTATGTTGACTTCATGCAGTGCAGACGTGCAAGCAAACGCTCTAACACAATGTTCCTAATTCTTTTGTTTTACTTAAATATTGTATACGAGAAATTACTGCTAAAAGCATGTGTTATGTATTAATTAGTATAGTTATGTGAAAACAAGAGACATAACTTATAACACGAAACATAAAATGGTGTAAAAACAAGATGACGGCTAACTTCAAGAACTGACTACACTTTCAACATCATTCCTGGAGATGTGAACTACCAGAACTTATAAACACTCGTAGACCCGACAGAATATGCAGATCAGGACATCCGAGAATTTACATGTACCTGCATCGTAGAAGGTTCAATCTACTCTGCGGACTTTTGACCCATTAATGACGAAGACCAGACCGAGATGATGACGGCGCATTCAAGGATTCCCAAGACGGACACCCCTGTCTGCCTGTCTATCGAGGGTTACTAATATTTGTTACACAACACACTTTGAAAGAGACTTTTCAGAGACTATTAATTTTGTAAACATTAAAAGAGTAAATCTAAGAGTTTTAATGTAACTACTCAAATATCATACGTTGTAACGGTTTATATGTTAATGTATCGTAGTACCATTCCAAGTAATAATACCATTCTTCAAATGGTTAAAGAAGTCTTGCAAGCTAATATCATGAATTGAGTATAATTAAAAGTCTTAACTACAAAGTACAGAAAGTTAACCCGGATCCGAGGTATAGCTAAATAGAATCAATTTTGATCCCAAAGGTTAAAGAAAGCATTGAAATAACTTTAGTTTAATTAGTGATGTCATGGGATCTGTCAGTAAATGTTTTTAAATGTTAAATAGAGAGAAGTCTTCTTGTTACACACATATAATGAGTGCGTAAATCAATAAAATACCTTCCCGTGTTTCCTTACACAGTAAGCAAGTAAATTGTTAAGTGAATTATTTGTGGATACATTTCGTTACAACGCAGGCAGCCCATATAATTGACAGAGGTCAGTTAAGATGGGTTCCCTGGATTTGTAACACGGCAATACGTTACAACAATATACCTAGGCTAACACCATGCGTTCTTATGGGACTAAAAATTTAATTTTTTGTCTCCGTAAATAGGTTCGACCGCCGTTTAAAATTATTTTTCTTGTGTTTATATAACATAGAAGAATAGAATAAAAATATATCAGCGCAATATCAGCATTGATGAGAATTTTCATAATTACCCAAGGGGTAATTAACTCATTTTTAAAAAAAAGTCCCTGTAAGGCACTGACTGCAATTTAATTAAATAATTTTTCTTTATTATAGATACTCCTGTAAGTCTGACAATTACTACTCTAGGCTACCTATATTTGTGTAATGTATCCAATGTGTAAGTCATTTTATTAGTAAAATGTCGTCCTACCTAACACAAGATGATAGGCCTTACCATAATATATTTAATTTAAACTCTGCTCGTATTTAACTAGTTACATATTTTATTTAATTCTTAAGTCCAGCTATATTACTCTAAATATACTTTCCAATTCAGCATTTTTCAGAGAAACGTAATTACTTAATAAGATATGACTTACGGTAGTAAGTTAAGGTTAATTTTAAGACCTAATATAACAAAATTTATAATATAGGCCTATGGGTACTATATCCTCATTGAAGCAAACTGTTGTAATTTTTTTTGTACACATAGTTACTTTCATACCATTGAGTCCATTAAATTGTAATATATTTGTCATAAAAATTTTGTTTTAACACAGCTCTGCTTTAAAAATTAAGAGCTAACATTTGTCAGGTAAAAGAAAAAGTGAAAAGAGAATTTGAACTGCGACTTCTTTAATTTTTGACTTAAACATGCATTTTAATCTCGATTAAATTTTTTAATAAAATTGTGCTGTTTTTAAATTTTATAATATTAACTTGCAGACAGAAAAGGTTTTGCTGGTGACTAAAGAAAGCATCGTTCTTTTATCTTATGTAAAATTTATTATTGCATGCAAGTCTGATTAAAGCTCACTAAACTAAAATTATCACTGCTTACAGCAGCAGGTTCTTAAACCTGATAATTGATGTAGGCCTATAGTGTTATTTTTATTTAATTACTTATTATCTGTATTTATAATCTGTAACTTAATGTGTAGAATTGTATTTATATTGTTTAACCTCCTAAATGATACTCAACTAATTTCACATGAAATTTTAAAAAATTAATATCTTAATATTCTAAAATATTTTATGGGGTGTGTTATACTTAATAGTAGATTTAAATGATACAGAGTATGGATGAATTATCCGTAATGTATTTGCTAGTTATAATACCATTATAATCAGGATTATATTATTCAATGTTAATCATTTGAACAGTTTTTGTTTTTCGAGTTTGTATGATTATATTAGAAATCTTTTTCAGGAATCTTCAGTGCAGGGATGTAACCAAGCAATAGTGACTTGAGTTCATTTAAATTAAAATATATTACTATAAAATAACTACTAGATTATGCTGTAAATTTAATTTTTTTAGAAATTTACACAAAATCCATTAACTTTTTGTAAATTCATAGTGCTAACCTACAAATATTGTGCTAGGTTAAGAAAATAAATTATTCTCTTAATTATTAGCTTAATATTCTTAATTATTAAGTTAGTGAAATGTATGAGTTTTGTAATGATAATATAATAACAATATAAAGTTATTAACAGTCCCATTTACATTTTAAATGAGAAAATTTAGTAACATAGTAGTTGGAATCATTTTTAATTAGTAGTATTATAGGGTGTCAATGCTTTCAAATCAGGGGCTTCCTTTGGAAAGTATAATCATTTGATAATTTTAAGATAAGTATTGTTAGAAGCTCTAAATAAGTTTGTTTATATTATTTTTTATATAGAGTTTTGGAAGCTGCTGGAAAAACAAAAGTTCTTAATAAAGTACATAATTAGTTTAATAATGTTATTTCCCATAAAATTGCAATTATTTCATTTAGTAATTTGCACTTTTGTTGATACTGGCAATGATAATTATTTTTCTCTGTTAGCTAAAATTCTTTCTTTGTTACAGAGTCCATTGTTGTAGAAGCTCTTATATCGCCAGATGGTTGTGCAAAATTTATAAGTTTGGAGGTAAATTTCTCCTTATAGAACTCCTATATTCTTATATAGTTAACTCTCTCTGACCTCTATTTTGCACTATGAGGTGTACACTTATTTCCATTCTTATTTGGTATTCTTTTATCTCTTTCTACTATTATTTAGTTACAACAGTTTAATCATAGTAGTCTCTTTATAATTGGTTTAGTGTTTTTTGTACACTGGTCTGTCCCTTAGTGTATATCATTGACTAACATTACTTACACCTGGTGTCACATGACAGGTGTTCTTAATTACGATTATAATACATTATGTCATTTCTTATAATATTCTTATACTATTACAATAGTGGCATTACACCTTACTTGTGGTATAGACATTAACCTTTTACTTCTATTTGGTATTATAAAGTGGTTTTGTTCAAGTTTTACATAGTGAATCCCCTTTTGGTCGGTTTTGGTTCACTTTATTTACTTAAATTCTTATTTAAAATCCATTTTGGGTATCTTATATTGGTACCTGTAGAAAGCTTATCATTTCTTCTTGGTTTAAGGCACAAAATATTTTGGTTTAGGTAGGCTTTTCCTACTGATAGATGTGAATTTAGGTGAACAGTACCTATCTTATGTGATTTCATCATTTGTACCAACAATGTGTATGTTAGGTTGATACAAATTTACATTCTTTTAACCTTATTTTCTCAAGTTTGGTTTTATTAATGATAACTAATAACTCTAGTTATTGCCTTTTCTTATCTTACATGATTGTTTGACTATTTGACTAATATTTGTTATTATTATGAGACAATTTTAATACTTCTTTATGTTACATGGGTGCTATGCATAACATGTTACTATGCTTTTATTCACAGCTTCTATTCAGTTAACAGTATAGTTACTTTCATTCTTTTATAACATATCTTGTCCTATACATTTATAATATTATCTGTTGTATATTGGTCATCTCAGTTAGTCAGTTCTTGTCCATCTCTTCAATCTGTAAGTTGTTCAGTCATTGCATATACGGGTAAGATGTTGTTCTATAGTTGACTGGCTCTTGGAATCTATATTTTATGCCATGGTTGTTAGGTGTCTTTCTCGTAGTATGTTTCTTCCTTGTCTTCATTGGTTCCTTACTGACCGAAAACTATTGGGTTGTTGGTTCCTGTGGTACAATCATTGTTTGGTGCATCTTCTTTTTCTTATAATGTTATTTCACTTGTTAGTTACCATTAGTTTTATTAACTCTTATTGTTGTGAGTTTATCCTTGGTGATGAGTAGCTCATGTAGTTTCATGCTTGGCCTTTTAGAAGAAACAATTGGTTTGTCTCTTTCACTCAATTATTGACACATGTTAATATTTTGGGTTACTGAAATATTTGGGCTCATATGTCTTGTTACAATATTAACTGGTTGTAGGCATATAAACTTATACACTGTTATGAGAATTGTACAAAAGTACCTTTAAGCTAATTTCAAAACAACATTTCAGAATTAATCACATTTTTTTCACTTTATAGGCTATGTCACACCAAAAGAAAATGTACAGGTCACTTTCAACAACAGTTGACAACAGCTGACTGAATAATATCCGATGACAAAATACTAAACAGATGGGAGATAGTCACACCAACCAACCATTTTGTATATAGTCTTTAAAATGAGATTTTTTTGCTTGTACACGGAAAACCTGGATCACTGTATTAAGATATATATTTTAGATATGTAGGTCAATTTATTAATTTTGAGCTATTAATTTAGCTAGTGCTAAGCTTTAAAACACAGTTATTTGTATGAAAAGTACAATTTTGTAGGCCAAGTAATAAATCCAACTATGATTCTGTAAAATTGTCACGGGTAGCAAAATAAAAATAATAATAATTCACCAATCTGAATGACGTTTTACAGAATCGTGATAAACAAAATTACTTTTGATAGTGATCCCATGCTCATCCCAAGTGGAAACTTTCAGAATATGTAGAGGAAAACAGTATCTTTCACATATATTTTTTTGACATACAGTTTTTCAAAATTCAGTAAATTCAATAATGATGTGTTTATAAAAAATATATATTTTTTCAACTAATTATGTTTTATATCATATGAAAGCCCTTTAAAAGAGCTTTCAAATGAACTCGATGTCATTGTTCTAGCTTAATTAGAACACAAGTTGTGAACAAATCAATATTGTTGCGCAAGTCAAAAATTTGATTTTTTTTCATTTTTGAGCACCCATTACTCTGTAACCTTTCGTCAGAAAAATGTGAAAAAATTGATTTGTGTTACTATTTATGAATACTACATGCATACTTAATTTCAAATAAATCTAAGAGGGTCAGGTTGTAGCACTTGTTGATTTGACACGGAATATCTCTTAAATGTAACTTGAAGTTTTCATTTTGTTGTAAACATACCAGTCTAGTTTTTCTATTTATAGTTTATGCTATTTTTTTTTAATAATTTGAACTAATTGAACCCCTAATCAATCCTACACTCCCTCGCAGAAAAACCTATATTTAGTTCATTTATATTGTCATCTGAGTTTAGTTATGTTTGATGTAATAAATAAAATGTTTATTTCATCAAAGGTGTTTTTACTTTTGTAATTATGTTCTTGTAAATAAATATTCTATGTACTTTATTAATTTAATCTTATAGTTGCTGATAAAGTAACAAAGCCCAAATGTCTGTGTGGTATTTTTGTTGTAATAATATTTGTCTGATATGTATTATTTTTGCAATGTTTTTATGTATCTTCTCTGAAGAAATAATTTGTTCATTATCCTTAATATGTATGAATTATTGATACCATAGAATTGAAACTGTTTTGTATAAATTTTGTAATAAAAATCAATGTACTTGTAAGTCATTTTTTATCACTAACCTATTGAAAATAACACATTCCTTGTGCAATGCAAGTAGGCCTACCAAAAATGTATATCCCCAATTTTTGATAGAATATTTGATTTTTGTTGCCATCAGAATTTTACTTTGATTTTACTTTCATGTTCCATAAGGAAATGGAAGTATGGTGATGGCAAAAAAAATCGTGTTAGAGATTTTTGCAGATTCTGATTGTACTACCCTCAAAACATGAAAAAAAGTAATTTTTCGAAAAGTGTCTGTGTGTGTGTCTGTAGATTTTTTATGGCAAACGATAAGAGCCGCAAATTCAAACAGAATCAAATAATTTTTTGCATACAGCCCTGAATTGTAGAGTATTCAAGACCTATTGTTTTTTGTGAAGATCGGTTAAGATAAAGGGGTAGTTTACCTGCAATATTTTATGTTGTAACAAGAGAAATTTTTTCATGACGAACGACAACTGCCGTAAATTCAAACAGAATCAGATATTTTTTTACATATGTGCCCGAGTTATAGAGGACTCAAGGCCTATTGATTTTGGTGAAGATCGGTTACGGGGAAAGGGTAGTTTACCTGAAACATTTTTTTGTTGTAACGTAATAGTTTACCTGATAATTTTTTTTATATATGTACTACGTTATTGGCAACAAAGAAGCAGTTTGTTTTAAAATTCCTTCCCGGCCTGTTTGGCCGTAGACCAATGTTTTCTGCAAAACCAGATGTTTTGACAGTGCCATCGACTTCCATCATCAGTGAAAATCAAGTGCGATAACGTGAGGTGGTATACGTTAGTGACCACAGTAAGTGGCTGAAGCAGTAAGTAGAAAGAAGTAGTTTCAATGGAAATATTTCATTTCAAAAATGATTTTAAATATAAATCTTAGAACATGGAAGTCGTGTATGATTCTCCATACCAATATTTTGTTCTTAAGTGTGCTATTACGAATCTTCTCCATGTCAAGGTATAGGATTACAGCCTGTTTTGCCTTCACTGAAGGCATCTCTTTTCCTTGCCCTACCTATATCTCGTCTTCCCTGAGGTCTGTATCTTATTACTTGTTTAGGTAGTCCCATGTTTTCCATTCTCTTGATATCCTGCCTCTATTTTATTTGTCCTTCCCTTATTCTGCCGGTTATAGAATATACATTTAACTTGGTTCTTATATTTTCATTTCATATTTGATATCTAAGGGTTTGTATTATGAATACTCGACACAATATTTTTCTTGTTAGATTCGAAGTTTTAAGTAATTTTCTCTTAAAAAGTGTGTATGAACATTTTAGCACGACGAGATCGTCTGTTTTATTATTATTCTTAACGTTTTGGTTTTTATTATTAATTTTTGGTTTATTGATTTATTCTACCCAATTCAATCTATTATTGAATCCGATATGAATAAACCGGTTTACTTACTCTTTGACGTCGTTTATTAATTTTGTTTAAATAGTTTAGAATGTTTTTTGTTCCATTTCTTGAGTTCGATTCTGAAGAAGTTGCGTCGACTCTTCTATTATTAGCTGCGGTGAGTTGCTCGGTACTTTCCTGTATAGACACTAACATAAACACAATATGTACATGATACTTACTATTATACTAACATTAATAGTTAATAACATTTTATTATGGCCTATGCATACTGCATTGGTCATTGTCACTTCTGACAGTGTCCTTTTTCTTCATTTTGTGGTTTTATTACCTTAACTATAGTTTGTTAAGTGAGTTTACTATACTTTAGGAAGTTACCTTTTTATATGGGTTGTAATCCTATCAAATTATTCTCATTATTGCTTGAATATCTCTTATCATTGTTTTGATAGCACTGTTATTATTGTGCAGTAGTTCATTCTGCATTTATACTGATAATTGTTGGATTTCGTTGTCCATGACGTGTCCGTTACTTAACTAAATATCACTATAGTATTGACGACTCGGAACACTAAGTTTTTTATAAGTAAAAACATAAAGTTTTACCTTACAGCCTAAGGTAAGGCTTTAACCTTTAGCCTCTGATGAAGCCTTCTAAAGGTGAAAGCCGGTTTAGGCTGTAAGGTAAAACTTTATGTTTTTACTTATAAAAAACTTAGTGTTCCGAGTCGTCAATACTATAGTGATATTTAACTGATAATTGCTTTGGTTTAAAGTTACCAACATTACTTGCATCTAGCTGTCAACATGGTTTATTTATTATTATTGTTATTATTAGTATTTGGGTGGCTATAATCCTTGAATTTACTTATTCGAATAGTATTCTGCCTCATTCAATGTTGTTGGTTGAGTTCCTACTCTTTTATGATAAGTTTACAAGATAATTTTGTTCATCATGCATCCATTCTATGGCAAGCATATAGTTATATTAAATCACATTAATATAGCTTTTATATTTACTTATTACATTATCTGTTTTACAAAAATCATTCCTTATATTATCTATTTATGTCACATTATAATACATTTTAGTTTAACATTGCTTTGGCCTTATTTTTCTATAGTATTAGTGAAAACTAGTTGTCCAGATTAGGTTATGTTACATTCTAAATATACAACAATGGATTATTGTCGGTTTTGTATTTCTGTATTACATTTGATTTATTTGACTTTATGTAGTACTGGTATATCTATTGGTTATTATTAGATTACATTTTGTTTATCTTTTGCAGTCTTTACTATTGGTAATTAGTGGTTATTTCTAATATCAATTCCACTTTACAATTGGTCATTGGTGTTTTGGACATAGTCCTCTTTTCATGTCTACACATCATTTAGCTAAGAACTTATCTTATTGTTATTCATTCTCTTTGTTACTTTTTATGTTCAATAATTCATTCTTATTGATTATTGTTTGTATTACATTGTCAAGGAAGGTATTCACTTGATAAGTTTTGGTCAGTGTCAATTTTGTTTACAGCTTAGGGGTTTAAATCATGTTGTTTATTCCATTTATTCCTTCTTCTTTTATAATTATTCTTTTATTGGCATATGTTAGTTCATTATAATTCATGTTATCTCCCTTTTTTGTGTTTGATCTGGATATTTTCTTCTTCTCTTCACTGATTCCTTCCTCCCTCTTAATAAGTTTCTTCATGGCGTTGTTTTCACTGGTTTCCTTCTCACGGTTAATAGGTTTCTTCTTGATTTTGTCTTTCATGGGTTTCCTTCTCACTGTTTGATCTACTGGGTAATTATGTATGTCGTCTCGTCGTTATTCTTGCTTTATCTTCTTTAGTTGCACATTTACTGGTAATTCCTTCTTCATTTTAATTCACTTGGTTTTGGCTTATGATACTTCCTTTTTTATCCATGATCGTATGCTTGACCTTGTAGGTATTCTTAATTGTAGTGGCTTTCAACTTATTTGTGGTACGCTGGTGTTGGTAGTGTTATATGTACCATTACAACATACAAAAATTTGACAGATATTTTTGTCACAAAAACTTTTATGATATATTGTGTATAAATACACATATAAAGGTATTTTTGCCACAAAAAACGTTTATGATATATTGTGTATAAATACACATATAAAGGTATACAATACATCTGATTTGTTTAACAGTCATTATAAGACAGTATTACCATATAGGGGAGAGCAGAGAGACATAAGTTGATACTTTGTACTTCTTCAAGTGTCCCTTAGTCGCAGCACCTCTGCAACTGTATAACGTTTTTGTTATAGCTTGTAGTACGTGCTCCTCCAGTCTGATTATAGCAGTGTACAGTAAAATGAGTCTTTGTTCCCTTTTATATTTTAGAACGTGTATAGCAACCTTTTTGTCACTAATTTGCTATGGGTGTTTACAGCTATGTACTTTGTTGGATCCATGGTAAGTGTACAAGTGAATCATACTAATACAAAAGCAATGTGGCAGCATGAGGGCAAGTTATGTTTCTCTATAACTCTTAAAAGAAAACTAATTCATAACCTAACAGATCTCAGAATTAATTATGTGTCAGTTACTTGTGATCCTATAATGAAGATTACATTTTAATTAAATCCTAAAAAACTAAAATTTTTAAAATGATAATAGAATAATGGCTCCTTTTTATGCCGCCTAGGAAATTTAGGAGATAGAATAGGTTGCCTAAAGTGAGTGTTCGACACACGCACTAAAGGTAGAGTGGCCAGCAGCACTACACTTCAGCCACTAATTTTAAAATTAAAGGTGTACCTTCAATTTCACCAGAAGGAAAGTGGTATGTTGGTACAATGTAAGTAAAACATTTTGTTCTGTTTTCTTTTTTTCATATTTGGTTCAAACGTACAAGTGAAAAACTTTCTGGGGCGATGTAGCTCACAAACCCTACAAAGACTCAGCGTTTTCCACAACTTGTATTTAGGAAAGAACAAAAAGAAAAATCAGATTTCTGTGTTATGATCTGCACTATTCTGTTAGTTATTATGGTTTGTACCCTAAGAATATTCGTATGTTAGCCTCCGAATACGTGTTTGCAAATAATGTCGATTTTCTGAAGAGGTGGTGAACTGGGCCAGTAAAAGATTGTTTTACTGGCTTCATGCAGCGACATTCAAGGTTGTCTTTTAGAGAGGCTGAAGCAACAAGTTTTGCAATAGCATTTAGTTTTAATAAACATAACATAAAACTTTCTTCAATATTGGAATTCTGTGATAAGTCGCCTTCATTTTTATTGTCACAATATTTGGAATGTGAAGGAAACCAGGCAGCATAACAACAGTGCACTGTCCTAACAAAGTTGTCAGTTTGAAGAGAAATAAACAAGTCAGCAGGGTTACCCCTTTGGAAAAGGGTGAAACCAGTAGTATTTTCATAGATGGCACCTGGAAACCACCACTTATCGTTATCCCCAGAGTGTTATGTAGATATCACTTTGATTATTTATGGACAAGCAGGTTGTATTGGAGTAGCACATCCATCAAGATAAATTACAGCCTCTCTTTTTTTACTATTTATGAAACAGTTTATACCTCATACCCGTTACAATCTGACTTCAGCCATTAGACAAGTGTTTATATGGCCTGTTTCGGTGCAGTCGCTGAGAGCTGGATGACAATAAACCCAGGTAAAACCATGACATTATATGACATACCTGGGCTAGCAAAAGATACTCTTTCAAAGGCAGCTACACCATCTAACTGACAGCAGGTTTTAGTTCAACTGGAATTTGGCCATAAAATGAAAATATATTCAGTATCGAAGAGTTTCTGTGTTCACCTGTAATTGTCAGAGAGATAGGAGACAAAAGTAATTATGAAGGAAGATTAACACCAACAAAAGATTGTCAAGAGACCACAGTAGCCGGACCTCCCACATCGGGAATAAACGAGACATCTGCTAATACCTTATCACAATTGACACCAGAATAAATTCGCCCTTTTCCGAAAGCGACTGCAAAAATAAAATAAAAATGCGCCAAGAAGAAAAAGTCAAGTATTCTCACTGACTCCTATTAAAAAAGCAATTCGTATTGAAGAGGAGGCATGACAAAAGAAAGAGCGATCAAAACGGAAACTAATCATGAACGATAAAACGAAGGCGATTTGTGGACTGTATAGAAACGGTCAATCAAACTCTCCAAGACTTAAGAAATTGTAACAAATTAGTGGGTAGCATAACTTTTGTTATTTCAGAGGATCGCACTAGAGATTACCGGTAACTGCAAGAGAAACCCGCGCTGATATTGTCTCAGTGTGTTTAAAGTCCTCGGCGATGTGGAATGCAATTCAGACTAAATTTGCAAAGCAATATGAGAGCCCATTTAGGAGGAGGAGATGGTGATTTTTCTACAAACTTACTGCACCTCGGTGACGGTAGTGTTCCTAATGACGATAGCTTCACAGAAATTGACGAAAAACTGGGACATAGTAAATAGTACAACTGTATTAATTGCTAAAATCTGTGCAAAACATCAAGTGTTTACTTGATAAAAATTACAAGTGGTTATTCCCAAAGAATCGAATCTGTGAAGGAAAATAATGATACAAGTTTGGAAAAATTTTCTGGGGATAATAAAAAGTACAAAGAATCTATTAACACCGTATTTAATATTGAAAATATAGTGTACTATCTCCAAGAATGTTTGAATTCTTTAAATCAATCTTGCATTCCGCCACAACGGTTCATTCTAAAGGTTGGCACTCCAACAATGTTGTTGAAAAATTTACATCCTCCGAACGTTTGCATAATACAAAATGCAGGTGACACGGGAATTTCTGTGTCAAGTAGGTAATAGCGTTATTATCGACTCAAAAGCCCTCTTCACACACACATTCGAATCAGTAGGCTACTGGTTGTTAGCATTACCTGTTTAAGCCTACCTGGTGTAATTACCAACTTATAAATTGTAACATTCTTTACTTTAGTACACACTTGAAGGAAATTAACAGTTTCGAAATT